>PYXC01001810.1:97500-132656 GCA_015244755.2 Tenualosa ilisha | reverse complement strand
GAGCCAACACATGTGGTGCAAACAAAAAATGAACCAAATCCGTGTCTACACCATGTGAGTGCCGTGAATGAGGCGTTACTGTAAAACTCATCTTAACCTGATCTGACCCTTCAGTGCTCTAATCATTTATATGTGAGTGCTGAAAGAAATTTCTCTTTGGGATGAATAAATATCTATCTATCTATCTATCTATCTATCTATCTATCTATCTATCTATCTATCTATCTATCTATCTATTTATCTGTCTGTCTATCCATCCATCTATCTATCTATCTGTCTATCTGTCTGTCTGTCTGTCTGTCTGTCTGTCTGAACCTGACATCTGTCAAACAGAGGGGTGGAGCTTAGTAACCTCAAGGCGAATCATGTGACTGCAGTGGGGCCCAGGCCTACCAGGGGCCTGTGAGTGTGCTAGAATTGGAAGCTAAGATGCAAATTCTGCCGGGGAGACTCAGGTGTTGTTCATCCATTCAACCAGCCAATCATAGCCTCTGTCCAATCAATGTCTTTCATTCTCTCAATTCCTCCTGTCCAATAGGAAGTCTGGCAGGTGGTTTAAATCAACCTGTCTCTCTCTGCTACCTAGAGTATGCTGACTTTGACGTCTCCTCCTCCTCCCCTCCACCACTATTGTGTTACTTCTTGGCCCAGGATGCTCGGTGTTCAACATCTCCCAGACCACACCAGAGGTAGGCTCCGCCCCTGCCTTTTTCATCGGCAGGATATGCGATCAGCTCACCTCTACACCTGTCTACATCTGGAGCCCACACCATGGACTGTCTACATCAGGAGCCCACACCATGGACTGTCTACATCAGGAGCCCACACCATGGACTGTCTACATCAGGAGCCCACACAATGGACTGACTACATCAGGACCCACACCATGGACTGTCTACATCAGGACTGTTGCCATAATGGTTGGATGAGAGGATGGATTAAACCTGTTGACAGACCTGTCTTGCTTACTGAGTCTTTATGGTAGAACAAAAATACCAAGGTTCTGTGAGTGTGCTAGAACTAAAATACCAGGGTTCTGTGAGTGTGATAGAACTAAAATACCAGGGTTCTGTGAGTGTGCTAGAACTAAAATACCAGGGTTCTGTGAGTGTGATAGAACTAAAATACCAGGGTTCTGTGAGTGTGATAGAACAAAAATACCAAGGTTCTGTGAGTGTGCTAGAACTAAAATATCAGGGTTCTGTGAGTGTGATAGAACTAAAATACCAGGGTTCTGTGAGTGTGCTAGAACTAAAATACCAGGGTTCTGTGAGTGTGATAGCCAGTGGTCTGAGAACAACTTCAGATATGGATAAGACATTACGTATTTTGGGATTGAAGTAGACATGGCTAGCAATTCCATGGGAGCACACACCACACACACACACACACACACACACACACACCTACACAACTACCCATATACACCCTCTCACACACATTAGATCATTGTCTGCTGTTGGTTTGTGTTTATGTCAGAGGAGATTTGAATCACCAAATCAAACCAAAAACAAGACACAAAAAAGGCCCAGCACACAACAGGAACAGTCATGAAAATGAGTTTCACTGGATTACAACTCTCTCTCACACACACACACACACACAAACACACACACACACACAGTATCTGTAATGTGTATCATACCATATTCAGTATCAGGAAATCCGCTGGGCTGGTTTTCCATAATGTCTCTGAAAATTGTGTGTGTGTGTGTGTGTGTGTCTGTGTGTGTATTTTCCATTAAAAAACTGTTTATTAAAACATCAAAGTTTATCTTTGGGTCTGTTTTGCAAGTATGGTGACGTATGTGGCTTTTGCAGTGCAAATCTCTGTGCTGAGCGACATGAGGAAGGGGCTAATTTTGGGAGCTGCTGAACTCTAAGGAACGTCAACCTGACACCTGTCAGTCAAACACACTGTGAGTGTATTAGAACTAAAATACCAGGGTGCCTGTGAGTGTATTAGAACTAAAATACCAAGGGTCTGTGTGCTGGAACTAAAATATCAGGGGTGTCTGTGCTGGAACTAAAATATCAGGGGTCTGTGTGCTGGAACTAAAATATCAGGGGTGTCTGTGCTGGAACTAAATATCAGGGGTCTGTGTGCTGGAACTAAAATATCAGGGTGTCTGTGCTGGAACTAAAATATATGGGGTCTGTGTGCTGGAACTAAAATATCAGGGGTCTCTGTGCTGGAACTAAAATATCAGGGGTCTGTGATATAAATGTATATAATGTGCTGGGAATAAAACTGTGTAACTGGGCCCTGTAATTCAGTGGTTCAGAAGCTTTTTTACTGTAGAGGGGGGTGGGAGATGTTCAAGCCCCTCCTGCCCTCTATTGCCCTGGCAAAATGATCCTGACAATAGAACATTCTATCTGCACATTCAGTCCACAGTACATCTGCCCTCCACTCCCATGGGCTTGCACCAAACAAACAAAAAAAAGAAAGAAAAAAAAAGGAAAATTATATATATATATATTATTGCATGTCTCACAACATATATATGTGTGTGTGTGTGTGTGTATGTGTGTGTGTGTGTGTGTTGTGAGACATGCAATGACCACATGAATTTCCCCTGGTGGGATAATAAAGACATGGATTCCAGTTTAACTTGAGTTGAGTTGAGTTGAACAGCCATGCAATTTAAACCCAAACACATTCATTTCTGCACTAATTCTGTGCTAAATGTTTCATATCTCTAAAACATTTTGAGCACTTTTTAAAAAAATTAATTTTGCAGATATAAACCTTCAGCAATCATCATTTTCCTATTCTGTGAAAACAGCAAAGTCTGTGTGGAAGGAGGGCTGGGTTGATTTGCATAGCAGACAGCTAGTCTGTTCCTGTTTGTTTGTTTAGATAAACAAGACTAATTTAGACAGCTGCACCCAGTCCCAGCGGTGTCACTCTCTCAGAGACAACCAGCGCAACCAGAAGAAGAGCAACTCCAGAGTTGCCTGACAGGTAAGAGACCCACTTCACTCATGTTCATCCTAACACAACCAAAGAGGAGACAGTTAATCTTAATAGAACTCCAGCATGTTTCAGCTTAGAGTTCAGTTGTTACAGGCTGTCACCATGACCGCCAACTCTCACCACTCACTCCCTCACGTAATTTTTCCTATTTGCTTCCTTTAATGGAGCCCGTTTAAATTGACAAATACATTTGTGTATAAATGAAAGCACAAGGTCACTCAGGGTGAATTTAAGAAGTATTGGCAGCTATACTACAGACACCGATGTGACGGCCTCAAAGGAGAGTGAAATTAGGCATCATACAGGTGTTGCTGGAGGTCCTTTGTTTCTTAGTTATATTTGGTCAGCGTCTTCTGAAGGGATGAAGGTACAGTAAAAGCTGGAGTCAGAAATAGACACGATGATACATGCTCTGCAAAAACATATGGAGGAGAGTTTCATTAGTGAGGAGACAAGGAGTGGAGAGCCTCAGAACTACCTCATCTCTAGTTAGCACCTAAGCGCCGAATCACACCCGTGAGAACATCCACCAACAACCCCACTCCCTCGTGTTATTTTGCTGAATTACATTTCTCTCAAAACTGGGCCCATAAGTTGGCAGCACTAAGCTCCGTATCCATTTTAATGATATCTGAATACTGTGCATCAGCCTGACCAAGTTGTGCATCAACCTGACCAACCAATTCTGTTCATTCAAGAGCAAGAGACATTCAGGCCCATTTATTGTTGTTATACACAGGGGCCCCTCCAGGTGGGTAAAAGTTAGGATGGTTCTAAGGGTCTGGCACTGACATCTTAATATTATAATCAATGTTTGGGGGGCTCAAAATTATTTTCTACCTCTGACCTGAGTGGCTTACATATTATGAATGAAGGCATGAGGCAAAATAATAAACTGATAATCAATTTTTGTAAAATATGACCGCCTATTATGTATGTGAAAACTTGGCAGGCATAGTAGGCTATTCTTAGACAGTATAGTCATTGACAAGGTGTGTGTGTGTGTGTGTAGGTGACCCTGGGGCCTATATTGGAAAAAAAATCAGCCTTTTTTAGTCTCTGTCTGACCCTGGCCAGACCCTCTGTACAAAACGTAGTGTAGTACTGGTTTTATTACTAGGCTAAATATTAGCTATCCCTTCAGTGAGTTTGATCTGCTATATGCCCCCTATTCCTTTAGTAAGAGCACCCTCCTGTGGCAATGGAAGAGGGCAGTCTCAAAGCAGCAAATTTAGATGGTTCTGGCCTAGTTTGTAGGTGTGTATTGGATCAATATCCTGTTTTAGGATGAAATTAAATCACAAAACTATGAGAACTTGAAAAAACAGCTCTTGGTAATTATGTGTGATAGCCCCCCTTGTGTTAGGCAAATATAACTGCAACACAAAATGGTACTGAACAACTCACATACACATACTCATAGAACACAAGTAATGGCATATGTGAAAGAACACATGACACAGAGCACAGATAACAGATAACTTAGTTCTTTTCTTCTACACAACCAATAGCTGTAGTGGCAATAATAAGATACATCAGGATATCAACTACTATTGAGTACAGCTACCAATCCTCAGACATTACAGCAATAGCCCTGACACAGTCAACCCATAGCCCTGTTGTAGTCCTGACTCAGTCAACCAATAGCCCTGTTGTAGTCCTGACTCAGTCAACCCATAGCCCTGTTGTAGTCCTGACTCAGTCAACCCATAGCCCTGTTGTAGTCCTGACTCAGTCAACCAATAGCCCTGTTGTTCAAGGTTACCAAGTAGGAATAACAATGAGACTAAAAGGTACAAGATTGTTTAATGTCTAAGACTTCCAGCTTTGTTTTCAGCTCTACATGACCTTCTCTCTTCAAGCCCTCAGTCATGATACTAATACTCAGTACAACACTGCTGTCATCAAGTAAGTGTGTGTGTGTGTATATATGAGTGTGTATGTGTGTGTGTATGAGTGTGTGTGCGCATACAGTCTACTTGCATAAGCGCATATACTTGTGATGATGGGCAGATCAAAATGCAAAATGTCTGGCAGTGTGCATGTGCATATCCTGTGTGTGGATCTGTATCTGTGTGTAGTCGTGTGTGTTTGCGTGTGTGTGTCCACTCTCCTCTCAGCTCTGTGCAGTCTCTCCTCCTCTGTGCCATGTCAGTACCATGTGGTGCAGGAACAGAAGAACTGGACAGAAGCTCAGCTGTACTGCAGAGAGAATTTCACTGACCTCGCCACCATAGATGACATGACAGAGATGGAGGAGGTGAGGAGACTGAAGATAGCAGATGGAAATGCTTGGATTGGACTGAGGAGTGGAAGCAGTCCTAGGTGGCAGTGGTCTCTGGCTGACAGGGATTTCTACAAAGAGAATGAAGCAGAGTTCAGGAACTGGGATTCAGGCCAACCTCAAGAACATAAAGATGATCAGTGTGTGACTATGAAAAGAAGTGGAACATGGCAGGATGACAGATGCAAAAACAGCCACCCCTTCATCTGCTATGATGGTAAGAAAACTCACTCAGCACTGCAATAGAAGCATCTAAACTGTGCAGATCTACAAATCTGTTTATTATGACCTCATGCACACTCACATTAGTTCAGACTCACTCATGAATACAAGCAGCCAGACTGGGCAACTAAACCATTTGTTCCACTCACACCAGTTAGGATTGTAAAGCTGTGCTGATTCTCAGTTTGTTCCACTCACACCAGTTAGGATTGTAAAGCTGTGCTGATTGTCAGTTTGTTCAATTCAGTTTTATTTATACAGCGCCTTTTACAATAGTATTGTCTTGTGGCGCTTCACAGAAGGAGCATCCAAGAGCAACAGGGGCAGGAAAAACTTCCTTATGTTCAGTTAATCTAAGAAGAAACCTTGGGCAGATCCAAGACTCAAGGGGCTAACCCAACTGCCAGGGGTCATGCAGAAAAATTACAATCAGTAGTAACCATGACAGACTACAAGTTGCCTATGGTTTCAGCTAAGGCTCACAATAGTTCATAATGGAGTATTATCCCACTTTACATTACATGGTAGTCAGTCTATAGGTGGTTATCAGGAATTATGGCTGGACAATGTAGCAGCAGCCAGACATATTGTCAAACTCAAAGGAGTGAGATGGGTCATGGGGGTAATAGTAAGGGTCCATTTGACAGTGCCACTGTGAGGGGGGGGTCAATCACAAAGCCTCAAAGAAGGGAAGTCGGGCCTAGCATGGGCGTCCAGAAAGGGCCTCTATGATGGAGAGTCGGTCCTGACAAGGGCCTCCCGTAGTGTTGGTTGTAGTCCACTCAGGAGGGGAGGGTGAGAGGAGTCCGCCAGAATGAGGCAGGGATGGCACTCAGCAGAGATAATTGTGGACAGAGGAAGAAAGTGAATTAGGCCAGGCTCACACATCAGAGAGCAAATATGTAATTTGGGCATACATATATGTATATAAATATATTGAGACAGAGCTAAAAGAGAGAGAGAGAAAGAGAGAGAGAGAGTTGTACGGCATGACACATGAAGCTTGTGTGGCGGCACTAGGCTATAGCAGCATAACTAAGGTATGATGCATGGCAACGCAGCACCACTGCAGGGATGGTCAGTGGCCGCCATGCCTCGCAAATGGGGGCAACAGCAGAGGCTGTCCCTCCAAAAAGACCCATGAGAAATGATGATTTGCCATGCACCATTCCTAACTATGGGCAACAGTAAAGAGGAAGGTTTTAAGTTTAGACTTAAAGATATTGAGAGTGTCCGCTTGTCGAATGTGGGGGGGGAGATTATTCCACAGGAGGGGTGCACGGTAACAAAAGGCTCTTCCTCCTATCGTAGATTTTGATACTCTTGGGATTACAAGGAGACCAGCATTTTGGGATCTTAGGGCTCTAGGAGGGTGGTAAGGGACAAGTAAGTCTTTAATATAGGTTGGTGCATAGCCCTTGAGGGTTTTGTAGGTTAGGAGGAGTATTTTAAAATCAATTTGACTTTTAATAGGGAGCCAATGTAAGGAAGCAAGGATAGGAGAGATATGTTCATATTTTTTAGTCCTGGTGAGTGTTCGGGCCGCAGCATTTTGTATTAGTTGTAGGTTTTTGCTACAGGTATTACTACACCCAGAGAGCAGAGTATTGCAATAATCGAGCCTGGAAGTAATAAATGTGTGTATTGATTTTTCAGCATCCTCAAAGGATAGGAACTTTCTAACCTTAGCAATATTTCGTAGGTGGAAAAAAGATGTTTTTGAAATGTGTTTTACATGACTATTTAGAGAGAAGTCCTGGTCAATAATTACCCCGAGGTCTTTAACTTTTGCCTTACATGACGGTGACAGGCCACTGAGTAAGTTTTGGTGAAGGGGTAGAGTGTTGGTCAGCTGTTTAGGGCCAATCATCATAACTTCAATTTTATCAGAATTTAAACATAGGAAATTATTAGTCATCCAGGTTTTTATGTCTAGGAGACAGGCATTAAGTTTAGTCATTGGCATATAGTTATTAGGCTTCATAGAATGGTAAAGCTGGGTATCATCAGCATAGGAGTGAAAGGTAATGCCATGTTTCCTTATAACAGATCCTAAAGGTAACATGTACAAGGAGGACAGCAGGGGACCTAGCACTGAGCCTTGGGGTACACTAAACTTTACTTTGGTATGGGTTGATGACTCATTATGAGCATGTACAAACTGGTAGCGACCAGAGAGGTATTATTTGAACCAAGCTAATGCAGAGTCTTTGATGCCTATCATGTGTTCAAGCCTGTGTAGTAGGATACTATGGTCAATAGTGTCAAAGGCAGCACTAAGATCCAATAGGATTAATATTGATATATATCCATTATGAGATGCGATAAGGAAGTCATTGAAGACTAACTAGGGCTGATTCTTACTATGATTAGTTCTAAAGCCTGACTGGAAGGTTTCCTGAATATTATTTTCATTTAAGAAGCTACAGATTTGCTTAGACACTATTTTTTCAAGTATTTTTGATACAAATGGGAGGTTAGATATGGGTCGGTAATTAGCAAGGACATCAGGATCAAGGTTTGTTTTTTTAATTGATGGTTTAATAACAGATGTCTTGAAAGATTTTGGGACATGCCCAGCTATGAGTGAGTCATTTATAATTTTAAGAATCGTCTCAGCCAATAGAGGGAGAGCAGCCTTAAGGAGATCAGTTGGGATTGGCTTTAGCTGAGTTTGTTCCACTCACACTAGTTCAGACTGTAAAGCTGTGCTGATTCTACACTTACACTTATAGCGGTGGTGGCGCAGGTGGTAGGGGTGCTGTTCGGCAACTGAAGGGTTGCAGGTTCGAGCTCCTCTCTGCCTGACCCCATCAAAATGTCCTTGAGCAAGATACTGAACCCCAAATTGCTCCCGGTGTGTGAATGCATGTATGTGAATGGGTGAATGTGAGGCATATTCTGTAAAGCGCTTTGAGTACTCGTAGGAGTAGAAAAGCGCTATATAAATGCAGTCCATTTACACAAGTTCAGACTGTAAATCTGTGCTGATTCTACACTCACACTGTAAATCTGTGCTGATTCTACACTCACACTAGTTCAGACTGTAAAGCTGTGCTGATTCTACACTCACACTAGTTCAGACTGTAAAGCTGTGCTGATTCTCAGTTACCCATGACACCTGCATTACCACAGGGAGAAACTCCACTCATCCCTATGTGCTGGTTA
Organism: Tenualosa ilisha; assembly: GCA_015244755.2. Classification (NCBI taxonomy): domain Eukaryota; kingdom Metazoa; phylum Chordata; class Actinopteri; order Clupeiformes; family Clupeidae; genus Tenualosa; species Tenualosa ilisha. The sequence continues at coordinate 124,002 of PYXC01001810.1, read as the reverse complement.
ATGAGGGGAAGACCTGGACAGAAGCTCAGAGATACTGCAGAGAGAATCACAAAGACCGGGCCAGTGTGAGGAAACAGACAGAGAATGACCAGATAAAGGTAGTTAGTGGACCTACAGATGTCTGGATTGGTCTGTTCAGAGATGCCTGGAAGTGGTCAGATGGCAGCAGCTCCTCATTCCGCCAGTGGAACACTGGCCAACCCAGTTATGATAAGGGAGCACATGACCTTTGTGTTGAAACTGGCATATTAAATGGGCTTTGGAATGATGCAGAATGTTATCATAAAAAAAACATCTGCTATTCATCTGCTATAAAGGTGAGTGAGAATTTAGTCCTAAACAACAGCATGATCATGACCAGATATGTTGCTGATGTCCCAAATATGGTACAGAAGCTCCATTTATTACCAGTTCAAACTATATTTGCAGATAATTCACGACCTTACATGTGACCTAATAAGCTATAACATAAATCAATAAATACTAATAACATTAAGCAGTAAAGTCCATAGTAGGTCTAATTATTATTATTATTATTATTATTATTATTATTATTATTATTATTATATTTTTTGATTGTAGATTTTCTCTATTTATTTTTATCGTCCATTAGATGCTGAAACCTCACCAGTCATTTTTTGGTCATGCAAAATGCATTTACAGAACTGTATTTTTTTGGCGTGCTCTGGCCATGCTGAATGTGAATTTGAATGTTACAGTGTAACGGTGAAAATGCATTACCTGCTTTAAGCATCCCCGTTGAAAACCATTGTTTTCAAAGCCATTTCTAGTAATTCCATTCAAATACATTAGAAAACTATTGCTAGTCCATGGGATGGAGGAAGTTGGGACAAGTCTCAATGCATGTTATAGTAAACCACATCTAGAGATCATAGGCTTTCAGAAAATGTAGTTTACAGTAACCTGTGTATGTATGCATTTTTTCCTTAAGGCCTGTAATGCACTCTGACCCTATTTGGCCCGCACTCTAAATGTTCATTCCTTGCAATACAGTACAGCAAATGCATTTTACAGCCTGTGGCCTAATTCCTCCAGAAGATATATCCCTGAACATTGAGTCTTCCATTGTTTGATGCATTGTTTCCTCACTGCTCTGCAGGATTTTCCTTTTGCCTGCTGTGAGATCTGAACCGAGACCATTAGCTGGTTTTGAGCACAGTTAAAATAGTTCAAATAGTTTTGAGGTGAGTGGTCAATTTTGAGTTCACAGTTTTGAGAAATAGGTAGATAGTTTCAAAACTTTTTTTTAGCAATTGTGAAAAAACTGAAAATACAGTTTGAATTCCCTTTCTATTCATTAAAATAATAGCAGTGGGAAAGATTACATGTTAAGGATGCAAACTAGCCCATAATCTCAACTTTGACCAGTACTATTTCACCAGTAAAATGCAGTGGCACTGTCTATGGATGGATGATAATGCAGTGGCAGTGATCTATGGATGGATGATAATGCAGTGGCAGTGATCTATGGATGGATGATAATGCGGTGGCAGTGATCTATGGATGGATGATAATGCAGTGGCGGTGATCTATGGATGGATGATAATGCAGTGGCAGTGATCTATGGATGGATGATAATGCAGTGGCGGTGATCTATGGATGGATGATAATGCGGTGGCAGTACAGTGATATATGGATAATTATCCAGTCAAAATGTTGGGTTGTACGAGAATAGTGTTTCTTTATCTTAAGGTTAAGGACCGAATAACAGATTTATTTTGCGTGACCCCTTGATTGAACCGAGGACCCCCAGGGGTACCTGAATCATACCTTACGTGGACAACCAGTGTTTTTGCTGTATTTACAGTTTTTTTTATTTATGGAAAAAAAGGTGATATCGCTTTTTATCCAGAGAGCATGAAAACATTAACGCAAAGGCAGCATACGAACTCTACAAATGAAGAATTGTTCTAAATTTTAATAAAACCTAAAGAATTTTGAGTTTTTTTAATCTTTAAAATTAAATATAGCATAAGTTCAACATGTCTTGTCAGGGATCCTTTTAACACAGTTGACAGAAACAACCCACTTTTTCCACTTTTTCACTCAAACAACTACAGTAGGCCCACTTTTTTCCTTTCCCTTTCATTGTGAAATGACCAGAAATACTCTGGTACTCTGGTGCCTCATTTCAACTCCTTTAGTCCGGTACACTGAAGCATCTCTTGAAAAGACAAAGGAAACAGTGATGCCCTGAGGTTTTTCTCCTGTTTGCTTATGTGTGTTACCCAGATGCCCCCAAAGAGGTGAAGAAGAGGCAGATTATGAGAGTGGAGTTTCAGGTGGACCCTCAGGTGAACATCAGTGATCCTGCGGTGCAGCAGGCCCTCCTTCAGCAGGTGAGTCCAGACCCCTACATGTGAGTCTGTGCTGAGTAAGGTCATCTGATCAGTTTTAAAAACTGAATAATCCTGATATCATAAAATATACTGTAGTTACAAACTAATGAAAAGTTATATTATATCAATTGAATCACGCAGGTTCTACATGAACAGGTAGATGTTCTACTTGTAAGCTTTTTACATACTGTCTCTTTCTTGGCTGCTGTGACAATGCAGATTTCTCCACTGTGAGCTATTTCAATCTCCGACCAATATAAGGTGATAGTTGGACGTTGCGTTTGCATTTGAGCTCATTTTTGTGAAATTAAAGTAGGATACATTCTGTTTAAACATCAGAGAACAAAGTCTAATATTTCATTCATCCATTCTATGATCTCTTTAATGTCAAACCTCATGCCAGTTAGGACTCAAATTAGACTGATCTGGGTCTGGTTTACAGAAATCAACCCTCCCTCAATCTAGACTGATGTGGGTCTGGTTTACAGAAATCAACCCTCCCTCAATTTAGACTGATGTGGGTCTGGTTTGCAGGAATAAACCCTCCCTCAATCTAGACTGATGTGGGTCTGGTTTGCAGTCTAGGAAATCAACCCTCCCCTCAATCTAGACTGATGTGGATCTGGTTTGCAGTCTAGGAAATCAACCCTCCCTCAATCTAGACCGATGTGGGTCTGGTTTGCAGTCTAGGAAATCAACCCTCCCTCAATCTAGACTGATATTGGAAATCACTCTTGACACACTAAAAGAAACAGACATGTCTCCAGTATGATGGTTCATTGTGGTGAGAAGAAAATTGGGATGGCTCATCTTAAGCTTCATTTACATGCAATCAGCATGGTCGTGGTTCATGGCCATTGCTGTGTGTTCTCGGTGCATGTGCATCTGTGTATTCACACCAGAAATCTCCTCTGGTCTCCTCTGTGAACTGGCTGCCTAAGCTCTCATTTAAAGTCTGTGGAGACTCGTCTTATACCACACTGTGACACTGTGAAAGATAGTCTTTATGAAAGATCGAACTGAAGAGGAAGTCCTATTTTGATAATAGAAAGAGTTAAACAGCTACATCACAATGTTAAATATTCACACCAATACGCCCCTACTCGGAAAATAAATGGAAGTATTAGCCCTTGGTCATTGCTTGCTAGCGTTAGCGCAACAAACCAGTGTGAGCGTAATTCAATGTGTTTTAGGAGCATTTTGTATTTGGTCATTCATATATGCACTATTCTCTCTGCCGCAGCACTGCAAATGTCACTGTGTGGTGGTGAAGAAATGTTTTACAGGCTTCATATTTAATTCATATTTTATTGCAAAGAAAAGAATGGGGGCGCACTGCATCATATTCCTCTCTGTTGCTGTTCTGGGTCCTGAAATGGCATTTCTAGCACCTGCCCTGGCTATGATAACCAGGGGTCTGAGAACAACTTCAGATATGGATAAGAAATTACTTATTTTGGGATGAAGGGGGGTTGGAGACAATGCAGAAATTTGATCTGATTTCAGTACCAGATTGTTTGGGAACAGCTGATCATACAAAGGAACGATATACATAATTTAAATCAGTAGGGTCTCCTGTTTTTTTGATGTGCTGTTTGCCATGTGGAGCTAAGAAATTGTGAGATATTACACAGAGAAGAAAGGTTATAACATGGACCTAGAGCTGTATTATTGACATTCATTTTGATGCAGACAATGGTGGGGGATGATTGGTGTGGTCGCTGCAGCAGTGACAAGGGCAGGGCCATTAACGGTACTGACAGAGTCATCGGCCCTGTTGTAGAAATTATATAGCTGGCCATCTGCCCTGGTGCTGTTTACCTCACATCCTATAATTTGCTTCATTCCCCCTTCATGCCTCTTTCATGTTGTTTTCTTCCAAGTTTCTTTCCACTTTCTTCCTGTAAGACTCCTTTGCCTCTTTCAGATGCTCTTTGGGCTCCCTCTGCGTACGCCTCAGCTCAGTCAAGTCACCCTACTTACATTTACATTTATGCATATAGCAGACGTTTTTATCCAAAGCAACTTACAAAAGAGGATAACATTCAAGCTACAACACAATGAAAGAAACTAACAAAGAGTGCCTATTGCAACATAAGAACTGCTCTATTTTAAGTTGAAAGTGCAATAGTGTAATAAAAGTGCAGTATAAAAGAGAGATCAAGTACAAGAGGTTAAATGCATTCTTAAAATTCAAGCCAGGAGATATTCTTTGAAGAGCTGGGTCTTCAAGAGTTTCTTGAAGGTGGAGAGGGTATCTGTTGATCTGGTAGCATTTGGAAGGTCATTCCACCAGTGTGGAACAACACATTAGAAGTCTGGATTGACCTGCGCAAGGTGTTGGCCGTGCTAGATAACGTTCCTTGGAGGAGCGAAGTGGTCGGCGGGTGACTTATTCAGGTAGATGGGAGCAGAACCATCAGTCAGCCTGTAGGCCACCATTAGTGCCTTGAATTTGATGCGAGTAGCCAAAGGTAGCCAGTGGAGTTCAATGAACAGAGGTGTGACATTCGCCCTTTTTGGCTGGTTAAAAACCAGACATGCAGCTGCAATCTGGATCATCTGTAGCGGTCTCACAGCACAGGCTAGAAGACCTGATAGGAGGGCATTGCAGTAGTCAAGACGAGAGATAACCAGGGTCTGTACCAGGAGCTGGGTTGCATGTTGGGTTAGGTACGGCCTGATCTTCCTTATGTTGAATAGAGAAAAACAGCACAACAGAGCCACAGAGGCAACGTGATCTGCAAAGGTCAGATCATTAAATGGCCTCCTCTTGTTAAGTAGGTTTTTGACATCTTACCCAGGGTTTGTTGTTAGGGAAGCAGCGCACAGTCCTTGTGGGAACTACAACATCCATGCAAAAGTTCAGGTCATTAAATGTACAATCTGTGACCTCCTCTAAGTTCCCTCCATGCGTATCATGCACACTCCAGTCATGGTGCTCCTGTCTCTTGTCTACTGTCTCATGACGCTCCTGTTTCATGTCTCCTGTCTCCCGTCTCCTGGTGCTCCTGTGTCATGTCTCCTGTCTCATGGTGCTCCTGTTTCATGTCTCCTATCTCCTGTCTCCTGGTGCTCCTGACTCATGTATCCTGTCTCATGTCTCATATCTCTTGTCTCCTGGTGCTCCTGTCTCATGTCCCCTGTCTCATGGGGCTCCTGTGTCATGTCTCCTGTCTCATGATGCTCCTGTCTCTTGTCTCATGATGCTCCTGTCTCCTGTTTTTTGTCTCATGATGCTCCTGTCTCCTGTTGCTCCTATCTCATGTCTCCTGTCCTGTCTCATGGTGCTCCTGTCTCATGTCCCCTGGTGCTCCTGTCTCATGTCTCCTGTCTGCTGTCTCATGTCTCCTGTCCCATGATGCTCCTGGCTCATGGTGCTCCTGTCTCATGTCTCCTGTCTCATGGTGCTCCTGTCCAATGTTTCCTGTCCACTGTCTCTTGTCTCCTGGTGCTCATGTCTCATGGTGCTCCTGTTTCATGTCTCCTGTCTCATGGTGCTCCTGTCTCATGTCTCCTGCCTTTGTCTCATGATGCTCCTGTCTCCTGTCACTCCTGTCATCTGTCTTTGTATTTGTATTTGCAGCTTTATTTGTCAATTTCTTCACATGTACAGGACATACAAAGGAATCGATATACGTTTCCCACTCCCCCTGTGGTGGGGAGAGTAAGATGTTGCTGCATCAGAGACGCACCACCTATGTTCCAATTTGGGGCATGAAAGGCACAATACAGCATTACATGAGGAGAGAGGAGGAGAAAAAAAAGGCACCTCCTGACTGTGCACAGTAGGGAGCACAATGTAGGGGAGCAAAAAAACACCTCAGCACACATAAGCACATATAACATAAGATATTAAGTCGAGACGAAAGAAGCAAAGCAGGCAAGATAAGGGGAGGAGAGGGAGAGACGAAGAATGCGAAGTCAGACCACCAAAAATAGAAATCTCTCATGATGCTCCTGTCTCATGGTGCTCCTGTCTTATTTCTCCTGTCTCCTGTCTCATGTCTTATTATGTTCCTGTCTCCTGTCTCATGGTGCTCCTGCCTCATGTCTCATGGCGCTCCTGTCTCATGTCTCTGTCTCATGATGCTCCTGTCTCTCCTGTCAACTGTCTCATTATGCTCCTGTCTCCTGTCTCATGGTGCTCCTGCCTCATGTCTCCTGGTGCTCCTGTCTCCTGTCTACTGTCTACTGTCTGATGGTGCTCCTTTCTAATGTCTCCTGTCTGCTGTCTCTTCTCTCATGTCTCCTGCCTCTTTTTGCTCCTGTCTCATGGTGCTCCTGTCTCCTGTCTCATGATGCTCCTGTCTCCTGTTTCTTGTCTCATGGTGCTCCTTTCTAATGTCTCCTGTCTGCTGTCCCTTCTCTCATGTCTCCTGCCTCTTTGTGCTCCTGTCTCATGGTGCTCCTGTCTCCTGATGCTCCTGTCTCCTGTCTCATGTCTCATGATGCTCCTGTCTCCTGTCTACTGTCTCATGATGCTCCTGTCTCCTGTCTCCTGATGCTCCTGTCTCGTGTTTCTTGTCTCATGGTGCTCCTTTCTAATGTCTCCTGTCTGCTGTCTCTTCTCTCATGTCTCCTGTCTCTTTGTGCTCCTGTCTCATGGTGCTCCTGTCTCCTGTTTCTTGTCTCATGGTGCTCCTATCTCATGTCTCATATCTTATATCCTGTCTCCTGTCTGCTGTCTCATCTCTCCTGTCCCATGATGCTCCTGGCTCATGGTGCTCCTGTCTCATGGTGCTCTTGTCTAATGTCTCCTGTCTGCTGTCTCTTGTCTCCTGTCTCATGGTGCTCCTATCTCATGGTGATTCTGTCTCATGTCTCCTGTCTCATGATGCTCCTGTCTCCTGTCTCCTTTCTCATGGTGCTCCTGTCTTCTGTCTCATGGTGCTCCTATCTCATATCTCCTGTCTCATGGTGCTCCTATCTGATGTCTCCTGTCTCATGGTGCTCCTATCTGATGTCTCCTGTCTCATGGTGCTCCTATCTGATGTCTCCTGTCTCATGGTGCTCCTGTCTAATGTCTCCTGTCTGCTGTCTCTTGTGTCCTGTCTCATGTCTCCTGTCTCATGATGCTCCTGTCTCCTGTCTTATGTCTCTTGGTGCTCCTGTCTCATATCTCCTGTCTCATGATGCTCCTGTCTCCTGTCTTATGTCTCTTGGTGCTCCTGTCTCATATCTCCTGTCTCATGGTGCTCCTGTCTCCTGTCTTATGTCTCTTGGTGCTCCTGTCTCATATCTCCTGTCTCATGGTGCTCATATCTCATGTCTCCTGTCTCATGGTGCTCCTGTCTCATGGTGCTCCTGTCTCATGGGGCTTCTGTCTCATGTCTCCTGTCTCATGATACTCCTGTCTCCTGTCTCCTCTCTCATGGTGCTCCTGTCTTCTGTCTCATGGTGCTCCTATCTCATATCTCCTGTCTCATGGTGCTCCTGTCTAATGACTCCTGTCTGCTGTCTCTTGTCTCCTGTCTCATGGTGCTCCTATCTGATGTCTCCTGTCTCATGGTGCTCCTATCTGATGTCTCCTGTCTCATGGTGCTCCTGTCTCATGGTGCTCCTATCTCATATCTCCTGTCTCATGGTGCTCCCGTCTAATGTCTCCTGTCACTCCTGTCACCTGTCTCATAATGCTCATGTCTCCTGTCTTATGTCTCTTGGTGCTCCTGTCTCATATCTCCTGTCTTATGGTGCGCATATCTCATGTCTCCTGTCTCATGGTGCTCCTGTCTAATGTCTCCTGTCTGCCGTCTCTTGTCTCCTGTCTCGTGGTGCTCCTGTCTCATGTCTCCTGTCTCACGATGCTCCTGTCTCTTGTCTTATGTCTCTTTGATGCTCCTGTTTTATGGTGCACATATCTTATGTCTTATGTCTCATGGTGCTCCTGTCTTATGTCTGCCGTCTCTTGTCTCCTGTATCCTGTCGCTCCTGTCTCCTGTCTCATGGTGCTCCTGCCTCCTGTCTCTGTCTCATGATGCTCCTGTCTCATGGTGCTCCTGTCTCCTGTCTCATGATGCTCCAGTCTCCTGTCTCATGTCTCCTGTCTCCCCCAGCACACACACAGACTAACACCCACACATAAACTGACACCCCCCAACATCTCCTCAACACAAATCCACATATATACAACATTCTTACCCAGAAATCAGACACACACCCTCATCATCCCCAACACAGACACGCACGCACACACACACAAACACACAAACGCAAAATTAGCCCCATCCTCATGTCGCTCAGCACAGAGATTTGCATTGCAAAAGCCACATACGTCACCATACTTGCAAAACAGACCCAAAGGCACACTTCGATGTTTTAATAAACCATTTTTATGGAAACACACATACACACACACACACACACACACACACACACACACACACACACACAAATACAATCAGGCTTTGTGACCAGCCTGGGCACAGAGGGAAGTAGACATGGCTAGCAATTCCATGGAAGCACACACACACATACACGCACACACACACACAGACACACACCTACCCACGTACACCTTCTTACATAAACATACTCATAGAAGCTCACACACACATAAGATCATTGCCTGCTGTTGGTCTGTGTTTGTATCAGAGGAGATTTGCATCACCAAACCAAACCAAAAACAAGAATCAAAGAGGCCCAATCCAATACAGGACCAGTCATGATAATGAGTTTCACTGGAAGATGAGAACTCACACACGCATACACCAACACACTCACACCAACACAAACATGGTCTCCCACTACACACACACACACACACATACATACATACATACACACACACCAACACAAACTCGGTCTCACACATACACACAGTATATATCTCATGATGGTTATCATATGTGCTGACTCATTAAAGAAAACTGCTGACTCATAGTATTAAAAAGGAGGGAATGGAACATGGGTCTTTAGTATGTGTACACACACACACACACACACACACACACGGTATGTATCTGTAATTTGTATCATACCATACCATATTTTGTGTGTGTGTGTGTGTGTGTGTGTATGTGTGTGTATTTCCATACAAAACTGTTTATTAAAACCTTTGTTTACCTTTGGGTCTGTTTTGCAAGTATGGTGACAGATGTGGCTTTTGCAATGCAAATCTCTGTGCTGAGTGACATGAAGAAGGGGCTAATTTTGGGAGCTGCTGAACTCTAAGGAATATCAACCTGACACCTGTCAGTCAAACACACTGTGAGTGTATTAGAACTAAAATACCAGGGGTCTGTGTGCTGGAACTAAAATACCAGGGGTCTGTGTGCTGGAACTAAAATATCAGGGGTCTGTTTGCTGGAACTAAAATATCAGGGGTCTCTGTACTGGAACTAAAATATCAGGGGTCTCTGTGCTGGAACTAAAATATCAGGGGTCTCTGTACTGGAACTAAAATATTAGGGGTCTGTGATATAAATGTATATAATGTGCTGGGAATAAAACTGTGTAACTGGGCCCTGTAATTCAGTGGTTCAGAAGCTTTTTACTGTAGAGGGGGATGGGAGATGTTCAAGCCCCTCCTGCCCTCTATTGCCCTGGCAAAATGATCCTGACAATAGAACATTCTATCTGCACATTCAGTCCACATTACATCTGCCCTCCACTCCCATGGGTTTGCATCAAACAAACCAAAGAAAAAAAAACAAAACACACACACATATATATATGTTGTGAGACATGCAATGGCCACATGAATTTCCCCTGGTGGGATAATAAAGTTTTACCTTGAACCTTGAAAACAGTAAACACAGATTCTAGTTGAACTTTAGTCAACAGCCATGCAATTTAAACCACAACACATTCATTTCTGCACTAATGGGATGCTATGTGGCTTTTTAGATCACAAGCTAAAGGTTTAATATCTCTAAAACATTTTGAGCACTTTTTTTTTTTTATTAATTTTGCAGGTATAAACCTTCAGCAATCATCATTTCCCTATACTGTGAAAACAGCAAAGTCTGTGTGGAAGGAGGGCTGGGTTGATTTGCATAACAGACAGCTAGTCTGTTCCTGTTTGTTTGTTTAGGTACACAAGACTAATTTAGACAGCTGCACCAGTCCCAGCAGTGTCACTCTCTCAGAGACAACCAGCGCAACCAGAAGAAGAGCAACTCCAGAACTGCCTGACAGGTAAGAGACCCACTTCACTCATGTTCATCCTAACACAACCAAAGAGGAGACAGTTAATCTTAATAGAACTCCAGCATGTTTCAGCTTAGAGTTCAGTTGTTACAGGCTGTCACCATGACCGCCAACTCTCACCACTCACTCCCTCACGTAATTTTTCCTATTTGCTTCCTTTAATGGAGCCCGTTTAAATTGACAAATACATTTGTGTATAAATGAAAGCACAAGGTCACTCAGGGTGAATTTAAGAAGTATTGGCAGCTATACTACAGACACCGATGTGACGGCCTCAAAGGAGAGTGAAATTAGGCATCATACAGGTGTTGCTGGAGGTCCTTTGTTTCTTAGTTATATTTGGTCAACGTCTTCTGAAGGGATGAAGGTACAGTAAAAGCTGGAGTCAGAAATAGACACTATGATACATGCTCTGCAAAAACATATGGAGGAGAGTTTCATTAGTGAGGAGACAAGGAGTGTATGAGCCTCAGAACTACCTCATCTTTAGTTAGCAGTTTGATATGATGTACGCTATGCTCTCTAATGTCACTTATTTTTTTAAGTTTGTTGATATCATTTACCCATGTTTTGGGCATGCATGCTCTGTGCACGTACATTATTCTTCATTATACCAAAGTCAGGTCCGGGCAAACTATATAGCAACTTCTGATTGGACGAGACACATTCTATGCATCCCACAGTGTACCATGGGTGACTCTTCACAGCTAATAATCACTCTACATTTTCCATTGAGAGAACTTCCATGTTGATTAACTGTTGCATTGCTTGGGAACAGAAGACCCTCCACACACAGACACACACACAGTAATGGCAAAAAAATGCATTTGTATGATGCAAATGATTATGTGGAAAAAGTTTTTTAAGTCAAATTTTATGTAATCAGCATTAACACCATACCATATACATAACATCATTAACAGCATACCATACATAAGAGTAGGCTATTATATTGTAATCTCATTATTTTGTAATTGGAGTATCACATTACTGGAGACATATGGAGAAGGAACACAAAACGAAATTAATAAATATATATATATATATATATTTGCATGTGTTGAGCTAGTTTGCATGTGTTGAGCTTTGATGTTTTTTTATATTTGGAGAGAAGACTTTGACCAGAGTTGTAGTGCTTTTATGCAAAAAATCGTTTTTCAGCCTAGGCTACACAATTAGCAATATCCTGGTCGCCATGTTTACATTTAGGACTAAGTTGCTTATCATATTGATAGCATTCCATTTACACTAAGAATATTTTCCTCATGAAGCAGTTGAAAGAACAGGTTTAGCCCTTTCTTAACAGGAGAGCTATTGCAGTTCATGCATGATAGAACATCATGCTACAGCTGCTGATAACTAGTTAGGCTAGCTATTATTGTTGGCCTGACTGACTGACAACCAACCCATATTTCTGGTGCTAGCCTGCTAAACATTAAACCCTTGTCATTATTTATTCAGAGTGACAAATCTCTGTTACCTTTTCTTCTCATTCTCCTCTTGCCTTGCCGCTCTGTGCCCTAAAGCACAGGTGAGCTTCACTCAAAGTTGTCACTTAGAAATCACAACTATCTTTTTTTGGCTGCAAGCCAGTGGGTGTGGCCTCCTTGGGGGCGATCCGACATATGACTGATCATAGAAGTTAAAGTGGTGCTCACACAGTTGTCACTGCTATGGATTGATACCAAATTAGTTGTTTTCAGGGGCCCCTTTCATCTGGGGGCCCCAAGCGAATGGTTTGGTTTGCTTACCTTGTTGCAACGGACCTGCACAAAACTGAACTTAACTGAACGCAGAGGATGAATGAACATAAATGAAAACCAAACGGTAAAAAGTACAGCCTTGAGTGCCTGCAGCCGAATCACACCCGTGAGAACATCCACCAACAACCCCACTCCCTCGTGTTATTTTGCTGAATTACATTTCTCTCAAAACTGGGCCCATAAGTTGGCAGCACTAAGCTCCGTATCCATTTTAATGATATCTGAATACTGTGCATCAACCTGACCACGTTGTGCATCAACCTGACCAACCAATTCTGTTCATTCAAGAGCAAGAGACATTCAGGCCCATTTATTGTTGTTATACACAGGGGCCCCTCCAGGTGGGTAAAAGTTAGGATGGTTCTAAGGGTCTGGCACTGACATCTTAATATTATAATCAATGTTTGGGGGGCTCAAATTTATTTTCTACCTCTGACCTGAGTGGCTTACATATTATGAATGAAGGCATGAGGCAAAATAATAAACTGATAATCAATTTTTGTAAAATATGACCGCCTATTATGTATGTGAAAACTTGGCAGACATAGTAGGCTATTCTTAGACAGCATAGTCATTGACAAGGTGTGTGTGTGTGTGTGTGTGTAGGTGACCCTGGGGCCTATATTGGACAAAATGTGAGCCTTTTTAGTCTCTGTCTGACCCTGGCCAGACCCTCTGTACAAAACGTAGGCTCACGTAGGCTTAGGCTGGTTCAATTACCAGGTTAAATATTAGCTATCCCTTCAGGGAGTTTGATCTGCTATATGCCCCCTATTCCTTTAGTAAGAGCGCCCTCCTGTGGCAATGGAAGAGGATAGTCTCAAAGCAGCAAATTTAGATGGTTCTGGCATTCTAGTTTTTAGGTGTATAGCCCTGTTGTTCAAGATTACCAAGTAGGAAAAACAATGAGACTATAAGGTACAAGATTGAGCAAATAGTGAAACAGCAGCCAACACTAACTGATGAGGACAAGGAAACTTTTTTGCCTGAATCTGTCTGATGATGATCCTACAAACAAATTCAGTCTATTTTATTTCATGATGAGATATTATTTTAATTATGAATAGACGTGCCCTTTAAAACTATACTTTTGTTGTGCTCTCTCTCTCTCTCTCTCTCTCTTTTCTTCTCCTTTTTGTTTTGCATCAGTGACTCCAGAAGCTCTAAATCTCTCTCTCTCTCTCTCACACACACACACACACACACACACACACACAAGTGTGCTTTTTCACAACTCCAAGCATTGTGTTTTCTTCTCCTTGTTCTTTTGCACCAGTGACTCCAGCAGCTCTAAATTCTCTCTCTCTCTCTCTCTCTCTCTCTCTCTCTCTCCCTTACACACAAACACACAGACACACACGCACACACTCTAGTGACTCCAGCAGCTGTTTGTGTGTGTGTGTGTGTGTGTGTGTGTGTGTTGTGTGTTTGTGTGTGTGTGTGTGTGTGTGTCTAAGACTCCCAGCAAAGTGTTCAGCTCTACATGATCTTCTCTCTTCAGGCCCTCAGTCATGATACTACTACTCATTACAACACTGCTGTCATCAAGTAAGTGTGTGTGTGTGTTTATATGAGTGTTTGTGTGTGTGTGTGTGTTTGTGTGCATACAGTCTACTCGAATAAGCGCATATACTTGTATATATTTGTGGTGATGGGCAGATCAAAATGCAAAATGTCTGCCAGTGTGCATGTGCATATCCTGTCTGTGGATCTGTGTGTAGTCATGGCTGTGTGTGGGTGTGTGTGCGTATGTGTATGTGTGTGTGTGTGTGTGTGTGTGTGTGTGTTTTCTCCTCTCTCCTCTCAGCCCTGTGCAGTCTCTCCTCCTCTGTGCCACGTCAGTTCCATGTGGTGAAGGAACAGAAGAACTGGACAGAAGCTCAGCTGTACTGCAGAGAGGAGTTCACTGACCTCGCTACCATAGATGACATGACAGAGATGGAGGAGGTGAAGAGACTGATCCAGAAAGCAGGTGTAAATGCTTGGATTGGCCTGAAACAGGGAAGCAGGTGGCGGTGGTCTCTGGCTGACAGGGATTTCTACAAAGAGAATGAAGCAGAGTTCAAGAACTGGGATTCAGGCCAACCTAAAGAACCCAAAGAACATAAAGATGATCAATGTGTGACTATGAAGGGAAGTGGAAAATGGCAGGATGACAGATGCAATAACAGCCACCCCTTCATCTGCTATGATGGTAAGAAAACTCACTCAGCATTGCAATAGAAGCATCTAAACTGTGCAGATCTCCAAATCTGTTTATTATGACCTCATGCACACTCACATTAGTTCAGACTCACTCATGAATACAAGCAGCCAGACTGGGCAACTAAACCATTTGTTCCACTCACACCAGTTAGGATTGTAAAGCTGTGCTGATTCTCCAGTCACACTAGTTCAGACTGTAAAGCTGTGCTGATTCTACACTCACACTAGTTCAGACTGTAAAGCTGTGCTGATTCTACACTCACACTAGTTCAGACTGTAAAGCTGTGCTGATTCTCAGTTACCCATGGCACCTGCATTACCACAGGGGGAAACTCCACTCATCCCTATGTGCTGGTTAATGAGGGGAAGAACTGGACAGAAGCTCAGAGATACTGCAGAGAGAATCACACAGACCTGGCCAGTGTGAGGAATCAGACAGAGAATGACCAGATAGACAAAGTTAGTGGAAGAAAAGGTGTCTGGATTGGTCTGTTCAGAGATGCCTGGGAGTGGTCAGATGGCAGCAACTCCTCATTCCGTCACTGGAAGAGTGGAGAACCCAGTTATGGAAGTGGGACGTTCTGCACTGAAACTGATCAATCAGATGGTATGTGGAATGATTTAGGCTGCCAACACGAAATAAACTTCATCTGCTATACAGGTGAGTCACTATTCCTTTTTTTTTGCTTGATGGGAGGTCAGTCCGAAACAACAATATGATCATGTGCAGATGTGCTGATGGTCTAGAGATGGTAGATTGAGTGGGTCTGTTATCCCAGTAGAGGTGGTAGATTGAGTGGGTCTGCTGTCTCGTGAGAGATGATAGGGTCTACTTTTTTTTTTTTTTTTACGAAATTAGCCACGAGACCCTTGCCCTTCACACTGCCACTCCGTTTGCATGTTCACGTGAGGGTTCGTCACATTGAGTGTCATCCAGAACAAATTTGAGGCAGATGAAGTGTTTAGGGACAAGGGTTGACATGCCTTCAGGAGCCAGTGTGGTCTGATGCTCCCTGTGCAAGCAGGTGCAAGTTTTCAGGTGTTCGTGCTGCGTTTTTACTCTACCTGCCAGTTTTATTTTGCTCCGTATGACAATGTTTATGGACAAAAGCGTGATTTACACGGAAACAGTGAAACTCAGGTTAGTAGCATACCCAGAGAAATGCGGACGATCGTACAGAAGTTGGCTAATAATATTTACGCA
Organism: Tenualosa ilisha; assembly: GCA_015244755.2. Lineage (NCBI taxonomy): Eukaryota > Metazoa > Chordata > Actinopteri > Clupeiformes > Clupeidae > Tenualosa > Tenualosa ilisha. The sequence goes on along the minus strand of PYXC01001810.1, from coordinate 108,319 downwards.
TGTGCAGTTCTGCATTTGCAGCACGTTTATAACATGACAAATAAATAAATCATACAATTCAACTCCTCGCTCATAGTAATGAACGGAGAGAAGAGGGATGACATCCTAATTCACAGTGGTGCCCAGAACATGCTTATTGGCATATTAATATTTATTGTGTTCATAATTTCTATGAAAACAACTCTGACGTCAATTTCATTTTCTCTTCAATGGTATCAGAAATGTAACCCTGTTATCAACCCTGACCAGTTCAATGAGAGTGCCCTTCGTACCCACGAGTGTGCCACAAAGTTCACTCGCTAACGGAGTGTGTGTGATGAGGGACTTGTTTCAGAAGAGACCAGTGAGTGTGTCTGCTGTCTCACTAGAGATGGTAGATTGAGTGGGTCTGTTGTCTCAGTGGAGATGATAGACTGAGTGGTCTGTTGTTTCAGTGGAGATGGTAGATTGAGTGGGTCTGTTGTCTCAGGAAGGTTGGTGAGTGGGTCTGTTATGTCAGTAGAGATGGTAGAGTGTGTGGGTCTGCTGTCTCAGGGTGAAGTGGATGTGCTGGGTCTTAATGAAACTGGGATCCACTTGATCTTCATCCTCACTTTTTTAGCACAGCAGAACCCAGCACATTCAATTGTGTTAACCCGTTTTCATTGGTTTCAGGCATTTTTCAGTTTTCAAAACATTTAACACAGCTTTCTTATAAAGTTTCCATTGAATTACTATCTTGAACAACTGGAAAGAATCTATTCACAGCCAAAACATATTGTCTGCAGACATAATATGAACTACTAATGACATTGTAAATCTCCTCCATACTTCTTCAGTCTCCAATTATTCTTCATGCATATACTGTAAGAGACAACTTTGGTGTTTGCTATTTGCAAGGATGGGTCAAAGAGGCCAACAGCACAACAGCATATAGAGTAATTGTGAAAGTATCCATGTATTGATGAAAAGAAGGTCAATGAAAATTGGAAAGTTACTTCAGTACATGAAGTGCACTGTACTGTACAGTATATTTGCCTAGGTGCTCATTATGAGTCTTTCATGTCAATGACAGTTACTTTACTGTATTTTACTTTACTGTAGGTGTAGGAGGAAAGATTCAAATTTATGTTGTAACATTCTGGTTCTTTTTCACACATTCAATAACCAGGTAAATGGCACAGACATAGCAAAACCTAAGGCAGAGTCTGCTTATTTTGAACAGCAAGTTTTGCATTTTGTCCTCCTTTGTGTTGTAATTGACTGAGAGTACTCACTGATCTGACCACTGATTGTGAAATTTGCTTTTGCTGCATGTTTTAAATGTTTTGTCACTGTTAGAGCCTTTTGCAAACAAAATGTGTGATTTTGGGTAGAGTGCTTCTGTTTAGGCCTTTGCATTAACTGATCTGACCGTGTGGATTCTGAAGTGATGGCTGCATCAAAGCAATCCTGTCCTGCAAATCCTGCAAAACTGTGATAGTGGTCCTCTCTGTGATGGTGGTACTACATTACATTTACATTTAGGCATTTAGCAGACGCTTTTATCCAAAGCGACTTACAAAAGAGGATAACATTCAAGCTACAACACAATGAACAAACAAGGAGTGCGTATTGCTAACATAGAATCTGCACTGTTTTAAGTTGAAAGTGCAATAGTGTAACACAATGTAGAGAAATTAAATTATTAAGTGCATTCTCAAAGTTTACGCCAGGAGATATTCTTGGAAGAGCTTAGTCTTCACGAGTTTCTTGAAGGTGGAGAGGGTATCAGTTGATCTGGTCGCACTTGGCAGGTCATTCCACCAGCGCGGAACCAGATATGAGAAGAGTCTGGACTGACCTGCACAAGGTGTTGGCCGTGCTAGAAAACGTTCCTTAGAGGAGCGTAGCGGTCGTCGGGTGACATAGGGCTTCAGAAGAGAATTCAAGTAGATGGGAGCAGAGCCATCATTCACCCTGTAGGCCAACATAAGTGCCTTGAATTTAATGCGAGCAGCCAAGGGCAGCCAGTGAAGTTCAATGAACAGAGGTGTGACATGTGCCCTTTTTGGCTGGTTAAAGACCAGACGTGCAGCTGCATTCTGGATCATCTGTAGCGGTCTCACTGCACAGGCTGGTAGGCCTGATAGGAGGACATTGCAGTAGTCAAGACGAGAGATAACCAGGGTCTGAACCAGGAGCTGGGTTGCATGTTGGGTTAGGTACGGCCTGATCTTCCTTATGTTGAATAGGGAAAAGCGGCACGACCGAGCCTTGTCTTGATACTGATGTCGTGATGTATGGCTTGTTTGGCTGGGAGGACCAGCAGTTCAGTTTTGGAGAGATTTAGTTGGAGGTGATGTCCTTTCATCCATGCAGATATATCGGAGAGACAGTCCGAGATCCGTGATGACACCGTGGAGTCGTCCGGCGGAAAGGACAGATAGAGCTGGGTATCATCCGCATAGCAGTGGTAGGAGAAGCCATGGGAGTGGATGATTGAGCCCAGCGAGGTGATGTACAGTGCGAAGAGAAGGGGCCCCAGCACAGATCCTTGGGGTACTCCTGTGGTGAGTTGGTGAAGTGCCGATGTCTGTCCTAGCCACGATACGTTGAACGACCGTCCAGTAAGATAGGACTTGAACCAGGAGTGCGCTGTGCCATCAATCCCAATGTTGGTCAGCTTGTCCAGTAGGATGCTGTGGTTGACCGTGTCAAATGCTCCTGATAGGTCCAGCAGGATGAGTACTGAGGACTGACCTGCCGCTCTGGCCTCTTTTAATGCTTCCGTCACAGACAGAAGTGCCGTTTCAGTGGAGTGGCCACTTCTGAAGCCGGATTGGTTGGAGTCGAGGAGGTTGTTCTGAGTGAGAAATCCTGTGACCTGTTTAAAGACAGCTCGTTCAATGGCTTTGGAAAGGAAGGGAAGAAGAGAGACAGGCCGGTAGTTCTCCACTTGAGTGGGAGCGAGGGATGGTTTTTTGAGCAGTGGTGTTACCTGGGCTTGTTTGAAGGCAGTGGGAAATGTACCCCTAGTTAGTGACGCATTGACCACATGTGTGGTTGCTGTCACAATTGTGGGGGTTATGGCCTGAAGAAGGGTTGTTGGGATAGGATCCAGAAGACAAGAGGTAGGCCGGCTGTCTGTGAGAAGCTTAGACACCTCTGCCTTGGAGAGAGGAGTGAAAGAAGAAAAGGAAGCAGTTGGTGTAGAGAGGCTAGGAGAAGGAACCTGTGTAGATTGGTTTGAGAACTGACTACTAATAGCTGCAACTTTGTTAGTGAAGAATGCAGCAAAAGTGTCAGCTGTGAGGTTATTTGGAGGAGGTGGGTTTAATAGAGATTTAAAGGTGGAAAAGAGTTTCTTGGTGTCCGTGGCGTTGTTAATCTCTAGCTCTTAATGATGGTCCTCTGTCTCTGTGATGGTGGTACTAGCTCTTAATGATGGTCCTCTGTCTCTGTGATGGTGGTACTAGCTCTTAATGATGGTCCTCTGTCTCTGTGATGGTGGTACTAGCTCTTAATGATGGTCCTCCCTGTCTCTGTGATGGTGGTACTAGCTCTTAATGATGGTCCTCTGTCTCTGTGATGGTGGTACTAGCTCTTAATGATGGTCCTCTCTGTGATGGTGGTACTAGCTCTTAATGATGGTCCTCTCTGTCTCTGTGGTGGTGGTACTAGCTCTTAATGATGGTCCTATCTGTCTCTGTGATGGTGGTACTAGCTCTTAATGATGGTCCTCTCGGTAGTAGTGGTATGAGCTCCATCACAAAGGACTACTACCATCACAGAGATGACTTCCATTAAGAGCTACTGCATGTGACCCCTCTGTGGCGGTGGCACTGGGTCTGTGATGGTGCTATTGGGTCAGTGATGATGGTACTGGTCCTGTGATGGTACTGTTTCTGTCACATGTGGCCACTCAGCACATTTAAAGAATCTCAGAGAGACTCCAGCACTGAACACAGGAACATTTCCCTCTTTATTCTCCCTCCAGCACTGAACACAGGAACCTTTCCCTCTATTTATTCTCCCTCCAGCACTGAACACAGGAACCTTTCCCTCTCTTTATTCTCCCTCCAGACAAACTGATTCTGGTCCGTGAGAATAAGACCTGGAATGGGGCGCTGCAGTACTGCCGAGACCACAACATGGACCTGGTGTCTGTGCGCTCTGAGCGGGTCCAGCGCTGGGTGACAGAGCGAGCTAAAGGAGCCTCCACTGCTCATGTGTGGCTGGGTCTGCGCTACACCTGCAGTGTGGGCTGGTTCTGGGTCTATGGAGAGACCGTCTACTACAGGAACTGGGCCCCAGGGCAAGAGCAAGTGCAGAACTGCGCAGAAAGAGTTGGGGCAGTGAAGTCTGGAGGAGACGGGGGGCAGGAGGAGGGGCAGTGGGTCAGTCGGCCAGAGACTGACAAACTCAACTTCATCTGCACCACTGAGGGTGAGTGTGTTTCTGGTCAATATGGACATCTCTGTGTGTGAGTGTACGTGTGTATGTGTGTGTGTGTGTCTGTGAGTGTACGTGTGTGAGTGTACGTGTGTATGTGTAGCTTCCAGTACAAACTGATGCAAACTGGCTTTATCTGAGAATTATCAGTTATCAAGTATCTTGCCTAGTCCTTGCTTAATGCAGTGGCAGTACAGTGATATATGGATGATAATGCAGTGGTAGTGATATATGGATGGATGATAATGCAGTGGCAGTACAATGATATATGAATGATAATGCAGTGGTAGTGATATATGGATGATAATAATGCAGTGGTAGTGATATATGGATGATAATGCAGTGGCAGTATGTGGCAGTACAGTGATATTTGGATAATTATCCAGTCATAATGTTGTGTTGCATGAGAGATAGTTTACTATTTCTTTATCTTAATGTTAATGAGTGCTGAGGACCCAATAACACATTTATGTTGTGAACCCCCTTGATTGAAACAAGGAGCCCCAGGGGGACTTGACTCATACCCCACTTGAGAACCTGTTTTTACCGGTATTTACTTTTAATTTATGAAGAAAACTATGGAAAAACTGACATTTAAAACTTTCCAGACAAAATAGCTGTCAGTAATTGTCAGTCAAAACATAACTAATATGAGACATATGTGTTGACAGCAAAAGTGTTTAAAAGGATCCTGGGTTAGTAAGATGTGTCGGCCTCATGATGGCGATGTTGGCATCAGCTACACAAATGTGACACATCATGAAACACTCAAAATGTTTTCAGTTTTATGAAAAGTTTTTAAAAATCTTTCCACTTGTAAACAGCCATTGTTTTTTGCACCTCATGCTTTCTAGGTAAAAACTGACATCACCTGGTTGAACGGCTGTAAGTCTATACTGTTGCTGCACATAGACAAACAATATTGATACACTCTATGTGCTTATGTGTGTTACCCAGATGCCCCCAGAGAGGTGAAGAAGAGGCAGATTGTGAGAGTGGAGTTTCAGGTGGACCCTCAGGTGAACATCAGTGATCCTGCGCTGCAGCAGGCCCTCCTTCAGCAGGTGAGTCCAGACCCCTACATGTGAGTCTGTGCTGAGTAAGGTCATCTGATCAGTTTTAAAAACTTAATAATCCTGATATCATAAAATATACTGTAGTTACAAACTAATGAAAAGTTATATTATATCAATTGAATCACGCAGGTTCTACATGAACAGGTAGATGTTCTACTTGTAAGCTTTTTACATACTGTCTCTTTCTTGGCTGCTGTGACAATGCAGATTTCTCCACTGTGAGCTATTTCAATCTCCGACCAATATAAGGTGATAGTTGGACGTTGCATTTGCATTTGAGCTAATTTTTGTGAAATTAAAGTAGGATACATTCTGTTTTAACATCAAAGAACATAGTCTAATATTTCATTCATCCATTCTATGACACATTTAACTTTAAATCTCATGCCAGTTAGGACTCAATTTAGACTGATGTTGGTCTGGTTTACAGAAATCAACCCTCCATCAAACTAGACTGATGTGGGTCTGGTTTACAGAAATCAACCCTCCCTCAATCTAGACTGATATTGAAAATCACTGTTCTAAAACCCAAGTGGTTCTCTTGACACACTAAAAGAAGCAGACATGTGTCCGCTGTGATGGTTCATGGTGGTGAGAGGCGGTTCTGAATGACTTGGGTTCTGTTCTCCAGATTCAGCAGAGACTGAGGGAGAAGGGGATGTCAGCAGACACCAAACTGACCTGGATGAAGCATCCGGATGGACAGATCTTCCATGAGAAGGAGGACAAGAAAGAAGAAGGGAGGAAAAGGAAGAAGAGAGGCGACCTTTAAACACTCTGCTGTTGTTCATGTGTTGTATGAAGTGTGTAAAGTTGGAGATGTACACACTGACAGCACACACACAGGGCAGTAAACTCAGTTGTTTCAGACAAACTAGCTAGATTGCCATCTTTTTGTTTATTTAATTGTTCAGGTGCCGTTGACGACACTCCGACTGCTGACTTCATGACTCAGTAGAATGTTGGACATTGAAGGCAGCATGGAGGATACATCTATACAATCTATGCAACATTTCTGATTAGTGTGATTAACCTGTATGCCTTATCTGGTTTGTAAAATGTACAAATGGGCTTCTATGCAAAACTGCTAATAAAAATGACTTTGAGTAGCATGGTGGCTGATTGTATTCTCAGTTATACTTTTTATGGTCAGAGCCACATGCTGTAGGAAACAGGGAGAGATAAATAAAACTACAGGGGACACAGCTGAATAAAATCAGTGTGTGTGTGTGTGTGTGTGTGTGTAGTGATGCTCCTATATCACTACACACACCAAACACATAAAAACATATTCATACACACAACACACACCAGGTGACACATGCACTCGAAAATTTCCCAGAATTTCCAACCAGAGTAACGTGGCGTACATGCTGGTGCATTTGCACTTCATTTGGTTACACGTTTTGGACTTGTTTTGCTGTTGACAAATCTGCCGCTATACAGGTCAGGTCAGGTTTTTATGCAAATACTGCAGAAGAGACAAGTTATTATTAAGTTCATAAAATATACACCAACCCAGTAATAAGGCATACTATCTTCAACTCTGAGGGCGCCATCCAAGATTAGTGATCACACACACACATACACTGAATGGGAACACTTGGGGAACAGTTATGAGGGTTAAGTGCCTTGCTCAAGGGCACCTCAGTCATGGATATAGGCTTGTGAGAGCAATGTTTAACCACTGCTCCTGCCCAGCTTTTTCCTGTCCATCAGAGATTGAACCGACCATCTTTCAGTCACAAGCCAGATCCCCTAACCAGTAGACTACCCTTCGGTCACCCATCAATCCTCATGATATCTCAGGTTCTGTAATGACCTGTAATGACCTTGAGCATTCCTGTGTTCCTGCCTGCATGCAGGTCTACAAGTGTAACCTGCACATACTGGAACACTGCTGATGTCATCTCCACTCCCAAATGTAAATTTGTATCAGAGGAGGAAATTCAGCTTTGGGTAAAAACAGCTGTGACTGAGAGCACTGATAGTGAGACCTGAGTTACCAGAGCCATGGCTCTCTCATGGGTAGCCTATTCCAGGAGCAGTGTCCTGAGTTACCAGAGCCATGGCTCTCTCATGGGTAGCCTATTCCAGGAGCAGTGTCCTGAATTACTAGAGCCATGGCTCTCTCATGGGTAGCCTATTCCAGGAGCAGTGTCCTGAGTTACCAGAGCCATGGCTCTCTCATGGGTAGCCTATTCCAGGAGCAGTGTCCTGAGTTACCAGAGCGATGGCTCTCTCATGGGTAGCCTATTCCAGGAGCAGTGTCCTGAGTTACTAGAGCCATGGCTCTCTCATGGGTAGCCTATTCCAGGAGCAGTGTCCTGAGTTACTAGAGCCATGGCTCTCTCATGGGTAGCCTATTCCAGGAGCAGTGTCCTGAGTTACTAGAGCGATGGCTCTCTCATGGGTAGCCTATTCCAGGAGCAGTGTCCTGAGTTACCAGAGCCATGGCTCTCTCATGGGTAGCCTATTCCAGGAGCAGTGTCCTGAGTTACTAGAGCCATGGCTCTCTCATGGGTAGCCTATTCCAGGAGCAGTGTCCTGAGTTACCAGAGCCATGGCTCTCTCATGGGTAGCCTATTCCAGGAGCAGTGTCCTGAGTTACCAGAGCGATGGCTCTCTCATGGGTAGCCTATTCCAGGAGCAGTGTCCTGAGTTACCAGAGCGATGGCTCTCTCATGGGTAGCCTATTCCAGGAGCAGTGTCCTGAGTTACTAGAGCCATGGCTCTCTCATGGGTGACTCATTTTGGGAGCAGTGTCTTCACAGAAAAAAACCTGGATATGACTTTCCAAGTTTCCCAGTTATACATTTCTAAGAAAAAAATGGCAAATTTGTAAGTAATGAACTTGGACATTTATGACATTATAAAGTCAGAAATTTGCAAGATAAAACTCAGAAATTTGTTAGAGTGGAACTCACAATATTGCAAGAAAAAATTCATGTTTGCAAGATTAATTGCTATCAAGGTTATGTCAGGTGTGCTCAACAAAGCCATCCTGGTGTCCCTATGAAATCAATTTGCAGCTATATACCTAAGTCTGTCTACAATCAATCAGCAGCATCGCTACAAAACAGCAAACACCTTCTTTGAAACTAATGACATGAGTGCCTTTTTCTGCTCATCTTTCAAAGAAAAGCCCAAGTCTAACTCCTCCAAAGTCGATGCCAAAGCCGACTCAAACGACTGCTGTTCCTTGGCCACTTCGTTGTTTTGCACCGTCGCTGCCCTGTCATAAGCCCAACGATTCTCCACAAAGACAGAACAGCGTAATTGGTCCTACCCAGAAAGACCTACTGAGGCCCTATGGTGCGTGGCTAGACGTACATGCTGAGAAAAACTATTCACTCCTGCTAGGGTACGTCTAGATCTCTAGGTTAAGAATTTCTAGTTGTGGAATCCAAAGTTTTGGAGAGTACCCAGATATAGTACTGTGGCAAAATGCAATATTGAGCAGAGGTATTATGGCCGTGCTGACCTGGCCAGTATAATATCCCATCTAACTCACCAGTAGAGAGTATAACTTTTGAATTTGAAATTAAAATCAAATTGATATGGCAATCCATCTAGCTCACTCACTAATATTTGGAACTGTACTGTAGAAGACCTACAGGAACAAGGCTTGCCATTCAAATTCAATTATGCAGGGGCACATGAATGCAGACAGTGCAGGTAGAGTGAAATGGTAGATTGAGAGGGTCTGTTCTCTCAGCAGAGATGATAGATTGAGTGGGTCTGTTAACTCAGCAGAGATGATAGAGTGAGTGAGTGTCTTAGTAGAGATGATAGATTGAGTGGGTCTGTTGTCTCAGCAGAGATGATAGATTGAGTGGGTCTGTTCTCTCAGGAAAGTTGGTAGATTGAGTGGGTCTGTTATCTCAGCAGATATGATAGAGTGAGTGAGTGTCTTAGCAGTGATGGTAGATTGAGTGGGTCTCTTATCTCAGCAGAGATGATAAAGTAAGTGTCTTAGTAGAGATAATAGATTGATTGGGTCTATTATCTCTGCAGAGATGATAGAGTGAGTGAGTGTCTTAGCAGCGAAGGTAGATTGAGTGGGTCTGTGATAGTGGTACTAGCTCTTAATGATAGTCTGCTCTGTGATGGTGGTTCAAGCTCTTAATGGTATTCCTCTCTGTGATGGTGGTACTTGCTCTTAATGATGGTCCTCTGTCTCTGTGATGGTGGTACTAGCTCTTAATGGTGGCCCTCTTTGTCTCTGTGATGGTGGTACTAGCTCTTAATGGTGGCCCTCTCTGTCTCTGTGATGGTGGTACTAGCTCTTAATGGTGATCCTCTGCCTCTGTAATGGTTGTACTAGCTCTTAATGATGGTCCTCTGTCTCTGTGATGGTGGTACTAGCTCTTAATGATAGTCCTCTGTCTCTGTGATAGTGGTACTAGGTTATAATGATGGTCCTGTGTGTCTGTGATGGTGGTACAAGCTCTTAATGATGATCCTCTGTCTCTTTGATGGAGGTACTAGCTCTTAATGATGGTCCTCTGTCTCTTTGATGGAGGTACTAGCTCTTAATGATGGTCCTCTGTCTCTTTGATGGAGGTACTAGCTCTTAATGATGGTCTTCTCTGTAATAGTGATACGAGCTCTATCCCAAACGTCTACTACCATCACAGAGATGACCTCTATTGACAGCTACTGCATTTGACCCCTCTGTGTTGGTGGCACTGGGTCTGTGATGGTGCTACTGGGTCAGTGATGATGATACTGGGTCTGTGATGGTGCTACTGGGTCAGTGATGATGGTACTGGGTCTGTGATTGGTCCATTTCTGTCCTGCCTAAACCACGTCCATCCGGGGGAAATGCTGGAGTCCCAGGCAAGGTGCATTAGGCTCCCTATTGGAACCTTTAGCCTGTTGCTATGGTAACCTTCCAATGCAAAACAAGTCATCTGTCCTGTATTATAAATCCAGCCAGTGAGATCATTGGCATACAGCACTTGTCCATGTAAAAATTTGTGACTGGCAATTAGTAAGAAAGCTGAGGTCAGTGTTGACCTGCAAATAACCTTCCTCTATTGGGGGAATTTGTTCCTCTCCCATCTGGTGGGAGGAAGGGTAAAATGTAGTAGATTCAGGTTTCTCTTTGGTACAGGTGCAATCAATGCACTTAGAGATAGAGCTTATGACAAGGCCCTGTCACTGACCTGCAGACATATTTGCATCTTTGTCAACATTGTTGTGTTATCATGTTATAGTGTTGTGCATCAGATGAGATGGTGGACTTTCACACTTCCAGGGACACAGACACACACACACACACACACACACACACACACACACACACACACACCAACTCCAGATAA
>PYXC01001810.1:40000-92500 GCA_015244755.2 Tenualosa ilisha | reverse complement strand
AATCTTACAATTCAACTCCTCGCTCATAGTAATGAACGGAGAGAAGAGGGATGACATCCTAATTCACAGTGGTGCCCAGAACATGCTTATTGGTATATTCATATTTATTGTGTTCATAATTTCTATGAAAATGACTCTAAACGAATTAAATTTTCCCTTAAATGGTATCAGAAATGTAGCCCTGTTATCAACACTGACCAGTTCAACAAAGTTCTCTCGCTAACGGAGTGGGTGTAATTAGAGACTTGTTTCGAAAGCGGACAGTGAGTGTGTCTGCTGTCTCACTAGAGATGGTAGATTGAGTGGGTCTGTTGTCTTAGTGGAGATGATTGAGTGGGTCTGTTGTCTTAGTGGAGATGGTAGATTGAGTGGGTCTGTTATGTCACTGGAGATGGTAGATTGAGTGAGTCTGTTGTCTCAGTGGAGATGATTGAGTGGGTCTGTTGTCTCAGTGGAGATGGTAGATTGAGTGGGTCTGTTATGTCACTGGAGATGGTAGATTGAGTGAGTCTGTTGTCTCAGTGGAAATGATTGAGTGGGTCTGTTGTCTCAGTGGAGATGGTAGATTAAGTGGATTTGTTGGCTCACTAGAGATGGTAGATTGAGTGGGTCTGTTGTCTCAGTGGAGATGATTGAGTGGGTCTGTTGTCTCACTGGAGATGGTAGATTAAGTGGGTCTGTTGTCTCAGTGGAGATGATTGAGTGGGTCTATTGTCTCAGGAAGGTTGGTGAGTGGGCCTGTTATGTCAGTAGAGATGGTAGAGTGTGTGGGTCTGCTGTCTCAGGATGAAGTGGATGTGCTGCCTCTTTATAAAGGTGTAAGTGGGTCTTATTATCTTATTATTGGTGATCTCTGTGATGGTCTTACAGTTTTTCTTGATTGCTAATAAGCACTTAATGAAACTGGGATCCACTTGATATCCACCCTCACTTTTTTAGCACAGCAGAACCCAGCACATTCAATTGTGTTAACCCGTTTTCATTGGTTTCAGGCATTTTTCAGTTTCAAAACAGCTTTCTTACAAAGTTTCCAAACTCCATTGAATTACTAGCTTGAACAACTGGAAAGAATCTACTAACAGCCAAAACATAATTACTAACACAGTAAATCTACTCCATAATTCTGCAATCACCAATTATTTGTCATGCATATAAGATAAACCTCTGGTGTTTGCTATTTGCAAGGATGGGTCAAAGAGGACAACAGCACAACAGCATATAGAGTAATTGTGAAAGTATCCATGTTTTGATGAAAAAGGAAGGTCAATGAAAGTTGTAAAGTTACTTCAGTACATGAAGTGGACTGTATTGTACAGTATATTTGCCTAGGTGCTCATTATGAGTCTTTCATGTCAATGACAGTTACTTTACTGTATTTTACTTTACTGTAGGTGTAGGAGGAAAGATTCAAATGTATGTTGTAACATTCTGGTTCTTTTTCACACATGCAATAACCAGGTAAATGGCACAGACATAGCAAAACCTAAGGCAGAGTCTGCTTATTTTTCACACATGCAATAACCAGGTAAATGGCACAGACATAGCAAAACCTAAGGCAGAGTCTGCTTGTTATGACCACATAGCCAAAGCGGTCATAGTGGTTTTGTCCATTTTTTTCCCCTTTTTTTCACTTTTTTTTTCTGTCAACGATTGCCGGGACACTGAAATGCTGGGGGACACGAATCTTTGTAGGCATGTAGGATGTAGGATGTGAGCGACCAGAAGCTTTTGGCCACAAAGGGATATATGGATGGATAATAATGCAGTGGCAGTACAATGATATATGGATGATAATGCAGTGGTAGTGATATATGGATGGATAATAATGCAGTGGTAGTGATATATGAATGATAATGCAGTGGTAGTAATATATGGATGGATGATAATGCAGTGGTAGTGATATATGGATGGATAATAATGCAGTGGTAGTGATATATGGATGATGATGCAGTGGTAGTACAATGATATATGGATGATAATGCAGTGGCAGTGATATATGGATGGATGATAATGCAGTGGTAGTGATATATGGTTGATAATGCAGTGGCAGTATGTGGCATCTTAATGTTAATGAGTGCTGAGGACCCAATAACACATTTATGTTGTGAACCCCCTTGATTGAAACAAGGAGCCCCAAGGGGACTTGACTCATACCCCACTTGTCAACCACTGTTTTTACCGGTATTTACTTTTCATTTATGGAAAAATTATTGAAAAACTGACATTTAAAACTTTCCAGACAAAATATCTGTCAGTAATTGTCAGTCAAAACATACCTAATATGAGACATATGTGTTGACAGCAAAACTGTTTAAAAGGATCCTGGGTTAGTAAGATGTGTCGGCCTCATGATGGTGATGTTGGCATCAGCTACACAAGCGTGATTTAAAAACACTCAAAATGTTTTCAGTTTTATGAAAAGTTTTTAAAAATCCTTTCACTTGTAAGCTGCCATTGTTTTTTGAACCTCATGCTTTCTGGGTAAAAACTGACATCACCTGGTTGAGCGTCTGTAAGTCTACACTGTTGCTGCACATAGACAAACAATATTGTTCCACTCTCGTTTGCTCACTTCTCTGATCATCTTTCTTTTCATATATACTTCAAATATGGAAGAAGTGTTCATTTCACTGCAGTCTCTGATTCAACCAGGTGATATCACTTTTTATCCAGAGAGCACTGAATTATAAACACAAAGGCAGCTTACAAACTCTACAAATGAATTTTATTAAAACCTAAAGAATTTTGTGTGTCTTTAAATCACATCAAACATTTCGCTTGAGATAGCGAACCAATCAAAACCAAGATAAAGGCGGGCTTAACACGTGTTTTGCTTCAAGTTGTGATGCATTCCACTCTCTTTTCAATGCAATCATTAGTCTGATTGGTTCAGGTATTTTCCAGTCCCTGCAGAGGCATTTTGATCTATGTCTGTTAATCCCGCCTCCTGGAAGTTACAGATGACAGGAAAGTGGCCAGACTGAGTTGCAGATCAGTACGTGTGAGAACCAGGCGACCTCTATGGGTGTCTTTGAGATGGTGGTACTAGCTCATGGCGGTCCCCAGCTGTAGGTTATAAGACCACGTACCCAAATAGCTGAGTTTTCTAAAGAAAAACAAGAGAAGAGTTCTTTGGGGTGTTCTCACCAAGGATTCTAAAGAGTGCCACTTGATTGTCTTGGTGCTTATCAGCATTCCATCTCACACATTGTACTCCTCCTAGAATTTCCCAGAAACTGGGTTAAGGCCTTATTAGGGATACTGAATTCAGGAAAAGGTGTTTATATGTGCAAATGCAAAGCCGGGATACTCAATATCCCGATCATATTTGAGATGCATGTAAACGTAGTCACTTACTCCTGATGGTAGTCTTCTCAGTGATGGTCACTGTCATTTTTGGTCACTCAACATGTGGAGATACTGTAAATTGATGGGCTCCACTCCAGAGCACCAGAATCAGCACCATAATCAGTACTGTTTCTGAAATGGCATATTGTTGAGCTACATACTGCATGTGCCCCAGTACACAGTAAAACACGCATTACTGCCCACACACACACAAATTAATTAATGGACTGCAGATGCTCTACCTGACTGGCTCAGTTTATTGAGTTTCATACACTACTCTTGTGCTTTCATGTTCTGCATACACACACTGCTTTTTTGCAAAGATCAGTGGACAAATAGTATGTAGTAGCCAGGTAGTACGGATTTCATTAAATGTATTTTATCTTTTTATTCTCACTCCAGACAAACTGGTTCTGGTCCGTGAGAATAGGACCTGGAATGAGGCGCTGCAGTACTGCCGAGGCCACAACATGGACCTGGTGTCAGTGCGCTCTGAGCGGGTCCAGCGCTGGGTGACAGAGCGAGCTAAAGGAGCCTCCACTGCTCATGTGTGGCTGGGTCTGCGCTACACCTGCAGTGTGGGCTGGTTCTGGGTCTATGGAGAGACCGTCTACTACAGGAATTGGGCCCCAGATCAAGAGCAAGTGCAGAACTGTGTAGAGAGAGTTGGGGCAGTGAAGTCTGGAGGAGACGGGGGGCAGGAGGAGGGGCAGTGGGTCAGTCGGCCAGAGACTGACAAACTCAACTTCATCTGCACCACTGAGGGTGAGTGTGCTTCTGGTCAATATGGACATCTCTGTGTGTGAGTGTACGTGTGTATGTGTAGCTTCCAGTACAAACTGATGCAAACTGGCTTTATCTGAGAATTATCAGTTATCAAGTATCTTGCCTAGTCCTTGCTTAATGCAGTGGCAGTACAGTGATATATGGATGATAATGCAGTGGTAGTGATATATGGATGGATAATAATGCAGTGGCAGTACAATGATATATGGATGATAATGCAGTGGTAGTGATATATGGATGGATGATAATGCAGTAACAGTGATATATGGATGGATAATAATGCAGTGGCAGTACAATGATATATGAATGATAATGCAGTGGTAGTGATATACGGATGATGATAATGCAGTGGTAGTGATGTGTGGATGATAATGCAGTGGCAGTATGTGGCAGTACAGTGATATATGGATAATTATCCAGTCATAATGTTGTGTTGCATGAGAGATAGTTTACTATTTCTTTATCTTAATGTTAATGAGTGCTGAGGACCCAATAACACATTTATGTTGTGAACCCCCTTGATTGAAACAAGGAGCCCCAGGGGGACTTGACTCATACCCCACTTGACAACCTGTTTTTACCGGTATTTACTTTTAATTTATAAAAAAATTATGGAAAAACTGACATTTAAAACTTTCCAGACAAAATATCTGTCAGTCAAAACATATGTGTGTCAGGACTGCCTGTTTTTGGACTCATTGTTTACATTACTCCCCCTAATGGCCTGAATGTGCTCTGCGCCTTTTGTTTTGCATGTGCCTTTGTTTTGACACTTCGTCCTGCCCCCTTCTGGCCACCTGATTTGGTTGATTTAATTATTGACTTCACTGCTGGTCCCTGTCCCACTCTAATTGCTTGCCCTACTTATACCCTGTTCATTTTGTGTTTCTTCATCTGGTTGTCCTGGGCACACACTGTGAAACTCTATAAGTTTTTGCCTTGACTCTGAAACGCTCTGGTTGATTTTTTGTTTCCCTGAACCTTTTGGACTCAACCCTTTTCTGGAAATTGATTATTTGAACTTATGCTCCAACTTTAGTTTTTTATGGACATTTTGCTGAACCCTGATTTTGAGAGCAATTTAATGTTGGAATTTTCTGTTTTGGAATTTGTTGCCACTCTGAACTTTTGTGCCTGGCTTTTTGGCCGCTTGAATTAAAGAAAAGAAAAAATAAAAAAAACACCTGGAACTTCACTTTTTCTGCATTTGGGTCCTCCTTATCCGACACCTGACAATGTGTTGACAGCAAAAGTGTTTAAAAGGATCCTGGGTTAGTAAGATGTGTCGGCCTCATGATGGTGATGTTGCCACCAGCTACACAAATGTGACACATCGTGAAACACTCAAAATGTTTTCAGTTTTATGAAACGTTTTTAAAAATCTTTCCACTTGTAAACAGCCATTGTTTTTTGCACCTCATGCTTTCTAGGTAAAAACTGACATTACCTGGTTGAACGGCTGTAAGTCTATACTGTTGCTGCACATAGACAAACAATATTGATACACTCTATGTGCTTATGTGTGTTACCCAGATGCCCCCAAAGAGGTGAAGAAGAGGCAGATTGTGAGAGTGGAGTTTCAGGTGGACCCTCAGGTGAACATCAGTGATCCTGCGCTGCAGCAGGCCCTCCTTCAGCAGGTGAGTCCAGACCCCTACATGTGAGTCTGTGCTGAGTAAGGTCATCTGATCAGTTTTAAAAACTTAATAATCCTGATATCATAAATATACTGTAGTTACAAACAAATGAAAAGTTATATTATATCAATTGAATCACACAGGTTCTACATGAACAGGTAGATGTTCTACTTGTAAGCTTTTTACATACTGTCTCTTTCTTGGCTGCTGTGACGATGCAGATTTCTCCACTGTGAGCTATTTCAATCTCCAACCAATATAAGGTGATAGTTGGACGTTGCATTTGCATTTGAGATCATTTTTGTGAAATTAAAGTAGGATACATTCTGTTTTAACATCAGAGAACAAAGTCTAATATTTCATTCATCTATTCTATGATGTATTTAACTTTAAATCTCATGCCAGTTAGGACTCAATTTAGACTGATGTTGGTCTGGTTTACAGAAATCAACCTTCCCTCAATCTAGACTGATATTGAAAATCACTGTTCTAAAACCCAAGTGGTTCTCTTGACACACTAAAAGAAGCAGACATGTGTCCGCTGTGATGGTTCATGGTGGTGAGAGGCGGTTCTGAATGACTTGGGTTCTGTTCTCCAGATTCAGCAGAGACTGAGGGAGAAGGGGATGTCAGCAGACACCAAACTGACCTGGATGAAGCATCCGGATGGACAGATCTTCCATGAGAAGAAGGACACGAAAGAAGAAGGGAGGAAAAGGAAGAAGAGAGGCACGCTTTAAACACTCTGCTGTTGTTCATGTGTTGTATGAAGTGTGTAAAGTTGGAGATGTACACACTGACAGCACACACACAGGGCAGTAAACTCAGTTGTTTCAGACAAACTAGCTAGATTGCCATCTTTTTGTTTATTTAATTGTTCAGGTGCCGTTGACGACACTCCGACTGCTGACTTCATGACTCAGTAGAGTGTTGGACATTGAAGGCAGCATGGAGGATACATCTATACAATCTATGCAACATTTCTGATTAGTGTGATTGACCTGTATGCCTTATCTGGTTTGTAAAATGTACAAATGGGCCTCTATGCAAAACTGCTAATAAAAATGACTTTGAGTAGCATGGTGGCTGATTGTATTCTCAGTTATACTTTTTATGGTCAGAGCCACATGCTGTAGGAAACAGGGAGAGATAAATAAAACTACAGGGGGCACAGCTGAATAAAATCAGTGTGTGTGTGAGTGTGTAGTGATGTTCCTATATACACATAAAAACATATTCATACACACAACACACACCAGGTGACGCATGCACTAGAAAATTCCCCAGAATTTCCAACCAGAGTAACGTGGCGTACATGCTGGTGCATTTGCACTTCATTTGGTTACATGTTTTGGACTTGTTTTGCTGTTGACAAATCTGCCGCTATACAGGTCAGGTCAGGTTTTTATGCAAATACTGCAGAAGAGACAAGTTATTACCAAGTTCATAAAATATACACCATCCCAGTAATAAGGCATACTATCTTCAACTCTGAGGGCGCCATCCAAGATTAGTGATCACACACACACACACACATTGAATGGGAACACTTGGGGAACAGTTATGAGGGTTAAGTGCCTTGCTCAAGGGCACCTCAGTCATGGATATAGGCTTGTGAGAGCAATGTTTAACCACTGCTCCTGCCCAGCTTTTTCCTGTCCATCAGAGATTGAACCGACCATCTTTCAGTCACAAGCCAGATCCCCTAACCAGTAGACTACCCTTCAGTCATCCATCAATCCTCATGATATCTCAGGTTCTGTAATGACCTGTAATGACCTTGAGCATCCCTGTGTTCCTGCCTGCATGCAGGTCTACAAGTGTAACCTGCACATACTGGAACACTGCTGATGTCATCTCCACTCCCAAATGTAAATTTGTATCAGAGGAGGAAATTCAGCTTTGGGTAAAAACAGCTGTGACCGAGAGCACTGATAGTGAGACTTGAGTTACCAGAGCCATGGCTCTCTCATGGGTAGCCTATTCCAGGAGCAGTGTCCTGAGTTACTAGAGCCATGGCTCTCTCATGGGTGACTCATTTTGGGAGCAGTGTCTTCACAGAAAAAAACCTGGATATGACTTTCCCAGTTTCCCAGTTGTACATTTCTAAGAAAAAAATGGCAAATTTGCAAGTAATGAACTTGGACATTTATGACATTATAAAGTCACAAATTTGCAAGATAAAACTCAGAAATTTGTTAGAGTGGAACTCACAATATTGCGGAAAAAAAAATCATATTTGCAAGATTAATTGCTGTCAAGGTTATGTCAGGTGTGCTCAACAAAGCTTTCCTGGTGTCCCTATGAAATCAATTTGCAGCTATATACCTAAGTCTGTCTACAATCAATCAGCAGCAACGTCTACAAAACAGCAAACACCTTCTTTGAAACTAATGACATGAGTGCCTTTTTCTGCTCATCTTTCAAAGAAAAGCCCAAGTCTAACTCCTCCAAAGTCGATGCCAAAGCCGACTCAAACGACTGCTGTTCCTTGGCCACTTAGTTGTTTTGCACCGTCGCTGCCCTGTCATAAGCCCAATGATTCTCCACAAAGACAGAACAGCGTAATTGGTCCTACCCAGAAAGACCTACTGAGGCCCTATGGTGCGTGGCTAGACGTACATGCTGAGAAAAACTATTCCCTCCTGCTAGGGTACGTCTAGATCTCTAGGTTAAGAATTTCTAGTTGTGGAATCCAAAGCTTTGGAGAGTACCCAGATATAGTACTGTGGCAAAATGCAATATTGAGCAGAGGTATTATGGCCGTGCTGACCTGGCCAGTATAATATCCCATCTAACTCACCAGTAGAGAGTATAACTTTTGAATTTGAAATTAAAATCAAATTGATATGGCAATCCATCTAGCTCACTCACTAATATTTGGAACTGTACTGTAGAAGACCTACAGGAACAAGGCTTGCCATTCAAATTCAATTATGCAGGGGTTCTTTTGTACATGAATGCAGACAGTGCAGGTAGAGTGAAATGGTAGATTGAGTGGGTCTGTTCTCTCAGCAGACATGATAGATTGAGTGGGTCTGTTCTCTCAGCAGAGGTGATAGATTGAGTGGGTCTGTTAACTCAGCAGAGATGATAAAGTGAGTGAGTGTCTTAGTAGAGATGATAGATTTAGTGGGTCTGTTGTCTTAGCAGAGATGATAGATTGAGTGGGTCTGTTCTCTCAGGAAAGTTGGTAGATTGAGTGGGTCTGTTATCTCAGCAGATATGATAGAGTGAGTGAGTGTCTTAGCAGCGATGGTAGATTGAGTGGGTCTCTTATCTCAGCAGATATGATAAAGTAAGTGTCTTAGTAGAGATAATAGATTGATTGGGTCTATTATCTCAGCAGAGATGATAGAGTGAGTGAGTGTCTTAGCAGCGAAGGTAGATTGAGTGGGTCTGTCTGTGATAGTGGTACTAGCTCTTAATGATAGTCTGCTCTGTGATGGTGGTTCAAGCTCTTAATGGTGTTCCTCTCTGTGATGGTGGTACTAGCTCTTAATGGTGGCCCTCTCTGTCTCTGTGATGGTGGTACTAGCTCTTAATGATGGTCCTCTCTGTCTCTGTGATGGTGGTACTAGCTCTTAATGGTGGCCCTCTCTGTCTCTGTGATGGTGGTACTAGCTCTTAATGATGGTCCTCTGTCTCTGTGATGGTGGTACTAGCTCTTAATGGCGGCCCTCTCTGTCTCTTTGATGGTGGTACTAGCTCTTAATGGAGGCCCTCTCTGTCTCTTTGATGGTGGTTCTAGCGCTTAATGGTGATCCTCTGTCTCTGTAATGGTTGTACTAGCTCTTAATGATGGTCCTCTGTCTCTGTGATGGTGGTACTAGCTCTTAATGATGGTCCTCTGTCTCTGTGATGGTGGTACTAGCTTATAATGATGGTCCTGTGTCTCTGTGATGGTGGTACAAGCTCTTAATGATGGTCCTCTGTCTCTTTGATGGAGGTACTAGCTCTTAATGATGGTCCTCTGTCTCTTTGATGGAGGTACTAGCTCTTAATGATGGTCCTCTGTCTCTTTGATGGAGGTACTAGCTCTTAATGATGGTCTTCTCTGTAATAGTGATACGAGCTCCATCCCAAACGTCTACTGCCATCACAGAGATGACCTCTATTGACAGCTACTGCATTTGACCCCTCTGTGTTGGTGGCACTGGGTCTGTGATGGTGCTACTGGGTCAGAGATGATGATACTGGGTCTGTGATGGTGCTACTGGGTCAGGGAGCTATTGGCCAGGTTCCATGACTGACCTGCGGATCTATTTGCATCTTTGTCAACATTGTCACAGTGTTGTGCGTCAGATGAGATGGTGGACTTTCACACTACCAGGGAAGCCTATGTGTGAATATGCACACACAAATACACACACACACACACACGCACACACACACACACACACACACACACACAAAGTGACATGGGCTTTACAGTGCTTACAGTTTCCTTGCATACAGGATCACTGAACACCAAAATGATGTATCTGTTATGTCTTATTTTCAAATGCGTACACACAGCGTGCCAGAAATCTAATGTCCAAACCCTTAGTACAGCAATAGCAGCTGCACAATGGTTACCTAGATGACATTTCTTGAAAGAACACTGTACAGATAATTAAAAAAAAAATTATAATAAAACAGAAAATCTCAATTGCAATTGGAGAAGTTGACAGGTGTTGACAACAAACTGAAGATTTGAGTGATGATGTATTTGGAGTTTTGAAAAAAGTGATTCCAGACTGGACAAAAGCATGTTAGCAACTGGAAAGAACTGTAGGTCTGTGCATCTGCAACAATTTGTGAAGAATTTCTATGGAACATTCATTATCTAATGTAATACCTCAATGACTAATTAAATACCTTATTCTCTGTGCATATTATTAAAGAGGGGTCTTTTGAGGCAAACAGGAAGTGATAATTCTATGATGCAATAAAAACAGGAAAGTCTGTGTGGAAGGAGGGCTGGACTGATTTTGCATGAAGGGCAGCTAGTCTGTTCCTGTGTATTTGCTTAGATAAACAAGTCTAATTTAGACAGCAGCACCAGTCCCAGCGGTGTCACTCTCTCAGAGACAACCACCGTAACCAGATTAGGAGCAACTCCAGAGACTCTGACAGGTAAGAGACCCACTTTACTCATGTTCATCCTAATATATCCAAAGAGAAGACGGTTAACTAATGATAGTCCTAATATAACCAATAGAGATACAGTTAATCTTCTTCTCAATATAGAACTAATATCCAACTTAGAGTTCTGTTGTTAGAGGTACAGGCCTTTTACTTTTATCTGGTACAAAAATGAGAAACATCAGTTCATAAAATCAGTTTTGTCAAAGATATCAGTCTGCTAATGTGAAGCTCCTATGAAACAGAGCTAGTGGATGGCAGATGCTGATTTTATTTTGATGTCTACAGTCTGCCCTGATGTCTATGTTTTGTACTTAAGATATAAGCTATCCCTTCTGAAAGATTTATCTGCATTATGGGCCCCAGACCCCTTTGGACATGAGCTTAGAGTTACTAGTGAAATGGAGGCGACAGGGAGGAGGGCAGATAGTGTGTGACGTACATCTCTAGTGATGGCTGTCAATCAATCATCTATATTTGAGAAACATTGTGTGTCCTGTCAATTTGTCATATTTCCGATGCACAGTAAGTTCCTGTGCGTTTCCCTGGCAAACAAGGACACAGTCAAGTGATCCCAAACTAGAGTGTATGAACACACACATGCTTTCATCACAGCGCTGGAGAGTCAGACAGACTCATGAGTGTGTTAGTCAGTATGTTAGTCAGGAAACACAGAAACATACTGACACACACAGTCATGTGTGTGTGTGTGTCTGCTTTTTTTATTATTGTTATTATTATCATTAATAATAATAATAATAATAATAATAATAATAATAAATGAGACACTCATTCACACTACAGCCATGAGAATGTCTGCCCTCTTGTGTGTGTGTATGTATGTATGTGCATGTGTGTGTGTGTGTGTGTGCGTGTGTGTGTGTGTGTGTGTGTGTGTGTGTGGTGTGTGTGTGTGTGTGGATAATCCATGTGTGCTTTTGTTTGATATTTAAAGGTTTTCACAATGTCTGAAGTTACAGTAATGTGTTGTGTGTGTTGTATGATATTCAGTACTTGTCAGACATTTTAAAGCATTTTAGAGTACCCAACTACATACACGCTCTCTCTCACACACACACACACACACACACACACACACACACACACACAGTGACAGACAAAGTGACAGACAAATTGTCAGCATTCCCTGAACAACATATGTATGGGAATTATAGATGCCACAGCACCCTCTTGTGTCCAAATTACTTAACTGCAACACAAAAACTATGGGCTCTTGAAAATACAGCTCTTGGGAATTATGTGTGACAGCTCCCCCTTGTGTTAGGCAAATGTAACTGCAACACAAAATGGTACTGAACAACTCACATACATACACACACTCACAGAACACAACAGAGTAATGGCATGTGTGAAAGAACACATAACACAGAGCAACAGATCACTTAGTTGAATTCTTCTACCCAACCAATAGTTCTAGTGGCAATAATAAGACACATCGGGATATCAAACACTACTGAGTACAGCTACAAACACTAAGACATTACAGCAATAGTCCTGACTCAGTCAACCCATAGCCCTGTTGTAGTCCTGACTCAGTCAACCCATAGCCCTGTTGTAGTCCTGACTCAGTCAACCCATAGCCCTGTTGTAGCCCTGACTCAGTCAACCCATAGCCCTGTTGTAGCCCTGACTCAGTCAACCCATAGCCCTGTTGTAGTCCTGACTCAATTAACCCATAGCCCTGTTGTTCAAGGTTACCAAGTAGGAATAACAAGTAGACTATAAGGTACAAGACTGACCAAATAGTGAAACAGCAGCCAACACTAACTGATGAGGACAAGGAAACTTGGTTGCATTTCCCACCATGGTCTCAGAATGTTGCTCTTTTTTGCCTGAATAATCCCCCATGTCTGATGACGATTCTACAAACAAATTCAGTCTGTTTTATTTCATGATGAGGTATTATTTTAATCATGAACGCGCCCTTTAAAACTAGACCTTTACTTTGTTGCTCTCTCTCTCTTTCTCTTGCTGTCTGTCTCTTTTCTTTTCCTGTTTTAATCCAGTGACTGAAGCAGCTCTAAATCTCTCTCTCTCTCTCTCACACACACACACACACACACACACACAAATGCTGGAGCCGCTGGTGTGTGTGTGTGTGCGTTTGTGTGTGTGTGTGTGTGTCTAATACTCCCAGCACTGTGTTCAGCACTAAATGATCAATGTCATCAAGTAAGTGTGTGTGTGTGTGTGTGTATGTGTATGTGTGTGTGTTGTGTGTGTGTGTGTGTGTGTGTGTGTGTGTGTGTCTAAGACTCCCAGCAAAGTGTTCAGCTCTACATGATCTTCAGGCCCTCAGTCATGATTCTACTGCTCATTACCACACTGCTGTCATCAAGTAAGTGTGGGTGTGTGTGTATGTGTGTGTGTACATACAGTCTACTCATATAAGTACATATAGTGTGGATCTGTGTGTAGTCATGTATGTGTGTGTGTGTGTGTGTGTGTGTGTGTTTTCTCCTCTCTCCTCTCAGCTCTGTGCAGTCTCTCCTCCTCTGTGCCACGTCAGTTCCATGTGGTGAAGGAACAGAAGAACTGGACAGAAGCTCAGCAGTACTGCAGAGAGGAGTTCACTGACCTCGCTACCATAGATGACATGACAGAGATGGAGGAGGTGAAGACACTGATCCAGAAAGCAGATGGAAATGCTTGGATTGGACTGAGGAATGGAAGCAGTCCTAGGTGGCAGTGGTCTCTTGCTAACAGGGATTTCTACAAAGAGAATGAAGCAGAGTTCAGGAACTGGGATTCAGGCCAACCTCAAGAACATAAAAATGATCAATGTGTGACTATGAAGGGAAGTGGAAAATGGCAGGATGACAGATGCAATAACAGCCACCCCTTCATCTGCTATGATGGTAAGAAAACTCACTCAGCACTGCAATACAAGCATCTAAACTGTGCAGATCTCCAAATCTGTTTATTATGACCTCATGCACACTCACATTAGTTCAGACTCACTCATGAATACAAGCAGCCAGACTGGGCAACTAAACCATTTGTTCCACTCACACTAGTTCAGACTGTAAAGCTGTGCTGATTCTACACTCACACTAGTTCAGACTGTAAAGCTGTGCTGATTCTCAGTTACCCATGACACCTGCATTACCACAGGGAGAAACTCCACTCATCCCTATGTGCTGGTTAATGAGGGGAAGACCTGGACAGAAGCTCAGAGGTACTGCAGAGAGAAACACACAGACCTGGCCAGCGTGAGGAATCAGACAGAGAATGAACAGATAGACAAAGTTAGTGGACCTACAGATGTCTGGATTGGTCTGTTCAGAGATGTCTGGGAGTGGTCAGATGCAGCAACTCCTCATTCCGTCACTGGAAGAGTGGAGAACCTAATTATGGAAGTGGGACGTTCTGCACTGAAACTGATCAATCAGATGGTATGTGGAATGATGTAGGCTGCCAATATGAAAGAAACTTCATCTGCTATACAGGTGAGTCACTATTCCTTTTTTTTGCTTGATGGGAATTCAGACCCAAACAACAGTATGATCATGAGCAGATGTGCTGATGGTCTAGAGATGGTAGATTGAGTGGGTCTGTTATCCCAGTAGAGGTGGTAGATTGAGTGGGTCTGCTGTCTCACGAGAGATTACAGAGTCTACTTTTTTTTTTTTTTTTTTTTTTTACGAAATAAGCCACGAGACCCTTGCCCTTCACACTGCCACTCCGTTTGCATGTTCACGTGAGGGTTCGTCACATTGAGTGTCATCCACACCAAATTTGAGGCAGATGAAGTGTTTAAGGACAGGGGCTGGCATGCCTTCAGGAGCCTAGGGTTAGGGTTAGGGTTAGGGTTCAGTGATTTACACGGAAACAGTGAAACTCAGGTTAGTAGCATACCCAGAGAAATGCGTTACGATCGTACAGAAGTTGCTAATAATATTTACGCATGTGCAGTTCTGCATTTGCAGCACTTTTATAACATGATAAATAAATAAATCTTACAATTCAACTCCTCGCTCATAGTAATGAACGGAGAGAAGAGGCATGACATCCTAATTCACAGTGGTGCCCAGAACATGCTTATTGGCATATTCATATTTATTGTGTTCATAATTTCTATGAAAATGACTCTAAACAAATTAAATTTTCCCTTAAATGGTATCAGAAATGTAGCCCTGTTATCAACACTGACCAGTTCAACAAAGTTCTCTCGCTAACGGAGTGGGTGTGATTAGAGACTTGTTTCGAAAGCGGACAGTGAGTGTGTCTGCTGTCTCACTAGAGATGGTAGATTGAGTGGGTCTGTTGTCTTAGTGGAGATGATTGAGTGGGTCTGTTGTCTTAGTGGAGATGGTAGATTGAATGTGTCTGTTGTCTCAGTGGAGATGATTGAGTGGGTCTGTTGTCTCAGTGGAGATGGTAGATTGAGTGGGTCTGTTATGTCACTGGAGATGGTAGATTGAGTGGGTCTGTTGTCTCAGTGGAGATGATTGAGTGGGTCTGTTGTCTCAGTGGAGATGGTAGATTGAGTGGATTTGTTGTCTCACTAGAGATGGTAGATTGAGTGGGTCTGTTGTCTCAGTGGAGATGATTGAGTGGGTCTGTTATGTCACTGGAGATGGTAGATTAAGTGGGTCTGTTGTCTCAGTGGAGATGATTGAGTGGGTCTGTTGTCTCAGGAAGGTTGGTGAGTGGGTCTGTTATGTCAGTAGAGATGGTAGAGTGTGTGGGTCTGCTGTCTCAGGGTGAAGTGGATGTGCTGGGTCTTATTAATGATGGGTCTTATTATTGCTGGGTCTTAATGAAACTGGGATCCACTTGATCTTCATCCTCACTTTTTAGCACAGCAGAACCCAGCACATTCAATTGTGTTAACCCGTTTTCATTGGTTTCAGGCATTTTTCAGTTTTCAAAACAGCTTTCTTACAAAGTTTCCAAACTCCATTGAATTACTAGCTTGAACAACTGGAAAGAATCTACTAACAGCCAAAACATAATTACTAACACAGTAAATCTACTCCATAATTCTGCAATCACCAATTATTTGTCATGCATATAAGATAAACCTCTGGTGTTTGCTATTTGCAAGGATGGGTCAAAGAGGACAACAGCACAACAGCATATAGAGTAATTGTGAAAGTATCCATGTTTTGATGAAAAGGAAGGTCAATGAAAGTTGTAAAGTTACTTCAGTACATGAAGTGGACTGTATTGTACAGTATATTTGCCTAGGTGCTCATTATGAGTCTTTCATGTCAATGACAGTTACTTTACTGTATTTTACTTTACTGTAGGTGTAGGAGGAAAGATTCAAATGTATGTTGTAACATTCTGGTTCTTTTTCACACATGCAATAACCAGGTAAATGGCACAGACATAGCAAAACCTAAGGCAGAGTCTGCTTATTTTTCACACATGCAATAACCAGGTAAATGGCACAGACATAGCAAAACCTAAGGCAGAGTCTGCTTGTTATGACCACATAGCCAAAGCGGTCATAGTGGTTTTGTCCATTTTTTTCCCCTTTTTTTCACTTTTTTTTTCTGTCAACGATTGCCGGGACACTGAAATGCTGGGGGACACGAATCTTTGTAGGCATGTAGGATGTAGGATGTGAGCGACCAGAAGCTTTTGGCCACAAAGGGATATATGGATGGATAATAATGCAGTGGCAGTACAATGATATATGGATGATAATGCAGTGGTAGTGATATATGGATGGATAATAATGCAGTGGTAGTGATATATGAATGATAATGCAGTGGTAGTAATATATGGATGGATGATAATGCAGTGGTAGTGATATATGAATGATAATGCAGTGGTAGTGATATATGGATGGATGAAAATGATAAAGTTTTTAAAAATCCTTTCACTTGTAAGCTGCCATTGATTTTTGAACCTCATGCTTTCTGGGTAAAAACTGACATCACCTGGTTGAGCGTCTGTAAGTCTACACTGTTGCTGCACATAGACAAACAATATTGTTCCACTCTCGTTTGCTCACTTCTCTGATCATCTTTCTTTTCATATATACTTCAAATATGGAAGAAGTGTTCATTTCACTGCAGTCTCTGATTCAACCAGGTGATATCACTTTTTATCCAGAGAGCACTGAATTATAAACACAAAGGCAGCTTACAAACTCTACAAATGAATTTTATTAAAACCTAAAGAATTTTGTGTGTCTTTAAATCACATCAAACATTTCGCTTGAGATAGCGAACCAAATCCAAGATAAGGCGGGCTTAACACGTGTTTTGCTTCAAGTTGTGATGCATTCTACTCTCTTTTCAATGCAATCATTAGTCTGATTGGTTCAGGTATTTTCCAGTCCCTGCAGAGGCATTTTGATCTATGTCTGTTAATCCCGCCTCCTGGAAGTTACAGATGACAGGAAAGTGGCCAGACTGAGTTGCAGATCAGTACGTGTGAGAACCAGGCGACCTCTATGGGTGTCTTTGAGATGGTGGTACTAGCTCATGGCGGTCCCCAGCTGTAGGTTATAAGACCACGTACCCAAATAGCTGAGTTTTCTAAAGAAAAACAAGAGAAGAGTTCTTTGGGGTGTTCTCACCAAGGATTCTAAAGAGTGCCACTTGATTGTCTTGGTGCTTATCAGCATTCCATCTCACACATTGTACTCCTCCTAGAATTTCCCAGAAACTGGGTTAAGGCCTTATTAGGGATACTGAATTCAGGAAAAGGTGTTTATATGTGCAAATGCAAAGCCGGGATACTCAATATCCCGATCATATTTGAGATCTATGTAAACGTAGTCACTTACTCCTGATGGTAGTCTTCTCAGTGATGGTCACTGTCATTTTTGGTCACTCAACATGTGGAGATACTGTAAATTGATGGGCTCCACTCCAGAGCACCAGAATCAGCACCATAATCAGTACTGTTTCTGAAATGGCATATTGTTGAGCTACATACTGCATGTGCCCCAGTACACAGTAAAACACGCATTACTGCCCACACACACACAAATTAATTAATGGACTGCAGATGCTCTACCTGACTGGCTCAGTTTATTGAGTTTCATACACTACTCTTGTGCTTTCATGTTCTGCATACACACACTGCTTTTTTGCAAAGATCAGTGGACAAATAGTATGTAGTAGCCAGGTAGTACGGATTTCATTAAATGTATTTTATCTTTTTATTCTCCTCCAGACAAACTGGTTCTGGTCCGTGAGAATAGGACCTGGAATGAGGCGCTGCAGTACTGCCGAGGCCACAACATGGACCTGGTGTCAGTGCGCTCTGAGCGGGTCCAGCGCTGGGTGACAGAGCGAGCTAAAGGAGCCTCCACTGCTCATGTGTGGCTGGGTCTGCGCTACACCTGCAGTGTGGGCTGGTTCTGGGTCTATGGAGAGACCGTCTACTACAGGAATTGGGCCCCAGATCAAGAGCAAGTGCAGAACTGTGTAGAGAGAGTTGGGGCAGTGAAGTCTGGAGGAGACGGGGGGCAGGAGGAGGGGCAGTGGGTCAGTCGGCCAGAGACTGACAAACTCAACTTCATCTGCACCACTGAGGGTGAGTGTGCTTCTGGTCAATATGGACATCTCTGTGTGTGAGTGTACGTGTGTATGTGTAGCTTCCAGTACAAACTGATGCAAACTGGCTTTATCTGAGAATTATCAGTTATCAAGTATCTTGCCTAGTCCTTGCTTAATGCAGTGGCAGTACAGTGATATATGGATGATAATGCAGTGGTAGTGATATATGGATGGATAATAATGCAGTGGCAGTACAATGATATATGGATGATAATGCAGTGGTAGTGATATATGGATGGATGATAATGCAGTAACAGTGATATATGGATGGATAATAATGCAGTGGCAGTACAATGATATATGAATGATAATGCAGTGGTAGTGATATACGGATGATGATAATGCAGTGGTAGTGATGTGTGGATGATAATGCAGTGGCAGTATGTGGCAGTACAGTGATATATGGATAATTATCCAGTCATAATGTTGTGTTGCATGAGAGATAGTTTACTATTTCTTTATCTTAATGTTAATGAGTGCTGAGGACCCAATAACACATTTATGTTGTGAACCCCCTTGATTGAAACAAGGAGCCCCAGGGGGACTTGACTCATACCCCACTTGACAACCTGTTTTTACCGGTATTTACTTTTAATTTATAAAAAAATTATGGAAAAACTGACATTTAAAACTTTCCAGACAAAATATCTGTCAGTCAAAACATATGTGTGTCAGGACTGCCTGTTTTTGGACTCATTGTTTACATTACTCCCCTAATGGCCTGAATGTGCTCTGCGCCTTTTGTTTTGCATGTGCCTTTGTTTTGACAGTTCGTCCTGCCCCCTTCTGGCCACCTGATTTGGTTGATTTAATTATTGACTTCACTGCTGGTCCCTGTCCCACTCTAATTGCTTGCCCTACTTATACCCTGTTCATTTTGTGTTTCTTCATCTGGTTGTCCTGGGCACACACTGTGAAACTCTATAAGTTTTTGCCTTGACTCTGAAACGCTCTGGTTGATTTTTTGTTTCCCTGAACCTTTTGGACTCAACCCTTTTCTGGAAATTGATTATTTGAACTTATGCTCCAACTTTAGTTTTTTATGGACATTTTGCTGAACCCTGATTTTGAGAGCAATTTAATGTTGGAATTTTCTGTTTTGGAATTTGTTGCCACTCTGAACTTTTGTGCCTGGCTTTTTGGCCGCTTGAATTAAAGAAAAGAAAAAATAAAAAAAACACCTGGAACTTCACTTTTTCTGCATTTGGGTCCTCCTTATCCGACACCTGACAATGTGTTGACAGCAAAAGTGTTTAAAAGGATCCTGGGTTAGTAAGATGTGTCGGCCTCATGATGGTGATGTTGCCACCAGCTACACAAATGTGACACATCGTGAAACACTCAAAATGTTTTCAGTTTTATGAAACGTTTTTAAAAATCTTTCCACTTGTAAACAGCCATTGTTTTTTGCACCTCATGCTTTCTAGGTAAAAACTGACATTACCTGGTTGAACGGCTGTAAGTCTATACTGTTGCTGCACATAGACAAACAATATTGATACACTCTATGTGCTTATGTGTGTTACCCAGATGCCCCCAAAGAGGTGAAGAAGAGGCAGATTGTGAGAGTGGAGTTTCAGGTGGACCCTCAGGTGAACATCAGTGATCCTGCGCTGCAGCAGGCCCTCCTTCAGCAGGTGAGTCCAGACCCCTACATGTGAGTCTGTGCTGAGTAAGGTCATCTGATCAGTTTTAAAAACTTAATAATCCTGATATCATAAAATATACTGTAGTTACAAACAAATGAAAAGTTATATTATATCAATTGAATCACACAGGTTCTACATGAACAGGTAGATGTTCTACTTGTAAGCTTTTTACATACTGTCTCTTTCTTGGCTGCTGTGACGATGCAGATTTCTCCACTGTGAGCTATTTCAATCTCCAACCAATATAAGGTGATAGTTGGACGTTGCATTTGCATTTGAGATCATTTTTGTGAAATTAAAGTAGGATACATTCTGTTTTAACATCAGAGAACAAAGTCTAATATTTCATTCATCTATTCTATGATGTATTTAACTTTAAATCTCATGCCAGTTAGGACTCAATTTAGACTGATGTTGGTCTGGTTTACAGAAATCAACCTTCCCTCAATCTAGACTGATATTGAAAATCACTGTTCTAAAACCCAAGTGGTTCTCTTGACACACTAAAAGAAGCAGACATGTGTCCGCTGTGATGGTTCATGGTGGTGAGAGGCGGTTCTGAATGACTTGGGTTCTGTTCTCCAGATTCAGCAGAGACTGAGGGAGAAGGGGATGTCAGCAGACACCAAACTGACCTGGATGAAGCATCCGGATGGACAGATCTTCCATGAGAAGAAGGACACGAAAGAAGAAGGGAGGAAAAGGAAGAAGAGAGGCACGCTTTAAACACTCTGCTGTTGTTCATGTGTTGTATGAAGTGTGTAAAGTTGGAGATGTACACACTGACAGCACACACACAGGGCAGTAAACTCAGTTGTTTCAGACAAACTAGCTAGATTGCCATCTTTTTGTTTATTTAATTGTTCAGGTGCCGTTGACGACACTCCGACTGCTGACTTCATGACTCAGTAGAGTGTTGGACATTGAAGGCAGCATGGAGGATACATCTATACAATCTATGCAACATTTCTGATTAGTGTGATTGACCTGTATGCCTTATCTGGTTTGTAAAATGTACAAATGGGCCTCTATGCAAAACTGCTAATAAAAATGACTTTGAGTAGCATGGTGGCTGATTGTATTCTCAGTTATACTTTTTATGGTCAGAGCCACATGCTGTAGGAAACAGGGAGAGATAAATAAAACTACAGGGGCACAGCTGAATAAAATCAGTGTGTGTGTGAGTGTGTAGTGATGTTCCTATATACACATAAAAACATATTCATACACACAACACACACCAGGTGACGCATGCACTAGAAATTCCCCAGAATTTCCAACCAGAGTAACGTGGCGTACATGCTGGTGCATTTGCACTTCATTTGGTTACATGTTTTGGACTTGTTTTGCTGTTGACAAATCTGCCGCTATGCAGGTGAGGTCAGGTTTTTATGCAAATACTGCAGAACAGACAAGTTATTACCAAGTTCATAAAATATACACCATCCCAGTAATAAGGCATACTATCTTCAACTCTGAGGGCGCCATCCAAGATTAGTGATCACACACACACACACACATGAATGGGAACACTTGGGGAACAGTTATGAGGGTTAAGTGCCTTGCTCAAGGGCACCTCAGTCATGGATATAGGCTTGTGAGAGCAATGTTTAACCACTGCTCCTGCCCAGCTTTTTCCTGTCCATCAGAGATTGAACCGACCATCTTTCAGTCACAAGCCAGATCCCCTAACCAGTAGACTACCCTTCAGTCATCCATCAATCCTCATGATATCTCAGGTTCTGTAATGACCTGTAATGACCTTGAGCATCCCTGTGTTCCTGCCTGCATGCAGGTCTACAAGTGTAACCTGCACATACTGGAACACTGCTGATGTCATCTCCACTCCCAAATGTAAATTTGTATCAGAGGAGGAAATTCAGCTTTGGGTAAAAACAGCTGTGACCGAGAGCACTGATAGTGAGACTTGAGTTACCAGAGCCATGGCTCTCTCATGGGTAGCCTATTCCAGGAGCAGTGTCCTGAGTTACTAGAGCCATGGCTCTCTCATGGGTGACTCATTTTGGGAGCAGTGTCTTCACAGAAAAAAACCTGGATATGACTTTCCCAGTCTCCTAGTTGTACATTTCTAAGAAAAAAATGGCAAATTTGCAAGTAATGAACTTGGACATTTATGACATTATAAAGTCACAAATTTGCAAGATAAAACTCAGAAATTTGTTAGAGTGGAACTCACAATATTGCGGAAAAAAAAATCATATTTGCAAGATTAATTGCTGTCAAGGTTATGTCAGGTGTGCTCAACAAAGCTTTCCTGGTGTCCCTATGAAATCAATTTGCAGCTATATACCTAAGTCTGTCTACAATCAATCAGCAGCAACGTCTACAAAACAGCAAACACCTTCTTTGAAACTAATGACATGAGTGCCTTTTTCTGCTCATCTTTCAAAGAAAAGCCCAAGTCTAACTCCTCCAAAGTCGATGCCAAAGCCGACTCAAACGACTGCTGTTCCTTGGCCACTTAGTTGTTTTGCACCGTCGCTGCCCTGTCATAAGCCCAATGATTCTCCACAAAGACAGAACAGCGTAATTGGTCCTACCCAGAAAGACCTACTGAGGCCCTATGGTGCGTGGCTAGACGTACATGCTGAGAAAAACTATTCCCTCCTGCTAGGGTACGTCTAGATCTCTAGGTTAAGAATTTCTAGTTGTGGAATCCAAAGCTTTGGAGAGTACCCAGATATAGTACTGTGGCAAAATGCAATATTGAGCAGAGGTATTATGGCCGTGCTGACCTGGCCAGTATAATATCCCATCTAACTCACCAGTAGAGAGTATAACTTTGAATTTGAAATTAAAATCAAATTGATATGGCAATCCATCTAGCTCACTCACTAATATTTGGAACTGTACTGTAGAAGACCTACAGGAACAATTGGCCATTCAAATTCAATTATGCAGGGGTTCTTTTGTACATGAATGCAGACAGTGCAGGTAGAGTGAAATGGTAGATTGAGTGGGTCTGTTCTCTCAGCAGACATGATAGATTGAGTGGGTCTGTTCTCTCAGCAGAGGTGATAGATTGAGTGGGTCTGTTAACTCAGCAGAGATGATAAAGTGAGTGAGTGTCTTAGTAGAGATGATAGATTTAGTGGGTCTGTTGTCTTAGCAGAGATGATAGATTGAGTGGGTCTGTTCTCTCAGGAAAGTTGGTAGATTGAGTGGGTCTGTTATCTCAGCAGATATGATAGAGTGAGTGAGTGTCTTAGCAGCGATGGTAGATTGAGTGGTCTCTTATCTCAGCAGATATGAGAAAGTAAGTGTCTTAGTAGAGATAATGGATTGATTGGGTCTATTATCTCAGCAGAGATGATAGAGTGAGTGAGTGTCTTAGCAGCGAAGGTAGATTGAGTGGGTCTGTCTGTGATAGTGGTACTAGCTCTTAATGATAGTCTGCTCTGTGATGGTGGTTCAAGCTCTTAATGGTGTTCCTCTCTGTGATGGTGGTACTAGCTCTTAATGGTGGCCCTCTCTGTCTCTGTGATGGTGGTACTAGCTCTTAATGATGGTCCTCTCTGTCTCTGTGATGGTGGTACTAGCTCTTAATGGTGGCCCTCTCTGTCTCTGTGATGGTGGTACTAGCTCTTAATGATGGTCCTCTGTCTCTGTGATGGTGGTACTAGCTCTTAATGGCGGCCCTCTCTGTCTCTTTGATGGTGGTACTAGCTCTTAATGGAGGCCTCTCTGTCTCTTTGATGGTGGTTCTAGCGCTTAATGGTGATCCTCTGTCTCTGTAATGGTTGTACTAGCTCTTAATGATGGTCCTCTGTCTCTGTGATGGTGGTACTAGCTCTTAATGATGGTCCTCTGTCTCTGTGATGGTGGTACTAGCTTATAATGATGGTCCTGTGTCTCTGTGATGGTGGTACAAGCTCTTAATGATGGTCCTCTGTCTCTTTGATGGAGGTACTAGCTCTTAATGATGGTCCTCTGTCTCTTTGATGGAGGTACTAGCTCTTAATGATGGTCCTCTGTCTCTTTGATGGAGGTACTAGCTCTTAATGATGGTCTTCTCTGTAATAGTGATACGAGCTCCATCCCAAACGTCTACTGCCATCACAGAGATGACCTCTATTGACAGCTACTGCATTTGACCCCTCTGTGTTGGTGGCACTGGGTCTGTGATGGTGCTACTGGGTCAGAGATGATGATACTGGGTCTGTGATGGTGCTACTGGGTCAGGGAGCTATTGGCCAGGTTCCATGACTGACCTGCGGATCTATTTGCATCTTTGTCAACATTGTCACAGTGTTGTGCGTCAGATGAGATGGTGGACTTTCACACTACCAGGGAAGCCTATGTGTGAATATGCACACACAAATACACACACACACACACACGCACACACACACACAACACACACACACACAAAGTGACATGGGCTTTACAGTGCTTACAGTTTCCTTGCATACAGGATCACTGAACACCAAAATGATGTATCTGTTATGTCTTATTTGCAAATGCGTACACACAGCGTGCCAGAAATCTAATGTCCAAACCCTTAGTACAGCAATAGCAGCTGCACAATGGTTACCTAGATGACATTTCTTGAAAGAACACTGTACAGATAATTAAAAAAAAAATTATAATAAAACAGAAAATCTCAATTGCAATTGGAGAAGTTGACAGGTGTTGACAACAAACTGAAGATTTGAGTGATGATGTATTTGGAGTTTTGAAAAAAGTGATTCCAGACTGGACAAAAGCATGTTAGCAACTGGAAAGAACTGTAGGTCTGTGCATCTGCAACAATTTGTGAAGAATTTCTATGGAACATTCATTATCTAATGTAATACCTCAATGACTAATTAAATACCTTATTCTCTGTGCATATTATTAAAGAGGGGTCTTTTGAGGCAAACAGGAAGTGATAATTCTATGATGCAATAAAACAGGAAAGTCTGTGTGGAAGGAGGGCTGGACTGATTTTGCATGAAGGGCAGCTAGTCTGTTCCTGTGTATTTGCTTAGATAACAAGTCTAATTTAGACAGCAGCACCAGTCCCAGCGGTGTCACTCTCTCAGAGACAACACCGTAACCAGATTAGGAGCAACTCCAGAGACTCTGACAGGTAAGAGACCCACTTTACTCATGTTCATCCTAATATATCCAAAGAGAAGACGGTTAACTAATGATAGTCCTAATATAACCAATAGAGATACAGTTAATCTTCTTCTCAATATAGAACTAATATCCAACTTAGAGTTCTGTTGTTAGAGGTACAGGCCTTTTACTTTTATCTGGTACAAAAATGAGAAACATCAGTTCATAAAATCAGTTTTGTCAAAGATATCAGTCTGCTAATGTGAAGCTCCTATGAAACAGAGCTAGTGGATGGCAGATGCTGATTTTATTTTGATGTCTACAGTCTGCCCTGATGTCTATGTTTTGTACTTAAGATATAAGCTATCCCTTCTGAAAGATTTATCTGCATTATGGGCCCCAGACCCCTTTGGACATGAGCTTAGAGTTACTAGTGAAATGGAGGCGACAGGGAGGAGGGCAGATAGTGTGTGACGTACATCTCTAGTGATGGCTGTCAATCAATCATCTATATTTGAGAAACATTGTGTGTCCTGTCAATTTGTCATATTTCCGATGCACAGTAAGTTCCTGTGCGTTTCCCTGGCAAACAAGGACACAGTCAAGTGATCCCAAACTAGAGTGTATGAACACACACATGCTTTCATCACAGCGCTGGAGAGTCAGACAGACTCATGAGTGTGTTGTCAGTATGTTAGTCAGGAAACACAGAAACATACTGACACACACAGTCATGTGTGTGTGTGTGTCTGCTTTTTTTTATTATTGTTATTATTATCATTAATAATAATAATAATAATAATAATAATAATAATAAATGAGACACTCATTCACACTACAGCCATGAGAATGTCTGCCCTCTTGTGTGTGTGTATGTATGTATGTGCATGTGTGTGTGTGTGTGTGTGCGTGTGTGTGTGTGTGTGTGTGTGTGTGTGTGTGTGTGTGTGTGTGTGGATAATCCATGTGTGCTTTTGTTTGATATTTAAAGGTTTTCACAATGTCTGAAGTTACAGTAATGTGTTGTGTGTGTTGTATGATATTCAGTACTTGTCAGACATTTTAAAGCATTTTAGAGTAACCCAACTACATACACGCTCTCTCTCACACACACCACACACACACACACACACACACACACACACAGTGACAGACAAAGTGACAGACAATTGTCAGCATTCCCTGAACAACATATGTATGGGAATTATAGATGCCACAGCACCCCTCTTGTGTCCAAATTACTTAACTGCAACACAAAAACTATGGGCTCTTGAAAATACAGCTCTTGGGAATTATGTGTGACAGCTCCCCCTTGTGTTAGGCAAATGTAACTGCAACACAAAATGGTACTCGAACAACTCACATACATACACACACTCACAGAACACAACAGAGTAATGGCATGTGTGAAAGAACACATAACACAGAGCAACAGATCACTTAGTTGAATTCTTCTACCCAACCAATAGTTCTAGTGGCAATAATAACACACATCGGGATATCAAACACTACTGAGTACAGCTACAAACCCAAAGACATTACAGCAATAGTCCTGACCCAGTCAACCCATAGCCCTGTTGTAGTCCTGACTCAGTCAACCCATAGCCCTGTTGTAGTCCTGACTCAGTCAACCCATAGCCCTGTTGTAGTCCCTGACTCAGTCAACCCATAGCCCTGTTGTAGCCTGACTCAGTCAACCCATAGCCCTGTTGTAGTCCTGATCACTTAACCCATAGCCCTGTTGTTCAAGGTTACCAAGTAGGAATAACAAGTAGACTATAAGGTACAAGACTGACCAAATAGTGAAACAGCAGCCAACACTAACTGATGAGGACAAGGAAACTTGGTTGCATTTCCCACCATGGTCTCAGAATGTTGCTCTTTTTTGCCTGAATAATCCCCCATGTCTGATGACGATTCTACAAACAAATTCAGTCTGTTTTATTTCATGATGAGGTATTATTTTAATCATGAACGCGCCCTTTAAAACTAGACCTTTACTTTGTTGCTCTCTCTCTCTTTCTCTTGCTGTCTGTCTCTTTTTCTTTTCCTGTTTTAATCCAGTGACTGAAGCAGCTCTAAATCTCTCTCTCTCTCTCTCACACACACACACACACACACACACACAAATGCTGGAGCCGCTGGTGTGTGTGTGTGTGTGCGTTTGTGTGTGTGTGTGTGTGTCTAATACTCCCAGCACTGTGTTCAGCACTAAATGATCAATGTCATCAAGTAAGTGTGTGTGTGTGTGTGTGTATGTGTATGTGTGTGTGTGTGTGTGTGTGTGTGTGTGTGTGTGTGTGTGTGTCTAAGACTCCCAGCAAAGTGTTCAGCTCTAATGATCTTCAGGCCCTCAGTCATGATTCTACTGCTCATTACACACTGCTGTCATCAAGTAAGTGTGGGTGTGTGTGTATGTGTGTGTGTACATACAGTCTACTCATATAAGTACATATAGTGTGGATCTGTGTGTAGTCATGTATGTGTGTGTGTGTGTGTGTGTGTGTGTGTTTTCTCCTCTCTCCTCTCAGCTCTGTGCAGTCTCTCCTCCTCTGTGCCACGTCAGTTCCATGTGGTGAAGGAACAGAAGAACTGGACAGAAGCTCAGCAGTACTGCAGAGAGGAGTTCACTGACCTCGCTACCATAGATGACATGAC
Source organism: Tenualosa ilisha (assembly GCA_015244755.2). Lineage (NCBI taxonomy): Eukaryota > Metazoa > Chordata > Actinopteri > Clupeiformes > Clupeidae > Tenualosa > Tenualosa ilisha. Next base: position 64,684 of record PYXC01001810.1, on the reverse strand, counting down.
AGAGATGGAGGAGGTGAAGACACTGATCCAGAAAGCAGATGGAAATGCTTGGATTGGACTGAGGAATGGAAGCAGTCCTAGGTGGCAGTGGTCTCTTGCTAACAGGGATTTCTACAAAGAGAATGAAGCAGAGTTCAGGAACTGGGATTCAGGCCAACCTCAAGAACATAAAAATGATCAATGTGTGACTATGAAGGGAAGTGGAAAATGGCAGGATGACAGATGCAATAACAGCCACCCTTCATCTGCTATGATGGTAAGAAAACTCACTCAGCACTGCAATACAAGCATCTAAACTGTGCAGATCTCCAAATCTGTTTATTATGACCTCATGCACACTCACATTAGTTCAGACTCACTCATGAATACAAGCAGCCAGACTGGGCAACTAAACCATTTGTTCCACTCACACTAGTTCAGACTGTAAAGCTGTGCTGATTCTACACTCACACTAGTTCAGACTGTAAAGCTGTGCTGATTCTCAGTTACCCATGACACCTGCATTACCACAGGGAGAAACTCCACTCATCCCTATGTGCTGGTTAATGAGGGGAAGACCTGGACAGAAGCTCAGAGGTACTGCAGAGAGAAACACACAGACCTGGCCAGCGTGAGGAATCAGACAGAGAATGAACAGATAGACAAAGTTAGTGGACCTACAGATGTCTGGATTGGTCTGTTCAGAGATGTCTGGGAGTGGTCAGATGGCAGCAACTCCTCATTCCGTCACTGGAAGAGTGGAGAACCTAATTATGGAAGTGGGACGTTCTGCACTGAAACTGATCAATCAGATGGTATGTGGAATGATGTAGGCTGCCAATATGAAAGAAACTTCATCTGCTATACAGGTGAGTCACTATTCCTTTTTTTTGCTTGATGGGAATTCAGACCCAACAACAGTATGATCATGAGCAGATGTGCTGATGGTCTAGAGATGGTAGATTGAGTGGGTCTGTTATCCCAGTAGAGGTGGTAGATTGAGTGGGTCTGCTGTCTCACGAGAGATTACAGAGTCTACTTTTTTTTTTTTTTTTTTTTTTTCGAAAAAAACCACGAGACCCTTGCCCTTCACACTGCCACTCCGTTTGCATGTTCACGTGAGGGTTCGTCACATTGAGTGTCATCCACACCAAATTTGAGGCAGATGAAGTGTTTAAGGACAGGGGCTGGCATGCCTTCAGGAGCCTAGGGTTAGGGTTAGGGTTAGGGTTCAGTGATTTACACGGAAACAGTGAAACTCAGGTTAGTAGCATACCCAGAGAAATGCGTACGATCGTACAGAAGTTGGCTAATAATATTTACGCATGTGCAGTTCTGCATTTGCAGCACTTTTATAACATGATAAATAAATAAATCTTACAATTCAACTCCTCGCTCATAGTAATGAACGGAGAGAAGAGGCATGACATCCTAATTCACAGTGGTGCCCAGAACATGCTTATTGGCATATTCATATTTATTGTGTTCATAATTTCTATGAAAATGACTCTAAACAAATTAAATTTTCCCTTAAATGGTATCAGAAATGTAGCCCTGTTATCAACACTGACCAGTTCAACAAAGTTCTCTCGCTAACGGAGTGGGTGTGATTAGAGACTTGTTTCGAAAGCGGACAGTGAGTGTGTCTGCTGTCTCACTAGAGATGGTAGATTGAGTGGGTCTGTTGTCTTAGTGGAGATGATTGAGTGGGTCTGTTGTCTTAGTGGAGATGGTAGATTGAATGTGTCTGTTGTCTCAGTGGAGATGATTGAGTGGGTCTGTTGTCTCAGTGGAGATGGTAGATTGAGTGGGTCTGTTATGTCACTGGAGATGGTAGATTGAGTGGGTCTGTTGTCTCAGTGGAGATGATTGAGTGGGTCTGTTGTGTCAGTGGAGATGGTAGATTGAGTGGATTTGTTGTCTCACTAGAGATGGTAGATTGAGTGGGTCTGTTGTCTCAGTGGAGATGATTGAGTGGGTCTGTTATGTCACTGGAGATGGTAGATTAAGTGGGTCTGTTGTCTCAGTGGAGATGATTGAGTGGGTCTGTTGTCTCAGGAAGGTTGGTGAGTGGGTCTGTTATGTCAGTAGAGATGGTAGAGTGTGTGGGTCTGCTGTCTCAGGGTGAAGTGGATGTGCTGGGTCTTATTAATGATGGGTCTTATTATTGCTGGGTCTTAATGAAACTGGGATCCACTTGATCTTCATCCTCACTTTTTTAGCACAGCAGAACCCAGCACATTCAATTGTGTTAACCCGTTTTCATTGGTTTCAGGCATTTTTCAGTTTTCAAAACAGCTTTCTTACAAAGTTTCCAAACTCCATTGAATTACTAGCTTGAACAACTGGAAAGAATCTACTAACAGCCAAAACATAATTACTAACACAGTAAATCTACTCCATAATTCTGCAATCACCAATTATTTGTCATGCATATAAGATAAACCTCTGGTGTTTGCTATTTGCAAGGATGGGTCAAAGAGGACAACAGCACAACAGCATATAGAGTAATTGTGAAAGTATCCATGTTTTGATGAAAAAGGAAGGTCAATGAAAGTTGTAAAGTTACTTCAGTACATGAAGTGGACTGTATTGTACAGTATATTTGCCTAGGTGCTCATTATGAGTCTTTCATGTCAATGACAGTTACTTTACTGTATTTTACTTTACTGTAGGTGTAGGAGGAAAGATTCAAATGTATGTTGTAACATTCTGGTTCTTTTTCACACATGCAATAACCAGGTAAATGGCACAGACATAGCAAAACCTAAGGCAGAGTCTGCTTATTTTTCACACATGCAATAACCAGGTAAATGGCACAGACATAGCAAAACCTAAGGCAGAGTCTGCTTGTTATGACCACATAGCCAAAGCGGTCATAGTGGTTTTGTCCATTTTTTTCCCCTTTTTTTCACTTTTTTTTTCTGTCAACGATTGCCGGGACACTGAAATGCTGGGGGACACGAATCTTTGTAGGCATGTAGGATGTAGGATGTGAGCGACCAGAAGCTTTTGGCCACAAAGGGATATATGGATGGATAATAATGCAGTGGCAGTACAATGATATATGGATGATAATGCAGTGGTAGTGATATATGGATGGATAATAATGCAGTGGTAGTGATATATGAATGATAATGCAGTGGTAGTAATATATGGATGGATGATAATGCAGTGGTAGTGATATATGAATGATAATGCAGTGGTAGTGATATATGGATGGATGAAAATGATAAAGTTTTTAAAAATCCTTTCACTTGTAAGCTGCCATTGATTTTTGAACCTCATGCTTTCTGGGTAAAAACTGACATCACCTGGTTGAGCGTCTGTAAGTCTACACTGTTGCTGCACATAGACAAACAATATTGTTCCACTCTCGTTTGCTCACTTCTCTGATCATCTTTCTCTTCCTATATACTTCAAATATGGAAGAAGTGTTCATTTCACTGCAGTCTCTGATTCAACCAGGTGATATCACTTTTTATCCAGAGAGCACTGAATTATAAACACAAAGGCAGCTTACAAACTCTACAAATGAATTTTATTAAAACCTAAAGAATTTTGTGTGTCTTTAAATCACATCAAACATTTCGCTTGAGATAGCGAACCAATCAAAACCAAGATGAAGGCGGGCTTAACACGTGTTTTGCTTCAAGTTGTGATGCATTCCACTCTCTTTTCAATGCAATCATTAGTCTGATTGGTTCAGGTATTTTCCAGTCCCTGCAGAGGCATTTTGATCTATGTCTGTTAATCCCGCCTCCTGGAAGTTACAGATGACAGGAAAGTGGCCAGACTGAGTTGCAGATCAGTACGTGTGAGAACCAGGCGACCTCTATGGGTGTCTCTGAGATGGTGGTACTAGCTCATGGCGGTCCCCAGCTGTAGGTTATAAGACCACGTACCCAAATAGCTGAGTTTTCTAAAGAAAAACAAGAGAAGAGTTCTTTGGGGTGTTCTCACCAAGGATTCTAAAGAGTGTCACTTGATTGTCTTGGTGCTTATCAGCATTCCATCTCACACATTGTACTCCTCCTAGAATTTCCCAGAAACTGGGTTAAGGCCTTATTAGGGATACTGAATTCAGGAAAAGGTGTTTATATGTATAAATGCAAAGCCGGGATACTCAATATCCCGATCATATTTGAGATGCATGTAAACGTAGTCACTTACTCCTGATGGTAGTCTTCTCAGTGATGGTCACTGTCATTTTTGGTCACTCAACATGTGGAGATACTGTAAATTGATGGGCTCCACTCCAGAGCACCAGAATCAGCACCATAATCAGTACTGTTTCTGAAATGGCATATTGTTGTGCTACATACTGCATGTGCCCCAGTACACAGTAAAACACACATTACTGCCCACACACACACACACACCCAAATTAATTAATGGACTGCAGGTGCTCTACCTGACTGGCTCAGTTTATTGAGTCTCATACACTACTCTTGTGCTTTCATGTTCTGCATACACACACTGCTTTTTTGCAAAGATCAGTGGACAAATAGTATGTAGTAGCCAGGTAGTACGGATTTCATTAAATGTATTTTATCTTTTTATTCTCCCTCCAGACAAACTGGTTCTGGTCCGTGAGAATAGGACCTGGAATGAGGCGCTGCAGTACTGCCGAGACCACAACATGGACCTGGTGTCAGTGCGCTCTGAGCGGGTCCAGCGCTGGGTGACAGAGCGAGCTAAAGGAGCCTCCACTGCTCATGTGTGGCTGGGTCTGCGCTACACCTGCAGTGTGGGCTGGTTCTGGGTCTATGGAGAGACCGTCTACTACAGGAATTGGGCCCCAGATCAAGAGCAAGTGCAGAACTGTGTAGAGAGAGTTGGGGCAGTGAAGTCTGGAGGAGACGGGGGGCAGGAGGAGGGGCAGTGGGTCAGTCGGCCAGAGACTGACAAACTCAACTTCATCTGCACCACTGAGGGTGAGTGTGCTTCTGGTCAATATGGACATCTCTGTGTGTGAGTGTACGTGTGTATGTGTAGCTTCCAGTACAAACTGATGCAAACTGGCTTTATCTGAGAATTATCAGTTATCAAGTATCTTGCCTAGTCCTTGCTTAATGCAGTGGCAGTACAGTGATATATGGATGATAATGCAGTGGTAGTGATATATGGATGGATAATAATGCAGTGGCAGTACAATGATATATGGATGATAATGCAGTGGTAGTGATATATGGATGGATGATAATGCAGTAACAGTGATATATGGATGGATAATAATGCAGTGGCAGTACAATGATATATGAATGATAATGCAGTGGTAGTGATATATGGATGATAATAATGCAGTGGTAGTGATGTGTGGATGATAATGCAGTGGCAGTATGTGGCAGTACAGTGTGGATATGTATATGGATAATTATCCAGTCATAATGTTGTGTTGCATGAGAGATAGTTTACTATTTCTTTATCTTAATGTTACTGAGTGCTGAGGACCCAATAACACATTTATGTTGTGAACCCCCTTGATTGAAACAAGGAGCCCCAGGGGGACTTGACTCATACCCCACTTGACAACCTGTTTTTACCGGTATTTACTTTTAATTTATGAAAAAAATTATGGAAAAACTAACATTTAAAACTTTCCAGACAAAATATCTGTCAGTCAAAACATATGTGTGTCAGGACTGCCTGTTTTTGGACTCATTGTTTACATTACTCCCCCTAATGGCCTGAATGTGCTCTGCGCCTTTTGTTTTGCATGTGCCTTTGTTTTGACAGTTCGTCCTGCCCCCTTCTGGCCACCTGATTTGGTTGATTTAATTATTGACTTCACTGCTGTTCCCTGTCCCACTCTAATTGCTTGCCCTACTTATACCCTGTTCATTTTGTGTTTCTTCATCTGGTTGTCCTGGGCACACACTGTGAAACTCTGTAAGTTTTTGCCTTGACTTTGAAACTCTCTGGTTGATTTTTGTTTTCCTGAACCTTTTGGACTCAACCCTTTTCTAGAAATTGATTATTTGAACTTATGCTCCAACTTTAGTTTTTTATGGACATTTTGCTGAACCCTGATTTTGAGAGCAATTGAATGTTGGAATTTTCTGTTTTGGAATTTGTTGCCACTCTGAACTTTTGTGCCTGGCTTTTTGGCCGCTTGAATTAAAGAAAATAAAAAATAAAAAAAACAACTGGAACTTCACTTTTTCTGCATTTGGGTCCTCCTTATCCGACACCTGACAATGTGTTGACAGCAAAAGTGTTTAAAAGGATCCTGGGTTAGTAAGATGTGTCGGCCTCATAATGGTGATGTTGGCATCAGCTACACAAATGTGACACATCATGAAACACTCAAAATGTTTTCAGTTTTATGAAAAGTTTTTAAAAATCTTTCCACTTGTAAACAGCCATTGTTTTTTGCACCTCATGCTTTCTAGGTAAAAACTGACATCACCTGGTTGAACGGCTGTAAGTCTATACTGTTGCTGCACATAGACAAACAATATTGTTACACTCTATGTGCTTATGTGTGTTACCCAGATGCCCCCAAAGAGGTGAAGAGGCAGATTGTGAGAGTGGAGTTTCAGGTGGACCCTCAGGTGAACATCAGTGATCCTGCGCTGCAGCAGGCCCTCCTTCAGCAGGTGAGTCCAGACCCCTACATGTGAGTCTGTGCTGAGTAAGGTCATCTGATCAGTTTTAAAAACTTAATAATCCTGATGTCATAAAATATACTGTAGTTACAAACTAATGAAAAGTTATATTATATCAATTGAATCACGCAGGTTCTACATGAACAGGTAGATGTTCTACTTGTAAGCTTTTTACATACTGTCTCTTTCTTGGCTGCTGTGACGATGCAGATTTCTCCACTGTGAGCTATTTCAATCTCCAACCAATATAAGGTGATAGTTGGACGTTGCGTTTGCATTTGAGATCATTTTTGTGAACTTAAAGTAGGATACATTCTGTTTTAACATCAGAGAACAAAGTCTAATTTCATTCATCTATTCTATGATGCATTTAACTTTAAATCTCATGCCAGTTAGGACTCAATTTAGACTGATGTTGGTCTGGTTTACAGAAATCAACCTTCCCTCAATCTAGACTGATATTGAAAATCACTGTTCTAAAACCCAAGTGGTTCTCTTGACACACTAAAAGAAGCAGACATGTGTCCGCTGTGATGGTTCATGGTGGTGAGAGGCGGTTCTGAATGACTTGGGTTCTGTTCTCCAGATTCAGCAGAGACTGAGGGAGAAGGGGATGTCAGCAGACACCAAACTGACCTGGATGAAGCATCCGGATGGACAGATCTTCCATGAGAAGGAGGACAAGAAAGAAGAAGGGAGGAAAAGGAAGAAGAGAGGCGACCTTTAAACACTCTGCTGTTGTTCATGTGTTGTATGAAGTGTGTAAAGTTGGAGATGTACACACTGACAGCACACACACAGGGCAGTAAACTCAGTTGTTTCAGACAAACTAGCTAGATTGCCATATTTTTGTTTATTTAATTGTTCAGGTGCCGTTGACGACACTCCGACTGCTGACTTCATGACTCAGTAGAGTGTTGGACATTGAAGGCAGCATGGAGGATACATCTATACAATCTATGCAACATTTCTGATTAGTGTGATTGACCTGTATGCCTTATCTGGTTTGTAAAATGTACAAATGGGCCTCTATGCAAAACTGCTAATAAAAATGACTTTGAGTAGCATGGTGGCTGATTGTATTCTCAATTATACTTTTTATGGTCAGAGCCACATGCTGTAGGAAACAGGGAGAGATAAATAAAACTACAGGGGACACAGCTGAATAAAATCAGTGTGTGTGTGAGTGTGTAGTGATGCTCCTCTATACACATAAAAACATATTCATACACACAACACACACCAGGTGACACATGCACTCGAAAATTCCCCAGAATTTCCAACCAGAGTAACGTGGCGTACATGCTGGTGCATTTGCACTTTATTTGGTTACACATTTTGGACTTGTTTTGCTGTTGACAAATCTGCCGCTATACAGGTCAGGTCAGGTTTTTATGCAAATACTGCAGAACAGACAAGTTATTACCAAGTTCATAAAATATACACCAACCCAGTAATAAGGCATACTATCTTCAACTCTGAGGGCGCCATCCAAGGTTAGTGATCACACGCACACATACACTGAATGGGAACACTTGGGGAACAGTTATGAGGGTTAAGTGCCTTGCTCAAGGGCACCTCAGTCATGGATATAGGCTTGTGAGAGCAATGTTTAACCACTGCTCCTGCCCAGCTTTTTCCTGTCCATCAGAGATTGAACCGACCATCTTTCAGTCACAAGCCAGATCCCCTAACCAGTAGACTACCCTTCAGTCACCCATCAATCCTCATGATATCTCAGGTTCTGTAATGACCTGTAATGACCTTGAGCATCCCTGTGTTCCTGCCTGCATGCAGGTCTACAAGTGTAACCTGCACATACTGGAACACTGCTGATGTCATCTCCACTCCCAAATGTAAATTTGTATCAGAGGAGGAAATTCAGCTTTGGGTAAAAACAGCTGTGACTGAGAGCACTGATAGTGAGACCTGACTTACCAGAGCGATGGCTCTCTCATGGGTAGTCTATTCCAGAAGCAGTGTCCTGAGTTACCAGAGCCATGGCTCTCTCATGGGTAGCCTATTCCAGGAGCAGTGTCCTGAGTTACTAGAGCCATGGCTCTCTCATGGGTAGCCTATTCCAGGAGCAGTGTCCTGAGTTACTAGAGCCATGGCTCTCTCATGGGTAGCCTATTCCAGGAGCAGTGTCCTGAGTTACTAGAGCCATGGCTCTCTCATGGGTAGCCTATTCCAGAAGCAGTGTCCTGAGTTACCAGAGCGATGGCTCTCTCATGGGTAGCCTATTCCAGGAGCAGTGTCCTGAGTTACTAGAGCCATGGCTCTCTCATGGGTGACTCATTTTGGGAGCAGTGTCTTCACAGAAAAAAACCTGGATATGACTTTCCAAGTTTCCCAGTTGTACATTTCTAAGAAAAAAATGGCAAATTTGCAAGTAATGAACTTGGACATTTATGCCATTATAAAGTCACAAATTTGCAAGATAAAACTCAGAAATTTGTTAGAGTGGAACTCACAATATTGCAAGAAAAAAATCATATTTGCAAGATTAATTGCTATCAAGGTTATGTCAGGTGTGCTCAACAAAGCCATCCTGGTGTCCCTATGAAATCAATTTGCAGCTATATACCTAAGTCTGTCTACAATCAATCAGCAGCATCGCTACAAAACAGCAAACACCTTCTTTGAAACTAATGACATGAGTGCCTTTTTCTGCTCATCTTTCAAAGAAAAGCCCAAGTCTAACTCCTCCAAAGTCGATGCCAAAGCCGACTCAAACGACTGCTGTTCCTTGGCCACTTAGTTGTTTTGCACCGTCGCTGCCCTGTCATAAGCCCAACGATTCTCCACAAAGACAGAACAGCGTAATTGGTCCTACCCAGAAAGACCTACTGAGGCCCTATGGTGCGTGGCTAGACGTACATGCTGAGAAAAACTATTCCCTCCTGCTAGGGTACGTCTAGATCTCTAGGTTAAGAATTTCTAGTTGTGGAATCCAAAGTTTTGGAGAATACCCAGATATAGTACTGTGGCAAAATGCAATATTGAGCAGAGGTATTATGGCCGTGCTGACCTGGCCAGTATAATATCCCATCTAACTCACCAGTAGAGAGTATAACTTTTGAATTTGAAATTAAAATCAAATTGATATGGCAATCCATCTAGCTCACTCACTAATATTTGGAACTGTACTGTAGATGACCTACAGGAACAAGGCTTGCCATTCAAATTCAATTATGCAGGGGTTCTTTTGTACATGAATGCAGACAGTGCAGGTAGAGTGAAATGGTAGATTGAGTGGGTCTGTTCTCTCAGCAGAGATGATAGATTGAGTGGGTCTGTTAACTCAGCAGAGATGATAGAGTGAGTGAGTGTCTTAGTAGAGATGATAGATTGAGTGGGTCTGTTGTCTCAGCAGAGATGATAGATTGAGTGGGTCTGTTCTCTCAGGAAAGTTGGTAGATTGAGTGGGTCTGTTATCTCAGCAGATATGATAGAGTGAGTGAGTGTCTTAGCAGTGATGGTAGATTGAGTGGGTCTCTTATCTCAGCAGATATGATAAAGTAAGTGTCTTAGTAGAGATAATAGATTGATTGGGTCTATTATCTCAGCAGAGATGATAGAGTGAGTGAGTGTCTTAGCAGCGAAGGTAAATTGAGTGGGTCTGTCTGTGATAGTGGTACTAGCTCTTAATGATAGTCTGCTCTGTGATGGTGGTTCAAGCTCTTAATGGTGTTCCTCTCTGTGATGGTGGTACTAGCTCTTAATGGTGGCCCTCTCTGTCTCTGTGATGGTGGTACTAGCTCTTAATGATGGTCCTCTGTCTCTGTGATGGTGGTACTAGCTCTTAATGGTGGCCCTCTCTGTCTCTGTGATGGTGGTACTAGCTCTTAATGGTGGCCCTCTCTGTCTCTGTGATGGTGGTTCTAGCACTTAATGGTGATCCTCTGTCTCTGTGATGGTGGTACTAGCTCTTAATGATGGTCCTCTGTCTCTGTGATGGTGGTACTAGCTCTTAATGATGGTCCTCTGTCTCTGTGATGGTGGTACTAGCTCTTAATGATGGTCCTCTGTCTCTTTGATGGAGGTACTAGCTCTTAATGATGGTCTTCTCTGTAATAGTGATACGAGCTCCATCCCAAACGTCTACTACCATCACAGAGATGACCTCTATTGAGAGCTACTGCATGTGACCCCTCTGTGTTGGTGGCACTGGGTCTGTGATGGTGCTACTGGGTCAGTGATGATGATACTGGGTCTGTGATGGTGTTGCTGGGTCAGTGATGATGGTACTGGGTCTGTGATTGGTCCATTTCTGTCCTGCCTAAACCACGTCCATCCGGGGGAAATGCTGGAGTCCCAGGCAAGGTGCATTAGGCTCCCTATTGGAACCTTTAGCCTGTTGCTATGGTAACCTTCCAATGCAAAACAAGTCATCTGTCCTGTATCATAAATCCAGCCAGTGAGATCATTGGCATACAGCACTTGTCCATGTAAAAATTTGTGACTGGCAATTAGTGAGAAAGGTGAGGTCAGTGTTGACCTCCAAATGACCTTCCACTATTGGGGGAATTTGTTCCTCTCCCATCTGGTGGGAAGAAGGGTAAAATGTAGTAGATTCAGGTTTCTCTTTGGTACAGGTGCAATCAATGCACTTAGAGATAGAGCTTATGACAAGGCCCTGTCACTGACCTGCAGACATATTTGCATCTTTGTCAACATTGTTACATTGTTGTGCATCAGATGAGATGGTGGACTTTCACACTACCAGGGACACAGACACACACACACACACACACACACACACACACACACACCAACTCCAGATAAAGGGCTTGAGGTCACTCAAAATAGAAAATTCTTCCACATCTATAGTTGTGTGCAAAAGATCCCCTCCACCCCAATGTAAATGACATCACTGGAGTCCAGATCAGCCTGCTGTTAACAGACTGTAAAGTGGAGCTATTGGCCAGGTTCCATGACTGACCTGCGGATCTATTTGCATCTTTGTCAACATTGTCACAGTGTTGTGCGTCAGATGAGATGGTGGACTTTCACACTACCAGGGAAGCCTATGTGCGAATATGCACACATATATACACACACACACACGCACGCACACACACACACACACACACACACACACACACACACAAAGTGAAATGGGCTTTACAGTGCTTACAGTTTCCTTGCATACAGGATCACTGAACACCAAAATTATGTATCTGTTATGTCTTATTTGCAAATGCTTACACACAGCGTGCCAGAAATCTAATGTCCAAACCCTTAGTACAGCAATAGCAGCTGCACAATGGTTACCTAGATGACATTTCTTGAAAGAACACTGAACAGATAATTAAAAAAAATTATAATAAAACAGAAAATCTCAATTGCAATTGGAGAAGTTGACAGGTGTTGACAACAAACTGAAGATTTGAGTGATGATGTATTTGGAGTTTTGAAAAAAGTGATGTTAGCAACTGGAAAGAACTGTAGGTCTGTGCATCTGCAACAATTTGTGAAGAATTTCTATGGAACATTCATTATCTAACGTAATACCTCAATGGCTAATTAAATACCTTATTCTCTGTGCATATTAATAAAGAGGGGCCTTTTGAGGCAAACAGGAAGTGATAATTCTATGATGCAATAAAAACAGCAAAGTCTGTGTGGAAGGAGGGCTGGACTGATTTTGCATGAAGGGCAGCTAGTCTGTTCCTGTGTATTTGTTTAGATAAACAAGTCTAATTTAGACAGCAGCACCAGTCCCAGCGGTGTCACTCTCTCAGAGACAACCAGCGCAACCAGATTAGGAGCCACTCCAGAGACTCTGACAGGTAAGAGACCCACTTTACTCATGTTCATCCTAATATATCCAAAGAGAAGACGGTTAACTAATGATAGTCCTAATATAACCAATAGAGATACAGTTAATCTTCTTTTCAATATAGAACTAATATCCAACTTAGAGTTCTGTTGTTAGAGGTACAGGCCTTTTACTTTTATCTGGTACACAAATGAGAAACATTAGTTCATAAAATCAGTTTTGTCAAAGATATTAGTCTGCTAATGTGAAGCTCCTATGAAACAGAGCTAGTGGAGGGCAGATGCTGATTTTATTTTGACGTCTACAGTCTGCCCTGATGTCTATGTTTTGTACTTAAGATATAAGCTATCCCTTCTGAAAGATTTATCTGCATTATGGGCCCCCGACCCCTTTGGACATGAGCTTAGAGTTACTAGTGAAATGGAGGAGACAGGGAGGAGGGCAGATAGTGTGTGACGTACATCTCTAGTGATGGCTGTCAATCAATCATCTATATTTGAGAAACATTGTGTGTCCTGTCAATTTGTCATATTTCCGATGCACAGTAAGTTCCTGTGCGTTTCCCTGGCAAACAAGTACACAGTCAAGTGATCCCAAACTAGAGTGTATGAACACACACATGCTTTCATCACAGCGCTGGAGAGTCAGACAGACTCATGAGTGTGTTAGTCAGTATGTTAGTCAGGAAACACAGAAACATACTGACACACACAGTCATGTGTGTGTGTGTGTGTGTGTGTGTGTCTGCTTTTTTTATTATTGTTATTATTATCATTAATAATCATAATAATAATAATAATAATAATAATAATAATAAATGAGACACTCATTCACACTACAGCCATGAGAATGTCTGCCCTCTTGTGTGTGTGTATGTATGTATGTGCATGTGTGTGTGTGTGTGTGTGTGCGTATGTGTGTGTGTGTGTGTGTGTGTGTGTGTGGATAATCCATGTGTGCTTTTGTTTGATATTTAAAGGTTTTCACAATGTCTGAAGTTACAGTAATGTGTTGTGTGTGTTGTATGATATTCAGTACTTGTCAGACATTTTAAAGCATTTTAGAGTACCCAATTCCATACACGCTAACACACACACACACAAATTGTCAGCATTACCTGAACAACATATGTAAGGGAATTATAGATGCCACAGCACCCTCTTGTGTCCAAATTACTTAACTGCAACACAAAAACTATGGGCTCTTGAAAATACAGCTCTTGGGAATTATGTGTGACAGCTCCCCCTTGTGTTAGGTAAATGTAACTGCAACACAAAATGGTACTGAACAACTCACATACACACACTCACAGAACACAACAGAGTAATGGCATGTGTGAAAGAACACATTACACAGAGCAACAGATAACTTAGTTGAATTCTTCTACCCAACCAATAGTTCTAGTGGCAATAATAAGACACGTCAGGATATCAACCACTATTGAGTACAGCTACAAACCCTAAGACATTACAGCAGCAGCCCTGACTCAGTAAACCCATAGCCCTGTTGTAGTCCTGACTCAGTCAACCCATAGCCCTGTTGTAGTCCTGACTCAACCCATAGCCCTGTTGTTCAAGGTTACCAAGTAGGAATAACAATGAGACTATAAGGTACAAGATTGAGCAAATAGTGAAACAGCAGCCAACACTAACTGATGAGGACAAGGAAACTTGGTTGCATTTCCCACCATGGTCTCAGAATGTTGCTCTTTTTTGCCTGAATAATCCCCCATGTCTGATGACGATCCTGCAAACAATTCAGTCTGTTTTATTTCATGATGAGATATTATTTTAATCATGAATAGACGCGCCCTTTAAATCTAGACCTTTACTTTGTTGCTCTCTCTCTCTCTCTCTCTCGTTGCTGTCTGTCTCTCTCTTTTCTTTTCCTCTTTTAATCCAGTGACTGAAGCAGCTCTAAATCTCTCTCTCACACACACACACACTCACACACACACACACACACACACACACAAATGCTGGAGCCGCTGGTGTGTGTGTGTGTGTGTGCGTTTGTGTGTGTGTGTGTGTGTCTAATACTCCCAGCACTGTGTTCAGCACTAAATGATCAATGTCATCAAGTAAGTGTGTGTGTGTGTGTGTGTGTATGTGTATGTGTGTGTGTGTGTGTGTGTGTGTCTAAGACTCCCAGCAAAGTGTTCAGCTCCACATGATCTTCTCTCTTCAGGCCCTCAGTCATGATTCTACTGCTCATTACCACACTGCTGTCATCAAGTAAGTGTGTGTGTGTGTGTATGTTTGTGTGTGTGTGTACATACAGTCTACTCATATAAGTACATATAGTGTGGATCTGTGTGTAGTCATGTATGTGTGTGTGTGTGTGTGTGTGTGTGTGTTTTCTCCTCTCTCCTCTCAGCTCTGTGCAGTCTCTCCTCCTCTGTGCCACGTCAGTTCCATGTGGTGAAGGAACAGAAGACCTGGACAGAAGCTCAGCAGTACTGCAGAGAGAAGTTCACTGACCTCGCTACCATAGATGACATGACAGAGATGGAGGAGGTGAAGAGACTGATCCAGAAAGCAGGTTTAAATGCTTGGGTTGGACTGAGGAATGGAAGCAGTCCTAGGTGGCAGTGGTCTCTGGCTGACAGGGATTTCTACAAAGAGAATGAAGCAGAGTTCAGGAACTGGGATTCAGGCCAACCTCAAGAACATGAAGATGATCAGTGTGTGACTATGAAGGGAAATGGAACATGGCAGGATGACAGATGCAGTATCAGCCACCCCTTCATCTGCTATGATGGTAAGAAAACTCACTCAGCACTGCAATACAAGCATCTAAACTGTGCAGATCTACAAATCTGTTTAT
This sequence comes from Tenualosa ilisha, assembly GCA_015244755.2. Taxonomy (NCBI): domain Eukaryota; kingdom Metazoa; phylum Chordata; class Actinopteri; order Clupeiformes; family Clupeidae; genus Tenualosa; species Tenualosa ilisha. The sequence goes on along the minus strand of PYXC01001810.1, from coordinate 49,483 downwards.
TATGACCTCATGCACACTCACATTAGTTCAGACTCACTCATGAATACAAGCAGCCAGACTGGGCAACTAAACCATTTGTTCCACTCACACCAGTTAGGATTGTAAAGCTGTGCTGATTCTACACTCACACTAGTTCAGACTGTAAAGCTGTGCTGATTCTACACTCACACCAGTTAGGATTGTAAAGCTGTGCTGATTCTACACTCACACTAGTTCAGACTGTAAAGCTGTGCTGATTCTACACTCACACTAGTTCAGACTGTAAAGCTGTGCTGATTCTCAGTTACCCATGACACCTGCATTACCACAGGGAGAAACTCCACTCATCCCTATGTGCTGGTTAATGAGGGGAAGACCTGGACAGAAGCTCAGAGGTACTGCAGAGAGAAACACACAGACCTGGCCAGTGTGAGGAATCAGACAGAGAATGAACCGATAGACAAAGTTGGTGGATCTACAGATGTCTGGATTGGTCTGTTCAGAGATGTCTGGGAGTGGTCAGATGGCAGCAACTCCTCATTCCGTCACTGGAAGAGTGGAGAACCTAATTATGGAAGTGGGACGTTCTGCACTGAAATTGATCAATCAGATGGTATGTGGAATGATGTAGGCTGCCAATATGAAAGAAACTTCATCTGCTATACAGGTGAGTCACTATTCCTTTTTTTGCTTGATGGGAGGTCAGTCCGAAACAACAAGATGATCATGTGCAGATGTGCTGATGGTCTAGAGATGGTAGATTGAGTGGGTCTGTTATCCCAGTAGAGGTGGTAGATTGAGTGGGTCTGCTGTCTCGTGAGAGATGATAGGGTCTACTTTTTTTTTTTTTTTTACGAAATTAGCCACGAGACCCTTGCCCTTCACACTGCCACTCCGTTTGCATGTTCACGTGAGGGTTCGTCACATTGAGTGTCATCCAGAACAAATTTGAGGCAGATGAAGTGTTTAGGGACAAGGATTGACATGCCTTCAGGAGCCAGTGTGGTCTGATGCTCCCTGTGCAAGCAGGTGCAAGTTTTCACGTGTTCGTGCTGCGTTTTTACTCTACCTGCCAGTTTTATTTTGGTCCGTATGACAATGTTTATGGACAAAAGCGTGATTTACACGGAAACAGTGAAACTCAGGTTAGTAGCATACCCAGAGAAATGCGTACGATCGTACAGAAGTTGGCTAATAATATTTACGCATGTGCAGTTCTGCATTTGCAGCACTTTTATAACATGACAAATAAATAAATCATACAATTCAACTCCTCGCTCATAGTAATGAACGGAGAGAAGAGGGATGACATCCTAATTCACAGTGGTGCCCAGAACATGCTTATTGGCATATTAATATTTATTGTGTTCATAATTTCTATGAAAACAACTCTGACGTCAATTTCATTTTCTCTTCAATGGTATCAGAAATGTAGCCCTGTTATCAACCCTGACCAGTTCAATGAGAGTGCCCTTCGTACCCACGAGTGTGCCACAAAGTTCACTCGCTAACGGAGTGTGTGTGATGAGGGACTTGTTTCAGAAGAGACCAGTGAGTGTGTCTGCTGTCTCACTAGAGATGGTAGATTGAGTGGGTCTGTTGTCTCAGTGGAGATGATAGACTGAGTGGTCTGTTGTTTCAGTGGAGATGGTAGATTGAGTGGGTCTGTTGTCTCAGTGGAGATGATAGACTGAGTGGTCTGTTGTTTCAGTGGAGATGCTAGATTGAGTGGGTCTGTTGTCTCAGGAAGGTTGGTGAGTGGGTCTGTTATGTCAGTAGAGATGGTAGAGTGTGTGGGTCTGCTGTCTCAGGGTGAAGTGGATGTGCTGGGTCTTATTAATGATTGGTCTTATTATTGCTGGGTCTTAATGAAACTGGGATCCACTTGATCTTCATCCTCACTTTAGCACAGCAGAACCCAGCACATTCAATTGTGTTAACCCGTTTTCATTGGTTTCAGGCATTTTTCAGTTTTCAAAACATTTAACACAGCTTTCTTATAAAGTTTCCATTGAATTACTATCTTGAACAACTGGAAAGAATCTATTCACAGCCAAAACATATTGTCTGCAGACATAATATGAATTACTAATGACATTGTAAATCTCCTCCATAATTCTTCAGTCTCCAATTATTCTTCATGCATATACTGTAAGAGACAACTTTGGTGTTTGCTATTTGCAAGGATGGGTCAAAGAGGCCAACAGCACAACAGCATATAGAGTAATTGTGAAAGTATCCATGTATTGATGAAAAGAAGGTCAATGAAAATTGGAAAGTTACTTCAGTACATGAAGTGCACTGTACTGTACAGTATATTTGCCTAGGTGCTCATTATGAGTCTTTCATATCAATGACAGTTACTTTACTGTATTTTACTTTACTGTAGGTGTAGGAGGAAAGATTCAAATTTACATTCTGGTTCTTTTTCACACATTCAATAACCAGGAAAATGGCACAGCAAAACCTAAGGCAGAGTCTGCTTATTTTGAACAGCAAGTTTTGCATTTTGTCCTCCTTTGTGTTGTAATTGACTGAGAGTACTCACTGATCTGACCACTGATTGTGAAATTTGCTTTTGCTGCATGTTTTAAATGTTTTGTCACTGTTAGAGCCTTTTGCAAACAAAATGTGTGATTTTGGGTAGAGTGCTTCTGTTTAGGCCTTTGCATTAACTGATCTGACCGTGTGGATTCTGAAGTGATGGCTGCATCAAAGCAATCCTGTCCTGCAAATCCTGCAAAACTGTGATAGTGGTCCTCTCTGTGATGGTGGTACTAGTTCTTAATGATGGTCCTCTGTCTCTGTGATGGTGGTACTAGCTCTTAATGATGGTCCTCTCTGTCTCTGTGATGGTGGTACTAGCTCTTAATGATGGTCCTCTCTGTAATAGTGGTATGAGCTTCATCACAAAGGACTACTACTGAGATTATTTCCATTAAGAGCTACTGCATGTGACCCCTCTGTGGCGGTGGTACTGGGTCTGTGATGGTGCTATTGGGTCAGTGCTGATGGTACTGGGTCTGTGATGGTGCTATTGGGTCAGTGATGATGGTACTGGGTCTGTGATGGTGCTATTGGGTCAGTGATGATGGTACTGGTCCTGTGATGGTACTGTTTCTGTCACATGTGGCCACTCAGCACATTTAAAGAATCTCAGAGAGACTCTGAGGCACTGAACACAGGAACATTTCCCTCTTTATTCTCCCTCCAGCACTGAACACAGGAACCTTTCCCTCTATTTATTCTCCCTCCAGACAAGCTGATTCTGGTCCGTGAGAATAAGACCTGGAATGAGGCGCTGCAGTACTGTCGAGACCACAACATGGACCTGGTGTCAGTGCGCTCTGAGCGGGTCCAGCGCTGGGTGACAGAGCGAGCTAAAGGAGCCTCTACTGCTCATGTGTGGCTGGGCCTGCGTTACGCCTGCGGTCTGGACTGGTTCTGGGTCTATGGAGAGACCGTCTGCTACAGGAACTGGGCCCCAGATGAAGATCAAGTGCAGGGCTGCGCAGAAAGAGTTGGGGCAGTGAAGTCTGGAGGAGACGGGGGGCAGGAGGAGGGGCAGTGGGTCAGTCGGCCAGAGACTGACAAACTCAACTTCATCTGCAGCACTGAGGGTGAGTGTGTTTCTTCTCAATATGTGTATGTGTGTGTGTGAGAGTGTGTGTGTGCATGTGACTGACCAACTCAATTTCATCTGGACCAATGAGGGTGAGTGTGTTTCTTCTGAATATGTGTGTGTGTGAGAGTGTCTTTGTGTGTGTCTGTGTGTGCGTGGGAGGATTTCAGTAGAAAATGCTAGAAATGTTTCTTCAGTACATGGATTAATCCCAGTCCTAAATTACTGTAAGAGAGAGTGCAAGACCTGCACACATCTAAGAGCCAGTTCTAGGATGGGTGCAGAATCCTGCGTGCAGTGTGTGTGTGTGTGTGTGTGTGTGTGTGTAGTGTGTGCATACTGTGCCCTCTGGTTTAATGTGTGTGTGTAGTGTGTGTAGTGTGTGAAGTGTGTGTGTGTGTGTGTGTGTGTGTGTAGTGTGTGCATACTGTGCCCTGTGGTTTAATGTCCTATTTGCCAGGTCTAAAACTCATCTCATGGTTCATGTTTGGTCTCCGCCCCTCTCACACACCCTAACATGCAGTGGCCACAATGTGTTAGCATGTTCAAATGAAGTAACTGCAGAGGACATGGAAACTCAAGTGATCAGGAAATAACACAATGTCGTCACACAGAGTGATAATACTGGACTGTAATTCTACTCCTCTTTAATAAAAAACTTGATTTGTGCTTCTGTTAGCAACTAAAAAAACTAAGACCGTGAAAACGAAATATCGGCCTCAATATGATCCAAATCCACAAACATGGTGCTTTGAATACTGATTGCTGTGGTGCTTTGAATACTGATTCCATGGGTCCTGAATGTTCCCCATCCTCACACATCTGGCCAATTTACATGGATTTGGTCTGGTGTACGTATACTTTTGAAACACAGAAACCCTGTAACCCTCTGGTCTGATACATACTATGGAAGATCTAATCAATCACAGTTAATGATTTGGTCTGGTGTACGCATGCCTTTGAAACACAGAAACCCTGTAACCCTCAGGTCTGATACATACTGTGGAACATCTAATCAATCACAGTTAATGCTTCTTCATTTGTTTGCACAAACCTCCCACACTTCTACTGACCTGCCAATGAATGGCAGAGAGACACAAGCACACCCAGCCTGTAGGAGGCAGAATAGGAGCAAAAATGTGTTTTCAGTTGACTTACATTACATATCAGGCCAAGTTTTAAGGTGGGAATAGCAGATTTAACATCTCGAAAAGAGGTAAATGCTTTCATACATCTGGCCCACAATAGTGTTTTTCTCTTGCAATCTTTGTCTAATTGTGTGTGTGTGTGTGTGTGTGTGTGTGTGTGTGTGTGTGTGTGTGTTTGCGTGCATGTATGTTTATGTGTGTGTCTTACAGATGAATAGGACTGAATCCTCCCCGATGTACAGCAGCGGAAGAGGATGGAGAAACTCCTCAGGGTCCTAATGCTCCTATTCATGCTCACCACTCATTTAATCATACAGTTAAACTATTATATCACACACACACACACACACAACACGTTACTATTACTACCATATCTACACACACACACACACACACACACACTTCACTATTACTATTTCAAAGTATATTTTTAATTGTCTTTTCAGTCATTCCATGTCTGCTAGAAAAAGTGAAGCTATAGTTTAATTCTGTAATTTTATGTGTGGTGTCTGTTAGCAAAGATCTCATGTTTTGGCAGCACTAAAATACAGTTCTCTACCGTCCCGTTATACATTCCATCTGTATGGGAAATGACTGTGGACCTTTGTGCTTGGACAAGCCTCTGGCTACTTCTTTGACCCTGTGTGCTTGGACAAGCCTCTGACTACTTCTTTGACCCTGTGTGCTTGTGCAGGCCTCTGACTACTTCTTTGACCCTGTGTGCTTGGGCAGGCCTCTGACTACTTCTTTGACCCTGTGTGCTTGGGCAGGCCTCTGACTACTTCTTGGGCCTTTTCCTGGGAGAGTGAGGCTCCCCGCCATATGCACCACAGAAACATGGTTTTCTCAGTCCACATTCACCAGATTCTGCCGCCTTCACTGAACATGTGCTTGGTGTGGCTCGGGAGTAAAACTGGGACCCTCCCTTTCCTTGGTTGTAACGGAGTGGAGAGATGGTCTCTTCAGTCAGAGAACCTGGGTAACAACATAACCAACGTTTGTCTACTTGCCAAGATGTAGAATTGTGTGCTGAATATTTGCTGTGCATTTCTTATCTCATGTATCAAATGAATAAAATGGCTACTACAGGAACTCCTTATAAAAATGACTTTGATCAGCATAAGTTGACAACATTCTCCTATATGCCTTGATTATGACACACACACACACTACACATTACTAACACACACATCACTATTACTGTATACACACATAACATTACTATTGCTGTCACACACACCTCACTGTCACACACACACACACTACACATTACTATTACTAACACACACATCACTATTACTGTTATACACACACTACACATTACTATTGCTGTCACACACCTCACTGTCACACACACAACACACTACACATTACTATTACTAACACACACATCACTATTACTGTTATACACACACTACACATTACTATTGCTGTCACACACACCTCACTGTCACACACACACACGCACAATACACATTTTACTATTACTACCACACACACACTACACATGTTACTATTACTGTTATATTTTCTAAGGTTTCTTCAGTCATTCCATGTCTGCTAGGAAGTGAAGCTATAGTTTAATTCTGTAATTGTAAGTGTGTTTGTTAGCAGTCATGTTATGATTTGGAAGCATATAAGTTTAATTTGTCCTCTTGCCAAGATGTAGAATTGTGTGCTGAGTATTTGCTGTGCCTTGCTGATTGGTGTATCAGATATATGGGCTACTACAGGAACTCCTAATAAAACTGACTTTGATCTGCATGTTTGACTGCATTCTCTTTTAGGCTTTGTTTAGTTACTGTAAGACACAATGACACAGTTATGGGGCAGCCATGGGCTACTGCTTAAGGCTTTGGGCCTGTGAACGAAGGGTTGCCGGTTCAATCTCTGATCAAAATTTGCCTCACGGGGTCAAAGGAGTGTGGAGGATTATTATTATTCTTCTATCTGTGTATAATGTAACAGAAGAACAGTCTTTGAAGGTGCATTTGGGTCAACAAATCCTGAGCTTAACAGAAAAAGTCACAAATGTGTATCAGTAAACTGGTTGTCTCAGAACATAGCAGTTACAACTTCTCAGAGTCTGCATTACAGGTGCACAAATGCTATGCTAATTATCACTAATAAAACCCCCATCCTTACATCTCTGAAACAGTTCATGCAGTGAAAGAGTTAATTATCATTATACTGCTGTATGTTTTATTCTCATTCTGTAATGTTTGTGTATGTTGTTGATTCTGCAGCTAGACATTGGAGTCAATATGTCTCTGCCACCATACTGGGTGTCAGTCATGTCCCACTTAAAGGGTGTGATCTCTCCATGAATGCCTGGTGTGTGTAAATGGGTGATCCCCATACTTCCTATCTCCTGATTACAATTAAATTAGTCTGCCAACTGAATGGAGTGGGGCCTACCTAGGCCATTAACCAAATGGCTGACCTCCAGGTAGGTCATGCCCACTTTCACACATCTAGCATCTGTGGACAAACTCCCTCCTTTTGATCTAAATCATATTTAAGTTAGGTCAGTAATTTGTCTAGTCAGAGATACTGGTGGAACTTAGTAAAGCTGTGTCTCTCTCTGTGTCTCTCACTTGTTGTGCATCATTGTAGAGAATAAACCTGTTTCCTGATTGATCTGAGTCCTGACTGAGTCTGCACGTATCTGTGGTCCATAGAAATGACCATCAGCAGTAACACATCCACACCTGTATTTATACATATAAGAGCCTGAGCAAAAGTAGCACATTCATGAACTTGGCTAAGATAAACTTAACTTGTGGCCGTGGCAGTGGGTTAAAAAAGGTTGATGCCTATGGATGGATTGTAATTGCTGAATTACTTTCTACAAAAGCATATTCATTTCAAAGAGATATTAAGTTTGACTAAATGAGTGCCCTGAAGTAAGCTACAAATTATTAAATTGCACCAGAATGCAGGAAAGGACTAGCCTGACAAACCAGTCTATAGCATCGTTATAGAATAAAATGTATAGTCTGACTATGACTGATAGACCAGGCTCAATCCTAGGGGTGGAGTAAGCAGATCAAACTTTCAAACTGGAGAGCACGACAACCAATCAGAGTGATGTCAGAAAAACAGCAAATACTGTACGTCCTTCTGTGAAACTAATGACTTAAATGCCTTTTTCTGCTCAGTCGATTCAAGCGACCGCTACTCCTTGGCCACTTAGTGGATTTGCACCATCACAGCCCTGTCGTCGTATTGCAAAGCCCACCCAACGACTCTCTACAAAGACAGAGCGTGTGAATGGTACATACTTAGGCCCCAATGGCGCGTGGCTAGAAGTGCCTGCTGAGCAAAACTATTTGCTACCGCTAGGGTGTGTCTAGATTTCTAGGCTAGGAAAGGACATCTGCTTTCTTCACAATTTTCTGCGGGAGGGCCCCCATCTCCTGCCATGCAAATATTTCTGTGAAACAATGAAGAACTAATTACATCACAAAACAAAGTAAACCTGCCAAATAGGATCGAGGGTACACTACAGGACACGCATACAAAAAAATAATCAAAACATTTGAAATCTCACTTACAACTGACCAAACTTGGCAACCTTGGAAGCAGAGATGTGCCCTTTTGGGCAGCAACAAGTTGCACGCACGCACGCACGCACGCACGCACGCACACACACACACACACACACACAGGTCTGAGACTGCCATGTCTACAGCGCTGCTGGATGATAGGAGTAGAATCCTTCACCCCTCCCTGAGTAAAGTAGTGTAACCCACCTGTTTTAATTGTGGTTCCCTCCTGTTCTAAGAGCTGCCTGGGGAAGCTGAGGTCTTGTGCTTCTGGTCATAACTGCCATTTGGTCTCCATTTTGCCTCTCTGCCTGTCCTTGGCCCAGGGGCCTTTGGCCTTCATGCAGTGGACAGAGTGTTCTTGTTTTTCTTGTTGCCGTAGCAGCACTGTCATGGCAGTCGACTCCCCACTCACTCTAGCCTTGTCTGAGTGTGTCTGCAGAATATCTCCAGTGGCTGCAGTGTAAAGTGCCTGATGCATGCCTGTGATGCTGTGGGTCTAGTAATTATTTGATACTTTCAGTAGCCTTAAGAGGGTGTGTTGCAGAGGGAATGAGTAACATGTGGTTTCTGTTACATTAATGGGCGCTGGCATGTGTGTGTGTGCGTGTGCGTGTGTGTGTGTGTGTGTGGGGGGGGGTGATCAACAAAAAGACACATTTGTTGCCTTCATTCCTTCCTGCCCACTGCAAGACCAGGGTGTGAGATGGAGCCAGGGATCCACAAGGGGGCGCTTTTCCCTTCGACAGCAAGACTCCTGAGCTGCTGTTGTGGCCAGAAGAAGAATTCCCCTCCCTCGCTGCTATCAGGACACCACTGGACCAGGAAGGACTTAGGGACACTATGGGCTCTGCGTGGCCAGGGTGGACTCTCCTTTGAACAACGTGATTTGAAACTTTAATATTTGTCCAAATAAACTCTTGTTGCAAACTGTGCCTGCTAGTCCTGTTTTATGGAGGGTTCCAGTGTGCTCCCCTGAGGCAGAAGGTAAAAGCAGTGTGGCTACTTTAGCGCCCCCTACCTGTGACAGAAAGACAGTTACACTGGAGTAACCTTTGAGTAGACTGGAATAAGCCTGGAATAAAAGCGGTCAGTTCACCAGTATCCTAACATGTGTCCTGTGAATACACACACACACAAAGCAGACATGCATTACACACACTTATGTAGACATATAGACATTATA
>PYXC01001810.1:0-20000 GCA_015244755.2 Tenualosa ilisha | reverse complement strand
CAGTATTGTGTCTTTCTACAGTTTTCATTGGGCATACTAACTGTACTTAACCCAGTGTGTGAGTGAGTCTGTGTGAGTAAGTGTGTGTGTGTGTGTGTGTGTGTGTGTGCGTGTGTGTTGTAGTGAGTGTTGAGTGAGTAACTCAGTATTGTGTCTTCTGATACTCACTCTAGTTTCTCCAGTTTACAGTTGGGATCCTCCAGAAGAGAAGAAAGATGCTTCACTCCTGAGTCTCCTGCTTTATTCCCACTCAGCTGCAGCTCTCTCATGTGTGAGGGGTTTGATCTCAGTGCTGATGCAAGAGATCTGAAGCCTTCCTCTCCAATACTGCAGTCTGACAGGCTGTAGGAGAGAGAAGGAAACACTTCATCAGATCAGCTGAAGGACACACACACACCAAAGAGGGAGCTGTTATTACCTCATGGGGTCTGGAAATGTAGGACATGTGAGACAAAAAGAGTGTGTGTGTGTGGTGTGTGTGTGTGTGTGTGTGTGTGTGTGTGTGTGTGTGTGTGTGTGTGTGTGTGCGTGTGAATGAGCGATAGAGTGAGAGTTAAGTGTATATCTCAGTATTGTGTCTTTCTACATTTTTCATTGGGCATACTAACTGTACTTAACCCAGTGTGTGTGTGAGTCTGTGTGAGTAAATGTGTGTGTGTGTGTGTGTGTGTGTGTGTTGTAGTGAGTGTTAAGTGAGTAACTCAGTATAGTGTCTTGTGATCCTCACTCTAGTTTCTCCAGTTTCCAGTTCTGATCCTCCAGAAGAGAAGAAAGATGCTTCACTCCTGAGTCTCCTGCTTCATTCCCACTCAGCTGCAGCTCTCTCATGTGTGAGGGGTTTGATCTCAGTGCTGATGCAAGAGATCTGAAGCCTTTCTCTCCAATACTGCAGTCTGACAGGCTGTAGGAGAGAGAAGGAAACACTTCATCAGATCAGCTGAAGGACACACACACACCAAAGAGAGAAGTGTGTGTGTGTGTGTGTGTGTGTGTGTGTGGGAAAGAGTGAATATCTGATGGAGTCAATAGTGTCTGGGTGTGAGTGTGAAAATAAAAATACTGACAGGCTGGAGAAGAGAGAAGTGAACACCCGCCCATTTCAAATTCACCGGTAATTAAATCAGAAACCATCAAAACCTCATGGAGAGGGCCATTAACAAAGCCCATTTCTCCTGTGTAAGACTTGTCACTAAAAGGCAAGACACTCTCCAAAACAAACCTCTGAAGCAGCAGTGTCACAAAGCACTTTTACAGGCACACATCTACTTTGCACAGTCAGCAAGGTGACAGACACATCCATACTAAACGCTACGAAAGCTTGACTATTTTTCTCATCTTTCTGAGACGTCGGGGGAAGTGTAGAAATACTACAATCAGTATCAGCATTGTAACAAGTGGAAGTAGAAGTATTCTTACGCTTCAATTTAAAGCCATTTGCAAGTACATGCCCACGATTTTTACAAATCACAGAAATAGATACACAGATGTTTCGGGACTATGAAGTTAGGCAGGCTTGGCGCCTCCACTAAGCTCTTCGCCACCGACTCTTTCTAAAACACTCCAAGCAGACAAAGTATCAATCATGAGCTTAAACAGATGCACTTTAGCCAGACTACCATTAACTTATATCTTGTAATCACCTGCAATCATAATCAGTTGATCACGAGTAACATGTGATTAACTGATGTGACTTTTATAGTCGGAGAAGCAACAAATTCCTCCAGACTAAACACTGTGAAAAAAATGATATAAACAGCCAAAAAGCAGCAGACAAGTGATAATACAGTTATAATCGCAAAAAGGTAAAAAGGTGAAAATGGCATAGCTTGGCACACGTGCCCCCCAAAAATTGAGAAAATGCACACCGATAATTACACAGCCCAAATTACAAATAGGGAAAATTATCCACTATGAAAAAAACTATTGATAGAACAATCTCGGACGAACCCCAATTTTTATGTAACAAAATTCAAACAAGGATTTTAGTCAGTAACGCCACACAAAAGAGACGGGTAAAAAGAAAAACATTTGATTTTACTCTTCCTTTTTAGATTCACTGAGTTTTACGCAAGTAAAGCATAGCTTACACCCCGTGAACAGAAAAAACAAAGTGGTTACAAAGGACAGAAAAGGAAACACAAAGGAAAACCTACCAGCATACTTGTAAGCTTGTTAAACAGCCTGCCGTACCCAACACACAGTATACAGAGTAGTAAGTAAGTAGTGGTCTTCCGGGTCAGCTAAACAACCACACTTAATGAGTGAAACTACAAACGTGCAGAAAGTGACCACCAGGGTAAAACAAAATGAAACCTTAACAAAGTTAAAGTTAAGAAATGAATAAGCCATATTAAGGAAATAACACAAAAGAAGGTGTGTGTGTGCCAGCATCTGTCTAGGCCGAGGCGTGAGAGAGCAAGAGATGCCATCTTGAAAACCAGGCAGCTTTATACGAGTGGGCTGGCACCAGAGATGAAAGAGCCAGTAAACAACCCATAACCACAACAGGCTCCATTTACAGAAGCAACAGGAGAAAATGCAGGGAAGAAATAAGGCAAATGGCAGAGGTATTAGCGCAATCACACAACAGCCAGCACTAAACCCAGCACCATGTAAAAATGTCTGTGTGTGTAAAAAGTAGAACATCTCTCCGCTGCCCCAAATAGTGTGCTGTGTTTATTTCATTTGATTACTGGCTTTATGATTTGTATTGCGTGCAGTGAATTGCCGTGTGCTGTGTTTTCTGATTGCCTTTGAACATGATTTGCTGTGGGTTTGTAACTGTGGGTCTGTGTGATTACATAAAATCAGCTAATTATTACAGCCAGCTGAATATCCGCTCTGCCTAGCGCTGGCTGTGTGCAATACAGCTTAATTGCTAATTGATGGACAGGTGTGGAGCAGAGCTGGAGAAGGTGTATTGGCAGCGGACATGGAGGGCGGGGGAGACGCCATACAGACGAGACACGGAGGCACAGTGTGCTTCGTTAGGCGAACGCAGGGGATGACTGCTAACCTGTTCACGGAAAATTCCAGGTTCGAGTGACACAGGAGCTGCATTTGTAGCTTGGACAGCAGCTAGTTTGACTTAACGCTTACTAAAGCTAAGTAAAAGCAAAGTCCGACCATCTATAGTGACTGTGTGTGTTTGAGTTGTGTTGTTCTTGTGTGCCTGTGACTGAGGAACTCTCTCTGTTCCATAGTGGTCTGTGCAAAGCAAGCCTGCGAAAGCAAGATGAGTCGAAGGACCTGATGCGAAGTTTAGTTCAACACAAGCTGAGGTGGCTTGGCTTGGTTGAGAGCAAGCCTGGGGAAGCAAGATGAATTAGTGGCAGTGGCTGGATGTGGAGCTTGGCTCAACGCGCACCAAAGATAAGTAAAGGAAAGTTGCTATACCTGTGCAAGTACACATGTCACATTTCTGTGTGTGGCTGTGACTGAGAGACTTTTACTGTTTGCCCATAGTTGTTTGCCTGCGAAAGCAAGGCGACACTAATCCAGGCAGACTCTCGGACTATTATGCGCGGCTTCTGTGTTGGACTGGTTCCTTTTGTTTTACCTCTAATCCCATGTTAATGGACGACAGTGTCGGCAGATGAATCTGACTTTTCCCAGCCCAAAACCTGCCCAAAACCCGCCAGAATACTCTCAAAACCGCCCAAATTTTGAGTTGGTGCAATACCTACAATTTACATGAAGCTACGAGCCTGTATTAGACCTACATTAAAAATCTTTAATACTCCATTAGTTATTCTGTCTTCTTAGAGTTTGGCATGCATAAAAGTCATCACATCATTTACACAGGCGTCATGAACCATTCAAAGAGAATGAGAAGCGTTGACACATCATGCCTTGTAGCTAGATCATGGCCAAACCAAAATGCCATGAGGGGAATTACAAAAGCTGCCAATAGGCTATATCTAACGGAAATGAACAAGGGTTGAAATTATTTGATTACAAAAGTAATTGTGGCAAAATGCTTTGCTTTGAGTCCAGTGTTTCTAAAAAACCTTGCAGTTTGCATGAATAGCCAGCAGCCTAGGCTATTTGGAGACTATGGTTTAGCCTATAACTATGCTGCACTTTGCAGAAATGCAAAAAAACAAGTCTATCAGCGTATGGACTTGTGGACATCAGATTGAGATTTAGTAGCCTAATTTAACCGTCATAGTTGATGCCAATGTTCCTGACATATTTGCTGACTGTAATGTGCCACTTTGCAGTCTATCCATTCATGTTTCAGCATTCCTTCCAAGAAGACAGACTCCAAGCATGAAAAACAATGCATCCGTAGTGTCCTCAACTGCTTAATGCGTGCATCTGCGACGGCTGATTATTGCGCTCAGAATGCAGAAGCTGACTGCGGAGAACGCATGTTTTCAATTCCACGACTTACAAGATTGTTTGCTAACTGCGTGAAGGAAGTGTCAAAAATCTGGACAAAAGCTTAAATATGAGGACATTATTTCAGAGGGCTGCAAAACCCAACACCAAACTAACACCTTTTGACACTGACACAACTTTTCTCAGATGATACCGTCGTGATGATTCACACAGAATCCATTTCTTCTTAGATTGTGTTAATGAGATAATTAGCATATGGTAATTAGTGTGATTTAGATCATTTAGACAATTAGGTAATTGACATGATTCAGCAACAGCATCACAACACCACCACCTTCACCCCAGCTCTGTTATGTAACCATGACGACCACCTTCACACCAGCTCTGTTGTGTAAAGTGTGCCAACAGCCTCTACTAACCTTAAGTTCTTTAGTCTGCAGTGGGGATCCCCCAGTAAAGCACACAGCTGAGTCACTTCCAAGGCTCCTGGTATGAGTCGCCTCAGATTCAGCTGAGTCATGATTAAGGGGTTTGAACCCACAGCTGAAGCCACAGCAGCACAGGCTTCCTCAGCAGCAGCACTTTTCAGGAACCTGCACAAATATGGAGGACAAGAGGAAACCTTTCATCTCATCTCACACAAACACACATCACTGATGTTTGCATGAAAGTGTTGAATGAATCTGTATATCTCCCATATCTGTGGGAATATATTTCACGCTTAGTAATGAACACTATATGACTAATGACATTTCTGTGTAGACATTTGTGTATGAAAAGATTTAATTTCATACAGAACAAGGGCATAACTACTTTCACCTTTTCTACCCGAGGTGTTTCCACCACATCAAAAATAGAACTGCAAGCACACAATACAATCATCAATCATTATGTTCAACCGAAATCATGTATCTGACAAAAAGCCAAGCAGTCCACTGTAAAATACTTACTGGATATTTGTGAGTTTACACTGTGGATCCTCCTTTAGTTCTAAAAGCAGTTTGACTCCTGATTCTCCTGGATCATTTTCTCCGAGATCCAGCTCTCTGAGGTAATTGGGGTTTAACCTGAGGGCTGAAGCCAGACTAGCATAACCCTTCTCCGATATCCTGCAGTCTGAGAGACTGGAGAAGGAGAAGGAAAGGAGTATTTAGTCAGTGAACCACAGAAAACGATAGAAAGGATACTTTTCTTTGCTGTTTTTGTTTTTAAGTTCATCTTTTATTATTTTATATCACATATCATATATATATATATATATATATATATATATATATATATATATATACAGGGTGCGATGTGTGGGGGGGGGTGAGGGAGATTATCCCCCTCTCTGGTTTCTACCTCTGCTGAATGAATTTTATCCTCGGGGGGATAAAACCCAGTCAATAATAAAAAAAAACGATTGAAATTGAAATCAGGTTGTGACAGTTTCTTACACAGCTATAATCTACATTGTTGGTAGCCTACTAACTTTCAACCTGACCCGAATTGTCGGTAATCTCGTTGTTCGCGAACGTCCCCATGCACATAAAGCACTGTTTCTGCATTCTACGTGGAACTAATAATAAAACGAGGGAAAATGAAACGCGTTCAGAGCAGCATATCGTCCTACTTCACAGGACCAGCACAAAAAAAGACTGTGAGTAGCGGTTAAATGCGGTTACTGCAACTCCCACCATTCTCTCGGAGTTGGCCGCCATCAATCAAGTTTGAAACACAGATCAATGGCCCCACCCCTTCGGATATGTAGCCAAGATGGAGGTTGTTTAGAGCGAGTAGTGTCCATAATTTCACACTGAACTTTATAGCCATTATAAGTGCGTCCAGGTACTTTTGCTGCACTGAGTTTTGCCGTGATTGTCAGTGAGAGTGCACTATGCACTGAGACATAGTGTTTGAAGTGTACAGTGTGGGAGCACTATGCAGAGACATAGTGTTTAAAGTGTACAGTGAGAGTGCACTATGCAGAGACATAGTGTTTGAAGTTTACAGTGTGAGAGCACTATGCAGAGACATAGTGTTTGAAGTGTACAGTGTGAGTGCACTATGCACTGAGACATAGTGTTTGAAGTGTACAGTGTGAGAGCACTATGCAGAGACATAGTGTTTGAAGTGTACAGTGTGAGTGCACTATGCACTGAGACATAGTGTTTGAAGTGTACAGTGTGAGAACACTATGCACTGAGACATAGTGTTTGAAGTGTACAGTGTGAGAGCACTATGCAGAGACATAGTGTTTGAAGTGTACAGTGTGAGTGCACTATGCACTGAGACATAGTGTTTGAAGTGCACAAGTGCAATTGAGAAAAGACCTAGTATCCACTCTCGCACACATTGAGTGTTGCATTCTCAGTGTGTGGGTATAGAAGTCAACATCCACACATACCTGCACAGAGGATGAACAGGAGGAGAATGCTCGAGCCCAGGATAACTCAATGCTCCGACGTTGATCAAGCGGACTGACATAACATGTGAAATCATATACATGTGTGTGTGTGTGTCTGTGTGTGTATGTGTGTGTGTGTGTGTCTGTGTGTGTATGTGTGTGTGTTAGTATGTTATGGAGAGTGTACTGAGTGAGTGACTCAGTATTGTGTCTTGTGATAATCACCATAGTCTCTACAGTATAGTATAGTTGGGATCCTACAGAAGGGTGTGTGTTTGTGTGTGTATGTGTGTGTTTTTACCTCATGGGTTTTGGAAATGTTGGATATAAAACGATGGTTACGCATGTAACCGCGGTTCTATGAATTTCGAATGACCGCCAGAGGCGGTGCTTTCAGCACCTGGATGTTCATCACATGCACATGTCGTTCGAGTGTTTATACCAACAAAGTTGCTTGCGACAGGGGTGACGTACACCCGCGATGGTATTTAGGGTACGCTCACCCCAGAAGTGGTCTCTTAGCAGTCTTCTCCTCCGCATTCCGAGTGACAGCCAAGCTCTGGCGGTCATCCGAAATTCATAGAACTGCGGTTACATGCGTAACCATCGTTCTATTTCATTTCTACTGACCGCCAGAGGCGGTGCTTTCAGCACCTGGATGACATATACCAACAGGGTCACGAGGAAGACCTACCAACCCTATGAGTGGCTCGAAAGGATGGCAGTGGCCACGTTAAGTCTGTAAAATCTTGCAAATGTGCAAGTCGAGACCCATGATGCTGCAGCACAGATTTCGGAAAGTGGGACGCCCCGCAAGGCTGCCCTGGATGTCGCCACACCCCGAGTAGAGTGGCCCCGGATGCGAGGGGGGACTGGACGACCAGTGCTAGTGTAGGCATAGCAGATGGTCTCCACAATCCAGTTTGACAATCGCTGCTTCGACAAGGCATGGCCCTGTCTATGACCTGTATGACAGACAAAGAGTGAATCTGACTGCCGGAACCCAGCAGTCATCTGGATGTATGTCTGCAATGCCCGGACTGGGCACAGTAGATTGACACCTTGGGTCAGTTCGCCCCCCTCAGTCGGAGGTGTAAAGGCTACCAGGCTGAGGGGTTGATTTGACATAAGATGCGGAAAACGTCTTTGGCAGGAATGAAGGGTTAGGCCATAAAGTCACTCCTGTGCCATCTGGGCTCCAGTGTAGGCACTCCTGGCTGATAGACAGGGCGTGCAGTTCACCCGCTCTCTTAGCCAATGCCATGGCCAGTAGAAAGGCTGTTTTCATCGATAGCCACTTCAGTTCTGATCCCCCAAGAGGTTCGAGTGGGGGCTTACGCAGCACCTGCAGAACAAGGGGCAGGTCCCAAGAAACTCTCAGACTCCGTTGAGGGGGTCTCAGTCGTTGAGCCCCTCTAAGAAATCGACTCACTAGAGTGTGGGAGCCCACAGTGACTCCGTCTATTCGGTTATGCATGGCTGATATTGCAGCTATATACACCTTGATGGTGGAGGGCGCAAGGCCGTCGTCAAGACGTGATTGTAAGAAGTCAAGAATAACAGGCACGGAGCAGCATGTAGGCTCCTGGTGGCGGGCTTGACACCAGCTGACAAAAAGTTTCCATCGATTAGCGTAAAGCGCGTTGGTGGAGGGTGCGCAGGAGCATTGGACTGTCCGTACCACTGTAGGAGTGCATGCTCCTAGCAGGGGCTCAGGCCCCTCAGAGGCCATACCCAGAGTTGTAGACGACCTGGGTCCGAGTGCCAGATTTGGCCTCCCAGCTGCGAGAGGAGATCTGCCCGCACAGGGAGGCAGCGTGGCTCACTCTCCAGTAGCCCGATGAGTATGGGGAACCAAACTCTCCCGGGCCATTTGGGGGCTACCAGAAGTACCTGGTGACCCTCCCTGAGGATCCTTTCCAAAGTGGGTAATATGAGCGGGAGTGGTGGGAAGGCATAGAGGAGCTGCCGTGGCCACTCGTGTGCCAGTGCATCCTGGCCCAACGGGCTCGTCGACTCCCCCAGTGAAAACCACAGGGGACAGTGTGTTGTGGCCTGAGAGGCGAAAAGGTCCACCTCTGCTCTGCCGTAGCAGTGCCAGATGGTCTGCACCACCTCTGGATGCAGTCTCCACTCTGCGGGATGGGGGCGTTGCCGTGAGAGAAAGTCTGAAGCGGTGTTCCTGATGCCTGGCAAATGTATGGCCCTCAGGCTCAACAGCCGAGGGTAGGGTTAGTCTCAGCGAGGGTAAGGACCTGGTACTGCCCTGGTGATTTATATGATAAACCACAGAGGTGTTGTCGGTTCTTATAAGGACGTGCCTCCCGGCCAGCACAGGTAGGAAATGTCATAGGGCGTAAACAACAGCCCTCAGCTCTAGCACATTTATGTGCTGTCTTTGTTGTTGCACAGTCCATGAACCTCGGGCAGTCCTGCATTGCCAGACTGCACCCCAGCCGGCTAAGGACACGTCGGTCGTCAGAACCTCTCTGCGAGAGGGAATGGAACCCATTGGGACCCACCGAGTCAGGCGTGAACGCCTTCTCCAGGGACATAGGAAACTCAGGCAACCGGCAGTGACCCTGACCGACCTGTGCCTGTGGTGCTGCGGATGTAACCCAAGGTTGTTCATCCAGATCTGGAGAGGTTGTAATGTGAGGAGGCCCAAAGGAACCACCGCGGAAGCTGCCGTGAGTGTGCCCAGCAGCGTCTGGAAAGATCTGAGCGGCAGAGTGCGGCCCCTCCTGAACTGTCATAAGAGTTGGACAATGTTGTCCACTCGACGCTGTGACAGGGCTGCCCTCATCAGCAGAGAGTCCAGCTAGATGCCGATGTACACGGTCCTCTGGCAGGGTCTAAGTGAGCTCTTGGCGTGATTCACCGTGAGTCCGAGCCTGGAGACGTGCTCGAGCAGCAGAGTTAAGCGCATTTGAGCGCATCCACTCGACCTTGAGCATATGAGCCAATCGTTGAGGTATGGAAAGATGCGCATACCTCTGCATTGGGGGGCCAGGGAAATACCAAATGGCAAGGCCCGGAACTGGTAAGCCCTCCCCTCGAAAGCAAAGCGGAGGAACTGTCTGTGATGGGGAGCGATGGGAATGTGGAAGTATGCATCCTTCAGATCTATGGTTGTGAACCAGTCATCTTGTCTGACGCCTTGCAGGACATCGGTTGTACGGAGCATGCGGAATTTGAGGACCTTGAGGTGTTTGTTCAAAGGTCTGAGATCCAGTATGGGGCGAAGCTCACCCCTGCTCTTTGGAATGACGAAATATATGGAGTAAAATCCACTGTCTTGTGAAAGTGGATCTAATGGTCCGATGGCCCCTTTTCAAGAGGGCCAAGACTTCTTGGCATCGGGACACAGACAGTGGTCATCTTAACCCCACAAAACCTCAGCGGTCGGCACCTGAACTGTAGCCGTGTGACAGGGTGGAAATAACCCAAGTGTCTGATGTCAGCGCTACCCAGCTGTCGAGCTGTTGGCTGGTAAAGCGTCTGACCGCCGGGATGGGACAGTCACTGTCTGCCCCCTCTCCCCTTTCGGCCCCTGTGGGAACGATAGCCTTGTGCGGTGTCCCGCTGTGGCTGACGAAAGGGCCGACTGCCAGTTGGCTGACGAAACCCCTCCGGCAAGGGTGCTCTTGCCTGTGCAAGGGGTCTTGGCACTGGTGGGACAGCAGTAGTAGTTGAAACCGGTCTGCGTGAGCGCAGTGATGCACGATGCAGGCTCGCAAACTGCTGCCTGGCTTGGTTGACTTGAAGGGTGCGCTCCAGCTGCCCCGGGACTACAGGGAGGGTGCGGAGGGTCCTTCTACTGGGCTCTGAGAGTGGTGACTGCGCCAACCATATCTGACGCCTAGCAAGTGTCAATGACGACATTAACCTCCCAAGCTCCCTAGACATATAAGCAAACGCCTGTAGTGAGGCTTCGCTCAGGCTTTGCACTGACGGGTCAACTCCAGAGGACTGGAGGGTCTGTGACATGGCCAACATCAAATGAGACATGGAGTTGCCTATGCGGGCGGCTCGCGCTGCTGCATCATAGCTTTTGCCAATGAAATCATCGGTCAGGCGACACTGCGGCCAGGGACAGCGTGCATCGGGTCTCAATGCTTCATCCGGCGAGAGGATCAGGGCAGCAAGGGCTGGTTCTATGGTCGGCATGCGGTCCATGCTTGCCAAGGCCCTGCAGTCACTGGGGAGGTGGGAGAACTGTCTCGGGTCTGCCCAACACCTCTGTAGCTCCTCAACAAAGGGGGCTGAAGGAGGCACAGTGAAGGCAGTGGAGGTAAAAGCCTGCCGGAAAAAGGCACTCTGCCCAACCACGTCAGCTGGGGCAGTGTCCACTCCTAGTCGCGCCAGAGCCATCTTCACAGCCAGCTTGACCACAAATGTACGGCTTGCCACAGATGCCTGCAGTGAGCTGAGTTCTGCATCAAGAGAGTCAGGCCCAGAGCCATATGACACCCTGTCTGCCTGCTCCTCCTCCCACTCATCAACAACATCTAAGTTTTCCGAAGCCCTGGTGGACAGCACATCCTCCTCCAGCGCGCCCGTTGCCAGAGACAGTACTGGAGGAGGCTGTGAGTCGGGAGGCGATTGGGAAACTGCTGTTGCGGACTCACAAACAGGCTGTGCACCCGGTGGCTGAAGATTAATCAAGAGCGCCTTGATTTCCGCGAATTTAGAAGTCAAGGCATCTACCTTTTGCGCCAGACGGTCTGCCCTCTGATGTTTTAATGGACCAGGGGCTTCCCAAGGTGTCGGCGCTAGCCGTTTCCGCGTCCGTTGTGAGGGGAGTACATCATCCCTTTGAGCAGAGGGCAACTGAGGGCCCAGTCTGCTCTCTACTTGGGCAAGCCTAGCTTCACGCGAGGCGAAACTAAGGCATCCACAATTCATGCAGGCATGCTCAGTCAGCCCTTGCCTTAGGTGCTCAATGCCAAGGCAACTGGGGCAATGGTCGTGACCATCATCTGGTTCGAGAGGGGCACGACAACCAACACAAAACATAGTAGATTTACCTCCGACAAGCTACAGGCAAAAGTCCACGTCAGTGTTCACCAGAGGAGGGAGGCTATCAGAAAAAGACCATATATGGCTATCAGAAAGTAGTGAACACCCTCAATGGTGCGTTTACAGAACCCACCGTAGGCCTAAGTGGGTGACAGAGGCGCAGTTTAGCCCAGTGAGCCAAAAACAAATAGATAACGAACAAAACCAAAAGCTGAGTAACCCTGGGCAATCAGAGCCGTAGCCTGCCCAACGATAAATTAGCAATGTGGCTTCGGAATAATTCGCGGGTTGCCAGAATCGTAACCAACCCAAACGATAATCAGGCCCAGCACAGTGACCGGGTCGAGGATAGTCAGAGCCATAGCTTACCCAAACGATAAACAAAATAAATATACCTCAACTCGACCTGCGGAAATCGCGAGCTTTAATTTACTCCATGATGCACAGACGCAAAGTCAGTTACAACGTCGCTAGCTGCGGCGTAGCTCACTGTTTTCATGCAAGGTAATAACAATCGCGGGTGGACAGAGCCGTAGCTTACCCGAGCGATAACCAGTCGTGCTTTACAGAGATAGTGCGTGCTCCAAACAGAATGTATAGTGAGAATGTGCGGACACAGTAATATGGGCACTGCAGCAGTAAACCACACCAGGTAGCCACAGGGCGAGAAACACACCCCCATACGGGATAGTCAGCGCAGTTAGCGGGGATCACTCACAGCCGCAATTCGAAATAAAACTTACTTGTCATCTACATTGCAATTTGTGGTTATCCTTTAAAGGTTCAGGAGCAACGATTTCGAAATAAAGGTCACATGACCCAGAAATCAGAATGGCCCATTATCAGAAATGTACCATGAAATGGATGTGAACTTCCATCAATAGTGCTTGTCTCTCATGAATAAAGGGTCCTGGCTGCTAGAGGTTAATAAATGTCAAAATGTCTTACCTTAGTGTCTCCAGTGTACAGTTTGGGTTACCCAGTCCACTACACAATTCCTGGACTCCAGTGTCTCCAATATTTCTATTGTCACTGAGGTCCAGATGTTTCAGCTTTGAAGATGCTTTGGTGAAGACAGACGCCAGACCTGCACAGCTGCTCTCAGTGAGACTGCAACTGTTGAGCCTTAAAAGGGAAACATTCAACTAATGACTAAATTCTCCGGTGTCAACTAGGCTACTTGTGGTTCTAAATCAAATTTATTATCAGACTAAATATTTGTCTATCGATATTATCTCTGCCATTTTCTGAAAATATACCACTATCTTACTTACAGAGCCTGCTGGGATTCCTCCACGACTGGCTGCAGCCTTAGGAGACATTCATCAGACCTGATGTACTTCTTCAAGTCAAACACATCCAGCTTCTCCTCTGATGTCAGAAGCACAAAGACTACTGCTGACCACTGGGTGGGTGAGAGTTCAGCTCTAGAAAGTGTCCCTGCGCTCAGGAAGCCCTGGACCTCATCCACTAAGGAGTGATCATTGATTTCATTCAGACAGTGGAAGAGGTTGATCACCCTCTCTGATGATGGAAGGTCCCTGATCTTTGTCTTAATGTAACTGATTATTTCCTTTTTGTCTTCATCTTGTATTTTCAGCAGAAGGCCACGTAGGAGTCTCTGATTTGTTTCCAGAGAGAGGCCAAGAAGGAAACGGAGGAAAAGATCAAAGCGTCCATCTTCATATTCCAACGCTTTGTCCACAGCACTCTTCTGTAAGGTGGTCATTGGTCTCTGCCCTGATGTCCATTTCAGAATCCGAAATGGACCTGCAGCACCTGTTCCAGAAACCTGCTGTGGGGACATTAGGTCTTTCCCTTCAGTTATTAACATCAGAAGCACATATAAAGCTGCAAGATACTCCTGGATGCTCAGATGCACAAAGCAGTACACCTTCTCCTGATGAAGCTGTGACTCTTCTCTAAAGATCTGGGTACAAATACCACAGTGTACTGCTGCCTCTCTGACATCAATTCCACTCTCTCTCAGGTCATCCTCATAAAAGATCAAGTTGCCCTTCTCCAGCTGTTCATAGGCCAACTTTCCCAGAGCAAAGAGAGTAGTCCGATTCCACTGTGGATCCATATCAAAAACCCCTTCAAACTTCTGACTCCTCTGCTTTGTTTGAAACACAAGGAAATGTGTGTACATCTCTGTCAAAGTCTTTGGAATTTGAGCAACTCCATGTGTTTGAAGAAGAACTTCAAGAACATTAACAGCAATCCAGCAAACACTGGTATGTGACACATAATGTGGAGGCTTCTTGATGATTTAATGTGAGAGATGACTTTGTGCCAAGATTTTCATCAGTGATTCGCTTCCTGAAGTACTCCTCCTTCTGAGTGTCGCTGAACCCCTGTACTTCTGTTACCCGGTCAACACACTCAGGAGGGATACGATTGGCTGCTGCTGGTCGAGAGGTGATCCAAAGTAGAGCAGAGGAGAGCATATTACCCTTGATGAGATTTGTCAGGAGGATGTCCAATGAAGTCACCTTTGTCACATCAGTCAAACTTTCATTTTTCTGAAAGTCTAATTGGAGTCGACATTCATCCAGACCGTCAAAGATGAACAACACTTTGTAATTCCTTTGGCTGGTAAGAGTTGATTGCTTATGTCTGAGAAAAAGTTTTGGAGAAGATTGATCAGAGATAGCTGTTTTTCTTTCATGCGGTTGAGCTCCCGAAAAGGCAGTGGAAATATGAAATGGACATTTTGGTTTTCCTTTCCCTCAGCCCAGTCCAGGATGTACTTTTGAACTGAGACTGTCTTGCCAATACCAGCTACTCCCTTTGTGATGACGCACCTGACTGCCTTGTCTTGGCCAGGTAAGGGTTTAAAGATGTCTCTGCATTTGATTGGAGTCTCCTGTCCAGCTGGTCTCTTGGATATGGACTCAATCTGCCTGACTTCATGCTCCTCATTTACTTTTCCACTTCCTCCCTCTGTAATGTAGACCTCTGTGTAGATCTTCTCTAGCATAGCAGAGCTCCCTTGCTTGGGTATTCCTTCAAACACACTCTGGTACTTGGACTTCAGCGTTCTTTTTAGTTCAGACTGCCATACTACATGAAGTTCAACTGTTCAACACAAAAACATGTACATGAAAATGTTAGGTGACCACAAGACAAAATATTTGCCATGTTCTTTAATACCAATATGCTGTATTATGCTGGTGTCTGACAGCAACTGTAAATAAAGTCAAACTTCTTACATTCTTGCAGTTTGTCAGCGATGTGTGTCTGCTTCATGTTCCTTAGGAAGTGCAGTGCCATCTTGAGAGCCCCTTCTCTGGCATCACTCTCATCCTGCTGTTTACCCTCAAAGTTTCTTGGTAATCTGGACTTAGAATCTTCTGGAGTCTCTTTACCTCATTCTTTACAAAGGAGATGATATTCTCCTCAAGCACCTGGAATAGTAATTGCATTGTAATACCCAAGTTTAGAATAAGGCAATATGTTGTTGTTAGACTGTACTTATATTCATCTTTACCCTTTGACTGTGTGCTACAAAGATGTATCAGTGTTCTTCACTTTGATATAAAGCAAAGTTATATCCACGTCAAAGCGTTCAAAAAGAGAGAAATGGCAGCTAACTCTAACTGATGAGGGCAAGGAAACTAAGTTTCAGTTTCATTTTTAACTCTATGTCGTGCCGAATTTTCTCATTCTCCCTACCAACATGACTCTGTGAACTAAATCAACAGGGCAATGGGTTGATTTACCCCAGACTTTTCCTTTAAAGGAGAACCTGGAGGTATATTAAGGGTTACATGTAATTAATGTGTAAAAGTTTACCAAATTCTCTAACCACACAGAGCTCTATGTGCTGCAACTAGGAAGTTGATTTTTGTCAGATTTAGGCAAATACTAGAATTTTTCTTGGTTCATGTAAACATATAGACTGATATCATCAAGTAAACTCCACTGAAAGAGAACACTGCATGGTAATGGCTAATGTTAAAATGTAATCAGTGTGTTTCAGTTCTGCAAGACAAGGCTGCTTCCAAACCTGGAATATGTGCTTGAGGTTCTGTGGGGTAAACTGGTCACTGGCACCATCTGGTTTGCTTCCTTCTGCTTGGACACTGAGTATTTAGAGCACAACAAACCACACACTGATTAGTTTCTGTAGCACACTAAATCATTCAAAAATTATGGACAATGAAGGGGCCATGGCCTTGCCTGTTGGTAGGGAAATCTCAGACACCAAGCGTCACGACAAGTGCAACTACCACGTTGGTGCAGCTATTCACGTAAAATTGCTAGGTAGCATGCCAGTTGATCAACTTGTGGACGAGGGTGCCTGGTTGCAAGTGGCACAGCACAATGCTAAAGTGCGTCGTAATGGGGATACACTGAAGCGTTTGACTGATGCTATGCAGTATTTGGGCATGCATGAGCTGGCATTTAGGAGACGGGATAAAGGGCCAAATTCAGATAACAGGTGCAACTATAGGGAGTTGGCTGAACTGATAGCATGATACGACAATTTGCTTGCAGAGCAGTTGCAGTCTTCTGGTGTTTCAAAATCATTTCTGCCACTTTCACAATATTGCAGTGTAAAGCACTGCAAAAGACAACTGACATTAAAAAAAGCAAAAGCAAAAGACAACTGACATTACTACAAACAAACTATACTCATTGCACTGCATGGTATTTCCCATGTTGATAGGTGTCCGCAAAGAAAACAAAATAATTAACACAATCCCCCTAAGAGCAAGCACCAAGACACCTTTCTGCTTTTGTAATTCTTTCTCTCTCTCTAAACCATCCACCCATCTACTCCCATTTACCTGCTCATTCACCCACCTGACCACTTTACCCCTGTCCTCCCCTATTTTTGTGACCACCTGTCGCCACTGGTGGACACACATCCATGGCTGAGGTGCCCTTGAGCAAGGCCCTAACCCCTCACTGCTCCCTGGCCTCTGCACCAGGTTAGTGTCTTTCACCTCACTGTCTATGTGTGTCACTAATTCATGGATGGATTAAACGCAGAGGCCAACGTCTCCTAAGGGATCAAAAGGGTACATCTACAGCACTTATACAAGGGCACCACAAAGCACTAATTGTTTGGGCTTACCTGCCTACTTCAACAAATGTTATAGGCCATAGATTTATCCCTTTTTTGGGCAACTACACTACAAAAGATGTTTGTGGAAATTTAGTCTAGCGGAAGCTCCATAGTAGACCCAGAAATGTTGAGTAGTCTAAACTTTTATTACAGAAATGTCTTCTATAAGCCTTGTGGATGAAATTTAGATTGGTTGGTAAAAGTAGCACTTCAGGCAATTAGCATATTAACCAGAATAAGCCAATTAACCCCTCAGGGATTTTACACTACTTTAACTCCATTTATTTCCCCAAAATATCTTGGTCATTGTGAGAGCAATCTATACATGTTATATCTTGGTCTATCCAGGACACTCTAGGCTATTAATATCTGAATATATATCTTGTAAACTTTTATATATGTCTTTTTGTCCTAAGAATTTTCTCTGTTTTCTGTTCTATGCACCACAGGAAACAAGGAAGAGACATGTGTTTCCACATTTGTGTAGAGAGGATTCTCTGGAATCTGGGAGGATTTGTGTCTTTTGGTGGGATATTATATGGCTTCACTAGCTCTCTGAATATGCAGCCTGTCAGGAACAACAAAGCTCAGATTCTGTAAGACTGACAGATTGCTTTTTGGTTAACTATAAGGGGGGCTTGAGGGGCCTGAGGTTACATTGAAACCTATGGAGTTGACTCTCCCCTTGATGCCACAGGCCAAAGGTATTACTGTAGGCTGTATTACTAATCCACATTACTAATGCTCAATGCAGTATGCATGGTAGTGAAGTGGAGAGGGTGAGTGTGTGACCTCCCTCGACTTGTACTACTTGTATTTTATGTTTTGACATCCTGTGGGTTGGTGCTTTCAGAAAAGGTTTGGTTTAGAAGGGTTAATTAGTTTCCTTAATGCCAAAAGTCCAAATGTACTGAGCCTAGGCCCCAGTCACCAGTGCCCAGTGAATGAAAGAATCATTACATTTAACTAGAGCTTTTCAAGACACCCAAAGCGCTTTATATTGAAGAGAGACCTCCCTAACTGCCACTTAACCCTTATTAATACTCATTGCTGAATACATGGGTAGTGAAGAGATGGGGAGGGTGGGATCTGTCTCAATTTATATTCTGTGACACCCTGTGGGTGTATACTTTCAGAAAAGGTGTGGTTTAAGGGGTAGATTAGTTTCCCCTTAATGCCTCAGGTCCAAATGTATTGGCTCTACTCCAAAGTCACCAGTACCCAATGACCTATGCATGGGTATCAAAGGGAGAGGGAGTGGGAAAAAAAAAGATTTTACTTATGGGAGTTAATTACTTTTTCCTCCCCGAGAAATGTCATTTGTCAAATGCCATTTTCCTGTAAAATAGGCCTGGGCTTTAAAATAAGGAGTTGGGTGGGACATGGGTGGGTAAACAAATATATTATAGGTCAAATCCTGAGGGCATAAGCTCTCAGAAAATATATGGGTTATGGGGTCTAATACGTTTCCCCTAAATGCTACTGGCCTAAATGTCACCAAAACAACCCAATATAATTATTTAAATGTATCAAAGTTGTAATTTGAAACTTCTGTGGGGTAATAAGAGCATTTGTTTTCAAAACATAACTTGCATCTTTCTACCCAACTGTGAGGTGAAGTTAAAGTGAGATCATTCATTCATGCTGTAGGTGGGGTGATGCATCACAGGGTGCCCAGTGTGACATTTAAGGCCAAAAAGATGAAGAAGACATCATGTGAACATAACTATGCTACAGTGATAATCATCTGAACCATGGAACTTAACGATACAACTTATGATGGACATTACAAAATATGCTTTTGGGAAACAACTGCTTTGTGTGCATCAGACTAACATAGTAATAAACATGATGCACACACAGAGATGCATCATAGTAATGTGGGCTATCTGTATCTGTTAACTAGCAGCTGGATATGCTTTCTTTCATGTCATTATATTACATTGTAATTTAGTTGATATTCTCTTGCCCACAGCAACCTACAGTGAGTTAACTACTGGGATAACTCAGGGTTACTAAATGGACAGCGCCCCCCTGGGGTAACTCAGGGTATTACATGTGCAGCAGATCTACAGTCAAAAATGCATACTTTACTGGTAAACCACAGACAGTGGAAATAAATGACAAAAAATAACAAAAACTGACGGACCTATTGGACCTATTGGTGATTACTGCTTTTAATGCCTCTGTTCCATAGACAACCACCACACCACATCTTATAATCACTAACTAACTGATCATTCACCATTCAACATATATATATATATTTTTAAATTCTGAAATGTCTGTGTATAGACGGCATAGCTGTGTATCTTTAGAAACTGGGTTACACATTCATTACACTACAGCATTGACAGGCTTACATGAATAGGCTACTCATATAAACTCCACATCCAACAGCAAGACATAACTACAATAGCTCCTGGGGTCCTACAGGGGCGCAGATCAACAGTCAAAAATAAATACTGTACAGGTAAACCACAGACAAGTGACAAATACTGACTGACATATTGGTCCGATGATTACTGTTTTTAATGCCTCTGTTCTGTATTTACAGTTTCAACCATCAAATCTAAATGTATTCATTCTATGAGTCTGTTTTAAGGACTTGCCTTAAATTAACAAATTATGTCTGTTGTAGGGACTTGCCTTGAACCATCTGTGACATCCTCCTGCTTGAAGTCTATTATGAGACCCTTTGACCAGTCACTCTTCATGGACACACAAGTGGGCACAGGTGATGGAGGCCTCTCATGATGGAATGAGCTGAGGTATTTAAAAACACCTATTAGTCATCTAAGCATCTATTAGTCATCAAACATCTATTAGTCTGTAGCGTTAACAAAGTATCCATTGTTCCCTATGTGGATCAGTATGTGCTTCAAATGATCAGTAACATAAAGTCCATCTAAATGGATTCACATGGAGAGATGCATCATATTAACATGGGCTATCTATGTTTTGTTACTAGCACCTGGATATGCTTTCTTTCAAAGTCAATGTAAGTCATTATATTACATTGTCATTTAGCTGATGCTGTCGCCCACAGCAACCTACAGTGCGCTAACTACATTTACAGTCCTTCACTACATGGACAGCACCCCCTGGGGTAACTCAGGGTTTACATTTACATTTAGGCATTTAGCAGACGCTTTTATCCAAAGCGAC
>PYXC01001809.1:122500-171048 GCA_015244755.2 Tenualosa ilisha | reverse complement strand
TTTTAGATTAAGGTTTTACACATGACATACATTTGTATCACATTACTATTCTCTTTTGCTGATATTCATTTCTAGGATATTACAATTTTTCCTACAGCTGATTTTGGACCCTGTAGTGTTTGTTGTGTAGCTGTGGGCGTTTCTAAACAATTACACTACATGATCTAGATTGGTACCAAACTCACCCATGTCTGACGTAGATGTTGGAGCGACAGTGCTTTTGGGTGGTGCTGATGCAGGTCGTCTGGTCACCTCTGGAGTTCTAGTTGGTTTCACTGCACAAGTAAAAAGAGTGAAGTCTGGTAGATGCTACTGTAGTTACTGTCAAAGTCATGATCAATTCCATACTACACACAGCATGTGTCTGTCATAGGAGAAGCCCATCATCACTGACCTGCCACTCTGACGGTGTGGGAGACAGAAGTCTGCACCTGCTCGTCTTTAATCACCTGGCATCTCCATGTCCTCTGAGTGTGAGTGGAGTTTGGATCTCTGAGCTCCACATTCAGTGGGATGGAACAGGGAGATTCTCTCTGGAAACACTGGCTGTCAGTGGTCTGCAGGTCAGTCCCTCCATCATCCACCCAACTCAGACGAATGTCTCTGTTATAAAATACAGTCTTCAATTCCCTATAGAAGTGCAGGTGGCAGTAGAGGGTCTCATCCCTGTCTGTGTCTCTCTCAGTCACACCTGAAGCTAGAAAACAGATGAAGAGAGAAAGAGATACAAGTATGACATGCAGCTGGATTAGACGTGTGATGCTAAAACCATTTCAGTGTTATGAGATTGTCTGTTTAATCTCACTTACTAGAAAGAACAGAGAAGTAAACTGGAGCATCAGATCCATATTGAGGTCCTCCAGGTGGGTACTGCCTACAGGTGTAGAGTCCAGCATCCTCAGTGGTGACATCAGTAATGTGGAGGGAACAATCAGAGCCCAGACTCAGTCTCTCCGCTCTGGGGGTGTTATCTGCTATGATCTTCCCAGCTCTGACTTTTGAAACAGTAGGCCCTCCATTCCCATTGTAGATCCACTCAGTAAAGGAAGTGTGTTTGCAATGTGAATGCCCATAGCATGGTAGAGTGGCAGCCCCTCCTACACTGGAGAACACAGCAACAGGTTCCTGCCCGTGGACACCTGAGAAGAATAGCATTAAACAGTATAACTATAAAAACCTGCAATAAAACATCATCCTCACAGTGTTTCTGTTCTAGGCCTGTGGTCCAGGCATACCAGTGTTGATAAGTAAGTAAGTGCGTAACTTTATGCTGAACATTGCGGGGTCAAGATCTCAGTCTATAGACATCAATAAATATGTATTTAATTCAAACACCAGCAAACCACCGGCATTTGTGCTTGTTGGTTCTCCGCTGCTGTTTTGCCATATATGGTATTTCCCAGATAGCAGAAAGACCACACATGGTGAAATAGAGGCGGACCGTTGACAAGCAAAATGCCAACTGACCACCAGCGGCATCCAGCAGTCAGACCTCCAGCGTCTCGCTATCTGGGTACACGATCACTCTAAAGTTTGAACAAAGTTTTATGCCAGATACTTAATCGTTATTAATAAACACAGTTATACACTTTTTGGGGTGTTATATTGGTTGGATTAGATTTTTGCACCCCCTAACCCACGCGGCTTACACCTGTGTGTAAATTAGGCATTTTCTCATTATCGGTAATTAGCCGATGCATTTTGTCAAATCAGAAAGTTCACATTATATTTTATTGATGGATATGAATTTATATTTATTAAGTAGGGGATTTTATATCTCCGTAAATAAGAAAACCTGCCAACACATGTTGTAGCAGTTTACAGCAACCACTTCCTGGAGCGGTGGTTAACACGGACATCGCACATCTTAAAAAAAAAGAGTAAGTTATTTGTTCTAAAAACATACAAACTAAAACATACAAACAAAATGTAGCTCCATCGCATTCACTAGGTTGAAAAACTGTTTGCCACTTACACTCTACCTGGCTATCAAGTGATTGATTCGCTAAGTACTTTTTCCCCATATTTAGCATGGACTTGAACGTATACTACATACACTCTAAGACCAACTCTGTGTGAAAAAATGTTCAAAATGAGGCCCCTGGTCTCACCTTGCAGTAGCAGCAGCCCCGTCAGCAGTAGTCCCACTGTTGGGTTGTGTAGCCTTGCCATGTCCTCTGCTCTCTGAGCTGGTGTGTCTCTGCTCTAAGGCTCAAATGGTGCATGCATCTTCCTGTATCACACATACACATACACACATG
Organism: Tenualosa ilisha; assembly: GCA_015244755.2. Lineage (NCBI taxonomy): Eukaryota > Metazoa > Chordata > Actinopteri > Clupeiformes > Clupeidae > Tenualosa > Tenualosa ilisha. The sequence continues at coordinate 168,787 of PYXC01001809.1, read as the reverse complement.
CACACACTTCCTCAAAAGATGACCAAGTGCTACATACAGGCCACTGTTACCAAACCACTGTATCTATTTATGGAGTTCTGTTCCTCACACCCTTTGCAGTAGTGCATCACTGCCTAAAGATCATGTTATGTATCACTGATACTGATATTTAATTACCTAAAGTCTGGTTATTTAATTACCTAAAGTCTGATTACCGATGCAGTCAGTTACTGTAATTACATTTTCTGTTGTCAAAATAATAAAGAAATGAGTCTGAAAAGAACCCATCCAGTCATCCTGAACACTTCACAACTAACAAATGGTCAAACTCAACAAATGTATACGTGAAACGTCTAGCAAAATGTAAACAGCCATTGTGTGTTCAGGGATGGGAGGTATTAGGGGAAGAGATCCTTCTGAGTGCGTATTTTTACAATTAAACTGCTTGTATCATTTTGCAAGGATGTCGTATGCCTCTTAACATGTATTTAAAAAAAATATTTATTTCAAAAATATTCCACATGCACATACATGTGTCGAAGAAACGTGTGGGTCATGTGGGTGTCTGTGGTTTCATTGCATGAGCCATTTCAAGACTGTGTGTGTGGTCAATGCTCTTGCTGACAACCACAAACTACACCCCCTCATCCTGTAGTGGTGAGTCACTCTCTATACTCTCTATACACGCAGTCTCAGAATAGACACCCCAGCAAAGCTCATGTCTAAATGTTCTCAGGACATTTAGTGTGTTTTACTCTTGAATAAGACACCTCTAGTCTCAGGTCTAAATGTTTTAAAGACATACTGTGTGTTTTACTCTTGAATAAAACACCTCTGGTCTCAGGTCTAAATGTTCTAAAAACACTCAGTGTGTACGAGAAGAGGAGGGAAATGGCTGCAGCTCAGTATAAAGTTTAAAGTTGCGGTCCTTAATCAGAGAGAGACAAAGGGAATGACAGAATTTAAAGGTACCGACCTTAATTGGAGAAAGACGACAGACTTTAGATTCTTGTTAAGTTCTGTTTCCAAAGAATTTTACTACTTTACTTTACAGACACAGGACAGGACTGCTCCTTTGAGTAGGGCAACTAACCCCTCACTGCTCCCTTGAGTAAGGCAACTAACCACTCACTGCTCCCTTGAGCAAGGTACCTAACCCCTCACTGCACCCCTTGAGTAAGGCCCCTAACCCCTCACTACTCCCTTGAGTAAGGCATTTCACCCCTCACTGCTCCCTTGAGTAAGGCACCTCACCCCTCACTGCTCCCTTGAGTAAGGCACTTAACCCCTCACTGCTCCCTTAAGTAAGGCACCTAACCCCTCACTGCTCCCTTGAGTAAGGCACCTAACCCCTCTCTGCTCCCTTGAGTAAGGCACCTAACCCCTCCGTAAATAAGAAAACTTGCCAACACATGTCGTAACAGTTTACTGCAACCACTTCCTGGAGCGGTGGTTAACACGGACATCGCACATCTTAAAAAAAAGAGGAAGTTATTTCTTCTAAAATCATACAAATTAAAACATAAAAACAAAATGTAGCTCCATCACATTCACTAGGTTGAAAAACTGTTTACCACTTACACTCTACCAGGCTATCAAGTGATTCCCTAAGTACTTTCTCCCCCATATTTAGCATGGACTTGAACGTACACTATTTACACTCTAAGATCAACTCTGGGTGAAAAAATGTTCAAAATGAGGCCCCTGGTCTCACCTTGCAGTAGCAGTAGCCCCGTCAGCAGTAGTCCTACTTTTGGGTTGTGCAGCTTTGCCATGTCCTCTGCTCTCTGAGCTGGTGTGTCTCTGCTCTGAGGCTCAAATGTTGCATACATCTTCCGGTATCACACACACACACACACACTTCCTCAAAAGATGACTAAGTGCTACATACAGGCCACTGTCACCCAACCACTGTATCTATTTATGGAGTTCTGTTCTTCACACGATTTGCAGTAGTGCATCACTGCCTAAAGATCATGTTATGTATCACTGATACTGATATTTAATTACCTAAAGTCTGGTTATTTAATTACCTAAAGTCTGATTAACGATGCAGTCAGTTACTGTAGTTACATTTTCTGATGTGATAATAATAAACTAATTAGTCTGAAAAGAACCCATCCAGTCATCCTGAACACTTCACAACTAACAAATGGTCAAACTCAACAAATGTATACGTGAAACGTCTAGAAAAATGTAAACAGCCATTGTGTGTTCAGGGATGGGAAGTATTACGAGAACAGTTCCATCTGAGTGCGTATTGTTGCAATTAAACTGCTTGTATCATTTTGCAACGATATCGTAAGTCTCTTTACATTTATTTAAACTAAAATATTTATTTAAAAAATATTCCACATGCAGTGTTGGAAAGTTGTGATGAAATGTGAGGGTCATGTCGGTGTCTGTGGTTCCATTGCATGGGCCATTTTCAAGACTGTGTGTGTGGTAAATATTCCTGTTGACAACCACAAACCACACACCCTCATCCTGTAGTGGTGAGTCACTCTCTATACTGCTGTTCTCACGCAGTCTCAGAATAGACACCCCAGCAAAGCTCAAGTCTAACTGTTCTCAGGACATTTAGTGTGTTTTACTCTTGATATAAGACACCTCAGCAAAGTTCAAGTCTAAATGTTTTGAAGATATACTGTGTGTTTTATTCTTGAATAAGACACCTCTAGTCTCAGGTCTAAATGTTTTAGAGACATACAGTGTGTATTACTCTTGAATAAGACACCTCTGGTCTCAGGTCTAAATGTTCTAAAGACACTCAGTGTGTACGAGAAGAGGAGGGAAATGTCTGCAGCTCAGTATAAAGTTTTGACAGAATTTAAAGGTACCGACCTTAATTGGAGAAAGACTTCTTAAGTTCTGTTTCCAAAAAATTTTACTACTTTACTTTACAGACACAGGACAGGACAGGGCAAAGTTATTCTTTTTCTTCCCTTTTTTGTTATATAATGTTTTTAAGGCTCTTGAGTAAGGCACCTAACCCCTCACTGTTCCCTTGAGTAAGGCACCTAACCCCTCACTGCTCCCTTGAATAAGGCACCTAACCCCTCACAGCTCCCTTGAGTAAGGCCCCTAACCCCTCACTGCTCCCTTTAGTAAGGCACCTAACCCCTCTCTGCTCCCTTGAGGTAGGCCCCTAACCCCTCACTGCTCCGTTGAGTAAGGCACCTAACCCCTCACTGCACCCTTGAGTAAGGCAACTAACCCCTCACTGCTCCCTTGAGTAAGGCAACTAAGCCCTCACTGCTCCCTTGAGCAAGGCAACTAACCCCTCACTGCTCCCTTGAGTGGGGCAACTAACCTCTCACTGCTCCCTTGAGTCAGGCACCTAACCCCTCACTGCTCCCTTGAGAAAGGCCCCTAACCGCTCACTGCTCCCTTGATAAAGACACCTAACACCTTATAGCTCGCTTGAGGAAGGCCCCTAACCCCTCACTGATCCCTTGATAAAGACATCTAACACCTCATAGCTCACTTGAGTAAGGCCCCTAACCCCTCACTGCACCCCTTGAGTAAGGCCCCTAACCCCTCACTGCACCCCTTGAGTAAGGCCCCTAACCCCTCACTGCTTCCTTGAGCAAGGCCCCTAACCCCTCTCTGATCCTTGAGTAAGGTACCTAACCCCTCACTGCTCCCTTGAGTAAGGCACCTAACCCCTCACTGCTTCCTTGAGCAAGGCACCTAACCCCTCACTGCTCCCTTGAGTAAAGCACCTAACCCCTCACTGTTTCAATGAACAAGGCTCCTAACCCCTCTCTGACCCTTGAGTAGGGCACCTAACCCCTCACTGCTCCCTTGAGTAAGGCCCCTAACCCCTCACTGCTTCCTTGAGCAAAGTCCTCTCACTCAACCCCTCACTGCTCTCTTGAGCAAGGCACCTAACTCCTCATTGCTTTGTTGAGTATGGCTCCTAACCCCTCTCCAACCCTTGAGTAAGGCACCTAACCCCTCACCGCTCCCTTGAGTAGGGCACCTAACACCTCACTGCACCCTTCAGTAAGGCACCTAACCCCTAACTGCTTCCTTGACAAGGCCCCTAACTGCTCCCTTGACTAAGGCACCTAACCCCTCTCTGCTCCGTTGAGAAAGGCCTCTAACCCCTCTCTGCTCCGTTCAGTAAGGCACCTAACCCCTCACTGCTCCCTGGAGTAAGGCTCCTAACCCCTCACTGCTTCCTTGAGAAAGGCAACTAACCCCTCACTGCTCCGTTGAGCGAGGCACCTAACCCCTCACTGCTCCCTTGAGCAAGGCAACTAACCCCTCACTGCTTCCTTGAGCAAGGCACCTAACCCCTCACTGCTCCCTTGAGCGAGGCACCTAACCCCTCACTGCTCCCTTGAGCAAGGCAACTAACCCCTCACTGCTTCCTTGAGCAAGGCAACTAACCCCTCACTGCTCCCTTGAGCGAGGCACCTAACCCCTCACTGCTCCCTTGAGTAAGGCACCTAACCCCTCACTGCTCCCTTGAGCAAGGCAACTAACCCCTCACTGCTCCCTTGAGCAAGGCTCCTAACCCCTCACTGCTCCCTTGAATAAGGCCCCTAACCCCTCACTGCTTCCTTGAGCAAGGCAACTAACCCCTCACTGCTCCCTTGAGCGAGGCACCTAACCCCTCACTGCTCCCTTGAGTAAGGCACCTAACCCCTCACTACTCCCTTGAGTAAGGCCCCTAACCCCTTACTATTGCCTTGAGTAAGGCCCCTAATCAATACGGACAACAATCCACAACAATAAAAAGACAGAAGTCATTCTGAATGTTAAAATTGGGAGGGTTTGGTCTCTGAAGTATAAACTCTGTATCATTCTTTGTGTTCTATGGGCATTTTAAACTTCCTCACAATGTAGGAGGTTGGTTTGGGAGTGTTTTTCCTTCAGCCACTGGTGAAGGAGACGTCAATCCTGGGGTTAGTGCTAACCCTAGTGCTAACCCTAGGCTCACTCACTGACACACATACACACACACACACACACACACACACACACATACACGTTTAGAAGAGTTCATTTCTTATAGAATGTATTTACATCCATTAATAATACTAATAACTAATAATAGATCAGATGCAGCCTGGCTTCTCCAGACTCACTCTGTTTCCCTTCAGGAAGACAGTCTGGACTCTCTCCATAGAGGAATGTTTCCAACCCCCAGCACTGCAATTGGCGAAGTCTTTGTATTGACTCTGATATCATTGGTCATCCAGCTTAACCAATCACACTGATCAGCAATTCATAACATTACATGATGTCATTCTTTACAATATCTAAAAAAACTGCAAAGTTGGTTTATTAGTAAACAATGTGCTACACATGCACTTGCTACTACTGTTTCCCACCAACACTTTGGGTTTCTAAACCAGCGTCCCTTCTCATCACTGATTGGTCCCCTCATTTTGGACTATGTTACAATCCCAGTGAAAGGGGAATAAGCAGATGCAAAAACATACACACACACACACATACACACACACTCATATACACACACACACACACACACACACACACACACACACACACACACATTGCTATTGTAATATTGTGGAAGAAAGGGATCAAACTGACCCAAGCCATACTTTAAACCACTGTGTATGAAAAACTGTGTTTTGCAAAGCTCAAATATGCTCCAAATATTCCATGGGTATCAAAGTCATTTAGGTCATCGTGAGGTCCTGATGTCATTCAGGTCATCCTGAGGTCCTGATGTTAATTCAGCACCTGTAGTTCCATGGCTGGGGTGTCCTCTGTGGACAGACACAAAATAAAGACTCAAATCAAGAACAGCTGAGAGACAATCGGAAGAACAGATTATTTCATCCAAAGGACACAGCTTAATGAAACAGACTAGAGGGATGAAGTCGTTGGCATCTTCAGAGGTATGTATGTGTGTGTGTGTGTGTGTGTTTGTGTGTGTGTGTGTTATTCTCACCTCTAGGGGTCTGCTTCCTCCTCCTCACCAAGTGAACAGCTCCAATGAGCCCAGGAACAATCAACACTATGAAGAAGACGCTGAGTCGGATGGGAACTTCTGACACACACACACACCCACACAGAATTATCTATATCTTGCAACGTTCCAATATAATAACATTACAGTTCTGGTGGAAAAAATGGCACTTGGCAGATGGTCTCCTTTAGGTAAGTCAGGAACCTTATCAGGTGAGTTAGTACCATCAGAGGTGTTGACTGGACAAAGATCCATATTTAAACTGGTTTAGAATATTAGATTATATTAGATTCAACTTTATTGTCATTACACATGTATAAATACAGGTAACGAAATGCAGTTTGGCATCTAATCAGAAGTGCAAAGAGCAGCAAGTGCAGTATATACAGTATGCAGTATGTACAGTTAAAGTGCAAATTATATACAGATAAGAGTAGTAATAATAAATAGGCAGAAGAGCAACATACATGTAAGGTGAAGAGATAGTAAGGGTAATATGCAGATGTGCTATATAGATTCAATATAAGGGCAATATACAGATGTGCTATAGAGATAGTTATGTACAGATGTATTACGTGTATACAGATGTGCAGTCCAAGGGCTATAGCAGCATAGCTATAGCAGCAAAGTGTGAGGTTCAGTGGGGGGCAGAGTTCAGTAGTGTGACGGCAGTGGGGAAGAAGCTGTTGCTGAACCTGGCGGTTTTAGTCTGTAGGCTCCTGTAGCGCCTTCTGGAGGGGAGGAGTTGAAACAGTTTGTTGGCAGGATGAGAGGTGTCCTTCAGAATGCTGCGTGCCCGCCGCAGACATCTTTTCCTATGGATATCCTCAATGGCAGGAAGTGGAGTCCCTGTGATTCTCTGAGCAGTTTTCACCACTCGCTGCAGAGCCTTGCGACCAGCAACAGAGCAATTTCCATACCAAACTGTCACACAGTTAGTCAGGATACTCTCGATCGCACAGCGGTAGAAATTGCTCAGGATGCCAGTGGACAGGTGGTTTTTCTTTAGTGTCCTTAGGAAGAAGAGGCGCTGGTGGGCCTTCTTGACCAGGCTTGAGGTGTTGGTCAACCAGGATAGAATTTGAAGCTGGAGACACGTTCCACAGCCATACCATTGATGTGGATGGGGTCGTGGGTGTTTCCCTTCTCTTTCCTGAAGTCCACAGTGAGTTCCTTGGTCTTGCTGGTGTTCAAGAGCAGGTTGTTGTTAGCACACCATGCAGCCAGGTGCTTCACCTCTTACCTGTAGTCAGACTCATCGTTGTTACTGATGAGTCCAATCACTGTGGTGTCATCTGCAAACTTGATGATGGAGTTGGATCCATACGCAGGCCTGCAGTTCATGGGTGAAAAGGGAGTAGAGGAATGGGGATAGCACACAGCCTTGTGGTGCACCGGTGCTCAGTGACAGGGTGGTGGACCGGTTCTGGCCTGACCTAACAAACTGGGGTCTGTTGGTCAGGAAGTCCATGATCCAGTTGCAGATGGGGTTGCTGATTCCAAGGTCGAGAAATGTGAGAGCTGACATTGAAGGGCTGTGGATATCGCATCTTCTGTGCTTCTGTAGGCAAATTGGTGAGGGTCCAGTGTGGGCGGCAAGCATTTCTTGAGGTGTGCCAGGACCAGTCGTTCAAAGCATTTCATCACTATGGGCGTGAGTGATACAGGGTGGTAGTCATTCAAACACGTAGGTGATGAGTGTTTCGGCACTGGCACTATCGAGGTGGTCTTGAAGCATGCTGGTACTGCTGCCTGGGCCAGAGACCTGTGGAAGATGTCTGTTAAGACCCCTGCAAGCTGCCCAGCACAGGCTCTCAGCACGCGTCCAGGAATGCCGTCAGGTCCAGCGGCCTTACGGGCATTGATGTGGCTCAGTGCGTTGTGGACATCTGTGACAGTGAGTGTGAGAGTATGGTGGTCATCAGAGGGGAGGGTGATGGCAGTCTTATCCTTGTTGTCCTTGTCAAAGCGAGCATAGAAGTCATTTAGCTCGTTGAGGAAGGACAGATCCATGGCTGTCTGTGTGGAGTTGCTGGGCTTGTAGTCAGATATGGCCTGAATGCCCTGCCACATGCGTCGGGGGTTAGATGTTGTGAAGTGTTCCTCCACCTTGAGCTTGTAGCTGTGCTTGGCCTTCTTGATGCCCCTCTTCAGGTCAGCCCTGGATGTACTGTAGGCCTGGGTGTCCCCTGATCTGAAGTCACTGTCACGTGCCTTCAGTAGAAGCCGCACTTCCTTGTTTATCCATGGTTTCGGATTTGGGTACGTGGTGATCTGCTTTTCAGTAGTAACACTGTCGATTGTGGTGTTGATGTAATCCAATACTGAGTAGGTGTAAGAGTCAATGTTCACATGGGAGCCTTCAGTGGCCACTGAGGCAAATCTGCTCCAGTCCGTGTCTTTGAACCTTTCCTGGAGTACAGAGTCTACCCCCACTGGCCACACCTTGATGGTCTTCTTTGTTGGTATCACACGGTTGATGAGTGGTGAATACCTCGGTGTGAGAAACAAAGAGAGGTGATCAGACTGTCCCAGGTGGGGGAGGGGAGTTGCTGTGTAGGCACCAGCAATGTTGGTGTAGACATGATCCAGTGTTTTGTCTCCTCTGGTGCTGCAGGAGACATGCTGGTGAAATTTAGGTAGCACTGTCTTCAGGTTGGAGTGGTTAAAGTCTCCCGCCACAATAAATGCTGCCTCCGGGTGTGCGGATTGTTGTTTGCCAATGGCTGCCTGGAGTGTGTCCATAGCAAGTTTGGCATTCGCATCCGGAGGGATGTATGCAGCTCTTATTATGGTGGAGGTGAACTCCCTCGGAAGATAGAACGGTCTACACTTGACCATGAGATACTCAAGGTCAGCTGAGCAGTGTTTCCCAACAATGGCAGAGTTCGTACACCAAGCTTTTTTTACATAAATGCACAGTCCTCCGCCTCTTGTCTTACCGGAATCATCTGCTGTTCTATCCGCCCGAAGTGTATGGCGTCCGGCTAACTCGATAGTGTTGTCCGGTATTCCGTTTTGTAGCCACGTTTCAGTGAATAACATGACGTTGCAGTTCAAAAGTCTCCTGTTGTTAGTGATCCGGAGCCGTAACTCATCCATTTTGTTCACCAGGGATCTCACATTGGCAAGGAAAATGCTGGGTAAAGAAAGCTGGTGCGGTGTTAGCCTTAGCTTAGCCGTTAGCCCTAGCTTAGCCGTTAGCCCTCTGCATTTCCCCTGCCTTTGTTTACAGTCCCTGCGCCGTCTTCGAGCACTTCCGGTCGGCCAGGTAGCCTGTGAAGTGTCGGGTGTTCTTCGGATGTCCGGGTCGAAGATTGTTCATAAAACAGTCCGTATTGCGTCCGATATCCAAAAGCTCTTGTCGGATGTAGGGTGTAAAAGCGAAACTGAGTTCTATGGTTCTGAGGTTCTATGTTAATACTGTTTGGATAAGATCAGGTTCCGTGTCAATATTATATAAATAAGATCAGGTTCTATGTCAATACTGTATGAATATGATCAGGTTCTATGTCAATACTGTGTGATTAATATAAGGTAGTGTGTCAATACTGTATGGCTACTATAAGGTTCCGTTTCAATACTGTACAAATCAGATCAGTTTCTGTGTCAATACTGTATGAATAAGATCAGGTTCTATGTCAATCCTATATGAATATGATCAGGTTCTCTGTCAGTACTGTATCAGGTTCCGTGTCAATACTGTATGAATAAGATCAGGTTCTCTGTCAATCCTGTATCAGGTTCTGTGTCAGTACTGTCTGAATAAGATTGGTTGGTTGTCTTACCCCTTTAGAATAAAGTTTTCCACATGACATGCATTTGTATCACATTACTATTCTCTTTTGCAGATATTCATTTCCAGGATATTACAATTTTTCCTACAGCTGATTTTGGTGGTGATAAAGGAGCCTGTGGTGTTGGTTGTGTAGCTGTTGGTAGTTACAATTACACTACATGATTTAGATTGGGGCCGTACCAAACTCACCCATGCTCAACGTAGATGTTGGAGCGACAGTGCTTTTGGGTGGTGCTGATGCAGGCTGTGATGGAGATGGTTTTGATAGTGTTTCTGGTGGTGTTGGGGCGGCCTTTGGTTTGGTTGTAGCTGCTGGTTGTGGTTGAGATGGAGTAGGGTCTGGTTGTGGTTGTTCTGGAGTTGCTGGCTGTGGTGGTTCAGGTCGTCTGGTCACCTCTGAAGTTCTAGTTGGTTTCACTGCACAAGTAAAAAGAGTGAAGTCTGGTTGATGCTACTGTAGTTACTATCAAAGTTATGGTCAATCCCTTACAGTACACAGCATGTGTCTGTCATAAAAGAAGCCCATCATCACTGACCTGCCACTCTGACGGTGTGGGAGACAGAAGTCTGCACCCGCCTGCCTTTAATCACCTGGCATCTCCATGTCCTCTGAGTGTGAGTGGGGTTTGGATCTCTGAGCTCCACGTTCAGTGGGATGGAACAGGGATATGCTCCCCAGTAACGCTGGCAGTCAGTGGTCTGCAGCTCAGTCCCTCCATCATCCACCCACCTCAGAAGAATGCCTCTGTCATAAACTATACTGTACAAATCCCAATAGAAGTGCAGGTGGCAGTAGAGGGTCTCATCCCTGTCTGTCTCGCTCTCAGTCACACCTGAAGCTAGAAAACAGATGAAGAGAGAAAGAGATACAAGTACGACATGCAGCTGGATTAGCCATGTGATGCTAAAACCATTTTAGTGTTATGAGATTGTCTGTTTAATCACACTTACTAGTAAGAACAAAGAAGTAAACTGGAGCACCAGGTCCATATTGAGGTCCAGGTGAGTGGAGCCCACAGATGTAGAATCCAGCATCCTCAGTGGTGACATCAGTAATGTGGAGAGAACAGTCAGAGAGCAGAATCAGTCTCTCTGCTCTGGGGGTGTAATCTGCTATGACCTGCCCAGCTCTGACTTTTGAGACAAAAAGCCCTCCATTCCCATTGTAGATCCACTCAGTAAAGGAAGTGTTTGTGCAACGCGAGTGCACATGACATGGTAGAGTGGCAGCCCCTCCTACACTGGAGAACACAGCAACAGGTTGTTGCCCTTGGACACCTGAGAAGAACAGCATTAAACAGTAGAAGTATAAAAACCTGCAATAAAATGTCGTCTTCACAGTGTTTCTGTTATCGGCTTTTGGAAGTGATCTTTTCTCTCTAAAAAAGACTGCATGTCTTTTTGATTGGCTGTGTTTCCTATTCACAAAAAATTCAACTTTTGAGACTAGTGTGTGTGTCTCATGTGCCGTCTCTCCTCAGACCATGAGCTACTCTCTCTCTGTTTTGGTACTTTCATTCCAGACCCATGAATAATCAAAATGATCTCCAACACCTTTCAGTTAATGACCAGTTAGCTTGCGTTAAGCTAAACACACCGGCAAACTAGCCACAGTAAGTGAAAATACTGATTGCCAAGTGGGGAGAAAGACAATGGGTTGGGTTAAACCAAGTCCTCTACAAGGGAGAGAGTAAACATGTTACTTCTTTTGCCTTTTAAATGAAAAGAAATAGTTAATAATTTTTAATAAACACAGTTATACAGTTTTTGGGGTGTTATATTGGTTGGATTATATTTTTGCACCCCCTAACCCACGTGGAAATTACACACCTGTGTGTAAGTTAGGCATTTTCCATTATCGGTAATTAGCCTATGCATTTTGTCAAATCTGAGAGTTCACATTATATTTCTTTGATGGTTATGAATTTGTATTTATTAAGGTAGGGGATTTTACATCTCCGTAAACAAGAAAACCTGCCAACACATGTCGTAGCAGTTTACAGCAACCACTTCCTGGAGCGGTGGTTAACACGGACATCACACATCTTAAAAAAAAGAGTTATTTGTTCTAAAAACATACAAACTAAAACATAGAAACAACATGTAGCTCAATCGCATTCACTAGGTTGAAAAACTGTTTACCACTTACACTCTACCTGGCTGTCAAGTGATTCGCTAAGTACTTTTTCCCCCATATTTAGCATGAACTTGAACGTACACTAAATACACTCTAAGATCAACGCTGTGTGAAAAATGTTCAAAATGAGGCCCCTGGTCTCACCTTGCAGTAGCAGCAGCCCCGTCAGCAGTAGTCCCACTGTTGGGTTGTGTAGCCTTGCCATGTCCTCTGCTCTCTGAGCTGCTGTGTCTCTGCTCCGAGCCTCACACGGGGGTTGATGAGAATAGTCTATCTGTCAAACATACCTCACTTCCTGACAAGATAACAGAGCACTACACACCGATCACTGCAGCTCACCCACAAGAGTTAGAAAATTGTTGCACCACCTGAGAGAGATTCTGTTCACTGTGTCACTGAACATTTCATCTTGTCTGTCTGCTGGGTTCACTGGTGAACCTATCTATGCTTACTAATTTTCTCTTTCTTTTTCGGTCCCTAACAGAAAGATCTCCAGGGATCTAACAACAGGGTTCAGGTTAAAAAAAACGTTGCAATTCCTCCTTAACAACAGTCAGTCTTTATGTCATCGTTTGAGCTGAGCTGAGATCAGTTCTTGGTAATGTGGGTCTGGGTGGGTTTCTGCACCACCCTAACCCTAACCCTAACCCTATCTCCAAACTCTTGCTTGCTGCGACTGACGACTAAAAATGAAACCCCTCGCATCCTCATCCTGTTGTGGTGGATCTGCTCTATATCTCTACCCAATCTCAGAATGACTGCTGATGATCTCCCCCAGTGACAGGAATGCACATCAGGTCAACCTCAAAGCACAAGTTGCCATGATGCCCACTGAGTACTTGCATTGAGTTGCAATGACGCCCACTGAATACTTGCTTTGATTTGCCTCTGCGTACGAAAGTTGCACCTCTACGCAGAAATCTGCCAGGGTCTACCTATGTTCCTGTTTTCCGAGGGTCTACCTATGTTCCTGTGTTCCGAGGGTCTACCTATAGTTCTTTGTTCCGAGGGTCTACCTATGTTCCTGTCTTCCAAGGGTCTACCTATGTTTCTTAGTTCCGAGGGTCTACCTATGTTCCTGTCTTCCGAGGGTCTACCTATGTTTCTTTGTTCCGAGGGTCTACCTATGTTCCTGTGTTCCGACGGTCTACCTATGTTCCTGTGTTCTGAAGGTCTACCTATGTTTCTTTGTTCCGAGGGTCTACCTATGTTCCTGTGTTCCGAGGGTCTACCTATGTTCCTGTGTTCCGAGGGTCTTCCTAGGTTCCTGTGTTCCGAGGGTCTACCTAGGTTCCTGTGTTCCGAGGGTCTACCTATGTTCTTGTGTTCCAAGGGTCTACCTATGTTCCTGTGTTCTGAGGGTCTACCTATGTTCCTTTGTGCCAAGGGTCTACCTATGTTCCTTTGTTCCGTGGATCTACCTATGTTCCCGTGTTCCAAGGGTCTACTACGTTCCTGTGTTCCTCTGTTGAGTCTATGAGTTTAAGTTCACTGTATATTCACAAAAAAGAAAAAAAAAAACCTCATCCATCATGGGCACTTTCTTCCCAGGGTGCCATTGAGAGCCTCCTGACAGAAGCTGCATCACCGTGTGGGGGGTGGGAAGACTTGAAAGCAGGTCAGCAATGTCCACTGATATACCCTTAGAATCATTCTAACCACTCACACACACACACACACACCTCCAGTGACGCCCCCGATACAACATCAATTTACAGTGATTCTTACCTCGGAGTAGACTTGACAGTCGTAGAACGTACAAGCAACACAAAAGAATTCAAAACGAATCGAAATGATTTATTTGTATTACAATGAAGGTAGATAACAGACAGTAAAACTGAAGAGTTGTTTGAGTTGCTAAGTATAACTGACCGGCGTTAGGAAAAGCGGAACAGAACGTTGCCGTAACCAATCAGACTGTTGGAAAAGCGAAACAGAACGTTGCCGTAACCAATCAGACTGTTAGGAAAAGCGGAACAGAACGTTGCCGTAACCAATCAGACTGTTAGGAAAAGCGGAACAGAACGTTGCCGTAACCAATCAGCTGAAGCTATTATCCATCTTACTCATGAAAATGGCTATGATAGCAATGAGACACACACTTTGTTGTCATGTTATTGATGCGTTCAATAGGTAGCTGCGTAATAAGCGGGATAGCATTCTGGGAGGCGGTCGTTATCGCCGAACAGTCTGCTGTTAGAGAACGTGAAACGGAAGAGCCGTCGAATCTTCCTGGCGGATTCGGACACGGCCGCTTCGGCCTTTCACGCGGTTCGCCTTCCCAGGACCGGACCGGCTCTCTGGGTTTGTGCCGTTTTTTGGGTCCAGTTGTGAGCTCACAGGCGCGTGTGTGTGGACGAGGCCCGAGAGATAGCATAGCGCATGTCATAATAAGGCTTCAGTGGACGCGCGTGCCACGAATCAGAAACACGAGAGAGAGAGAGAGAGAGAGAGAGAGAGAGAGAGAGAGACACACACACACACACACACACACACACACACACACACACACACACACACACACACACACAGAAAACATGCGATGCACACCCCTTGTCAAGCTCAACCATAAGGATGCTAGGTCAGGTGCATGTGCATTGAAATTATATTAAAGATATTTTATCTATATATATATATATACACACACACACACACACATATATATATATATATATGTATATACACACACACACACACATATATATATGTATGTATATACACACACACACACACACACACACACACACACACACACATATATATGTATATACACACACACACACGTGCTAGGCCCCACATTTCATTTAAATATCTGGTAACCCTTTCTATGGACCCATGTGCTAGACTCTACCCTGTATTCATAAGGCATTGTGAACACAATCTTGAAGTGTTATAACACATTAATAAAGCCTATTAATTACTGGCATTACTATTAATAACTGTTTATACATACTCATATTCATAATGTTATTTCATAAGCCTCTGCAATTTGAAGTGTCATAAAGCAGTATTTGACCTGATACTAGAGAAACATGCCAGTTTGCTTATTCAACAGTATTTGTGTTCAATTCACTTTACTTAGCGAATGCACTTAGTGCTTGTAACGGATAGACATCTCACATATCCATACATCTCGCATACCCCCATCCCCACAAGCACACGCACGCACACACACTCACTCACGCATACGCATGCTGACACACACATAAACATGCAGGCACACCAGATCACCAGATCAGCAGATCAGATCAACCCTCTCCACTTTCAAGAAACTCTTGAAGACCTCAGCTCTTCCAAGAATATCTCCTGGCTTGAATTCTGAGAATGCACTTAACGTCTTCTATGTAATTTCTCTGTTATACTGCACTTTTATGACACTGTTGCACTTTCAACTTCAAATAGGGCAGTTTTGATGTTAGCAATATGCACTCTTTGTTAGTTTCTTTCATTGTGTTGTAGCTTGAATGTTTATCCTCTTTTGGAAGTGGCTTTGGATAAAAGCTAAATGCTCACTTTGGATAAATGCTAAATGCTAAATGCTAACTTTGGATACATGCTAAATGCTAAATGCTAACTTTGGGTAAATGATAAATGCTAACTTTGGATAAATGCTAAATGCTAACTTTGGATATATGCTAACTGCTAAATGCTAACTTTGGAAAAATTATAAATGCTAACGTTGGATAACTGCTAAATGCTAACTTTGGATAAATGTTAACTGCTAAATGCTAACTGTGGATAAATGATAAATGCCAACTTTGGATAAATGCTAAATGCTAACTTTGGATAAATGTTAACTGCTAAATGCTAACTTTGGGTAAATGATAAATGCTAACTTTGGATAAATGATAAATGCCTAAATGGAAATGGAAATGTAAAAAGCACACACAACCACACATCAGAGGGCTCTTCCTTATCTCACACACCCCATATACAAACATACCAGGGGGTGTAGTCTATGTGATCCGCAGGTATACACTCGTAGAACCGCTCGAAAAGTTCTTGTGCGTCTAATAGCACCAACGCTAACAACACCGTAACAGCAGAAGCCGTGACCGCGTCCCATCACAGACGGTGTGCCCCGCTAACACGACAGCGAACGAAACTACAGCCCTGAGATATCCATACGTGCACACACTCATGCCAGCACACACACACACACACACATGCGCAGCAGCCACACATCAGATAGCATTTCCTCATCTCTGTGTTTGATCTGTGGCCTGGTGGTGGCAATGAAAGTGTTCCAAAACAGGAAGGCTTGAACACACCAAATAACCTTCAAGGATGCGTAGCTGATGCTACGTAAAGATAGCATGTCGGCTATTTCAATTAAATTCAATTCATTTTTATTTCTACAGCGCCTTTTAATTCAATTCAATTCAGTTTTATTTATACAGCGCCTTTTACAATAGTATTGTCTCATGGCGCTTCACAGAAGGAGCACCCAAGAGCAACAGGGGCAAGGAAAAACTCCCTTATGTTCAGTTAATCTAGGAAGAAACCTTGGGCAGATCCACGACTCAAGGGGCTAACCCAACTGCCAGGGGTCATGGAGAAAATTACAATCAGTAGTAACCATGACAGACTATAAGTTGCCTATGGTTTAGCTAAGGTTCATAATAGTTCATAATAGAGTATTATCCCACTTTTACATTACATGGTAATCAGTCTATAGGTGGTTATCAGGAATTATGGCTGGACAATGTAGCAGCGGCCAGGCATAGTGACAAACTCAAAGGAGTGAGATGGGTCATGGGGGTAACAGTAAGGGTCCATTTGACAGCGCCATTGTGAGGGGGGGCCAATCACAAAGCCTCAGGAAGGGGAGTCGGACCCAGCATCGGCGTCCAGGAAGGTCCTCTGTGATGGGGAGTCGGTCCTGACATGGGCCTCCCGTAGTGTTGGTTGTAGTCCACTCAGGAGGGGAGGGCTTTTACAATAGTATTGTCTCGTGGCGCTTCACAGAAGAAGCACCCAAGAGCAACAGGGCCAAGGAAAAACTCCCTTATGTTCAGTTAATCTAGGAAGAAACCTTGGGCAGATCGACGACTCATTGGGGCTAACCCAATTGCCAAGGGTTATTGAGAAAAATTACAATCAGTACAACGGTAAAGAGGAAGATTTTAAGTCTAGAATTAAAGGTATTGTGAGTGTCCGCTTGTCAAATGTGGGGTGGGAGATTATTCCACAGGAGGGGTGCACGGTAACAAAAGGCTCTTCCTCCTATCATAGATTTTGATATTCTTGGGATTACAAGGAGACTAGAGGTTTCTTATTCCAGAGTAAAACACACTGAATGTCCTTTAGAACATTTAGACCTGAACTTTGCTGAGGTGTCTATTCTGAGACTGTGTATATAGAGAGTATAGAGAGTGACTCACCACTACAGGATGAGGGTGTGTGGTTTGTCGTTGTCAACAGCAACATTGACCATACACACACACACACACACAGTCTTGAAATGGCGCATGCAATGGAACCACAGACACCCACGGGACCCACACTTTTCATCGAAGCTGTAAATAAATAAAATAAATAAATGTAAAGAGGCATACGACATCCTTGCAAAATGTTACAAGCAGAGTAATTGTAACAACACGCACTCAGAAGGATCTCTTCCCCTAATACCTCCCATCCCTGAACACACAATGGCTGTTTACATTTTGCTAGACGCATCATGTATTTGTTAGTTGTGAAGTGTTCAGGATGACTGGATGGGTTCTTTTCAGACTAAGTTCTTTCTATTTTGACATCAGAAAATGTAACTACAGTAACTGACTGCATCGGTAATCAGACTTTAGGTAATTAAATAACCAGACTTTAGGTAGAACACACTGTATGTCTTTAAAACATTTAGACCTGAGCTTTGCTGAGGTGTCTATTCTGAGACTGCGTGTATAGAGAGTATAGAGAGTGACTCACCACTACAGGATGAGGGTGTGTGGTTTGTGGTTGTCAATAAGAACATTGACCACACACACAGTCTTGAAATGGCCCATGCAATGGAACCACAGACACCCACATGACCCACACGTTTCTTCGACACGTGTATATGCATGTGGAATATTTAGTGCAGTGATGCACTACTGCAAATGGTGTGAAGAACAGAACTACATAAATAGATACAGTGGTTTGGTGACAGTGGCTTGTATGTAGCACTTGGTCATCTTTTGAGGAACTATGTGCCTGTGTGTGTGTGTGTGTGTGTGTGTGTATGTGTGATACGGGAAGATGCATGCACCATTTGAGCCTTAGAGCAGAGACACACCAGCTCAGAGAGCAGAGGACATGGCAAGGCTACACAACCCAACAGTGGGACTACTGCTGACGGGGCTGCTGCTACTGCAAGGTGAGACCAGGGGCCTCATTTTGAACATTTTTTCACACAGAGTTGGTCTTAGAGTGTATGTAGTGTACATTCAAGTCTATGCTAAATATGGGGGAGAAAGTACTTAGTGAATCACTTGACAGCCACGTAGAGTGTAAGTGGTAAACAGTTTTTCAACCTAGTGAATGCGATGGAGCTACATTTTGCTTGTATGTTTTAGTTTGTATGGTTTTAGAACAAATAACTTACTATTTTTTTTTTTAAGATGTGTGTTGTCCGTGTTAACCACCGCTCCAGGAAGTCGTTGCTGTAAACTGCTACAACATGTGTTGGCAAGGTTTCTTATTTGCAGAGGGGTTAGGGGCCTTACTCAAGGGAGCACAGAGGGGTTAGGGGCCTTACTCAAGGGAGCAGTTAGGGGTCAGGTGCCTTACTCAAGGGAGCAGTGAGGGGTTAAGTGCCTTGCTTCAGGGAGCAGCGAAGGGTTAGGTGCCTTACTCACGGGACCACTGAGGGGTGAGAGGCCTTACTCAAGGGAGCAGTAAGGGGTTAGGGGCCTTACTCAAGGGAACAGTGAGGGGTTAGGGGCCTTACTCAAGGGAGCAGTGATGTGTTAGGGTTAGTGTTACGGGTTCAGTGCCTTACTCAAGAGCCCTCAAAAAATGATATGACAAAAAAGGGAAGAAAAAGAATAACTTTGCCCTGTCTTGTCCTGTGTCTGTACAGTAAAGTAGTAAAATTCTGTGTAAACACAACTTAACAAAATCTATTCTCCCTTGGTCTCTCTCTGATTAAGGACTGCACCTTTAAACTTTATACTGAGCTGCAGCCATTTCCCTCCTCTTCTCGTACACACTGAGTGTCTTTAGAACATTTAGACCTGAGACCAGAGGTGTCTTATTCAAGAGTAAAACACACTGAAAGTCCTTCCGAACATTTAAACTTGAGTTTTGAACTTGAGTCTATTCTGAGACTGCGTGAGAACAGCAGTATAGAGAGTGACTCAGCACTACAGGATGAGGGTGTGAGGTTTGTGGTTGTCAACAGGAACATTGACTACACACACAGTCTTGAAGTCCATGCTAAATATGGCGAAAAAGCACTTAGCGCATCAATCACTTGATTTAGAACATTTTTAAACAGTTTTAAACACAACTTAGATCTTTGAGTGAGTGTTAGACCAGATGAGATGCAGTAGATCAAAGGATGAAGCATGGAAACATGTGTCTGAGACTTCAAGAAGATTCAAACAAGCTAAATGGGCTTTTAAGACTAATTGCATGAAATAAACCATTGAGGAATCGGTGGATTCAGAGATGTATAGTAACTAAGTATAAATACTTCACTACAGTACTTAAGTATGTTTTGGGAGCATCTACACTTTATTTGAGTAAAGTTAGCTTTTACTTCATTACATTTCCTGAGTTAATTACATACTTTTACTCCACTACATTTTCAATTAGCAATTTTAAATATGATCGTCGACTGAGTGACTGCAACAAAGTTTTTAGGAAGCTGACTCGTCATTGGCCAAGTGTACATGTGATATAGGCACCATTTTTCATTCTGACTGAGTGTGTGCGTTGTTTTTATTAAGTCTGTTGTGAACTACGTGTTTTAAACAGACTTTTTTTGCCTACTTGAACTTTTACTGGCATTACTTAAGTACAGTTAATTATAGACTCATAGTTAAGTACAGTTAATTATAGACTCATACTTAAGTACAGTTAATAAGAGATACTTTTATACTTTTACTTGAGTAACATACTCGTGGGTGACTTGAACTTCTACAAAAAACTTTTTTTTTTCGGG
Source organism: Tenualosa ilisha (assembly GCA_015244755.2). NCBI lineage: Eukaryota > Metazoa > Chordata > Actinopteri > Clupeiformes > Clupeidae > Tenualosa > Tenualosa ilisha. The sequence continues at coordinate 148,776 of PYXC01001809.1, read as the reverse complement.
GGTGGGGGGGGTTGTAATGTATCTGTACTTTTAAGTAGTTTTGGGTACTTTATACAACACTGAGTAGATTATGGGATGGAGCATAAAAACCTGTTTCTGAGACTTCAAGAAGATCCAAACCAGCTTAGTGGGCTTTGAAAACTAATTGTGTGTGATAAACCATTTACGTTTACATTTAGCAGACGTTTTTATCCAAAGCGACTTACATGTTGTCAACTATCACGTGTTCAGGGCCCAGTCTACCCTTGAGCAACGTAGGGTTAAGTGAGCTAAACTTGTTAGTCAGTGACTCAAGTCACTGTTTGCTAAGCCCTCGTCAAGTATTTTTCTCAAAGATATTAAGCCTTTTGAGTTCCCGTAGTTTCAGTTCTGTTTTTTGTGCTTTTTTGTTTAAGAACTTTTTGTTACTAAGCCTTTTGTGTCTGTTTTTGGATCTTCTGAGCTTTTGAACAAGACTTTTGTGGATATTAAACCTTTTGTCACCGAACCTCTGCACCTGAGTCGATTGTATACTCACTGAGACGGTGGCTTAGTGGTTAGGCCTCAGGGTTCAATCCCCGAGTCGCCCTTAACAAAACTCAAGAGCAAAACGGTGGCAGCTGGAATTCGAACCCACAACTTCTCAGACTACTAGCTTTGCTAGCCAGGTTCCTTAAGCGCTGCGCTGCCACCACCACCACCACTACCATGCTGTAGATTAGAGGAATTGTGAGTGAGATTCGGCTTTTAGTGTGATTCGGACTGACAGACAGAAATAACAATATAAAAATGTATGACAATATCGTTCAAAACTCTAAATACAGTGCGTGTGCATTTAGGTGCCAGAGGAGAATCTGTGAGTGTGTTCACCAGTGCTGGAAGGGTTGCCATTCTGCCCTGTGGAAATGTGAACTCAAGTTCCTCACAATGCTCAGCAACAACATGGATCTACAGCAGGAACGGAGCAGATACTGTTGAAATAGTCACCCATGGGCAAATCAAACCAAAGTCCACCCCCAGAGCTAAAACTCTGCACCTGCTCCCTAACTGTTCTCTCCAGATTACTGATGTCACCACTGAGGATGCTGGACTCTACACCTGTCAGCAGTACCCAAATGGAGGACCTAAATATGGACATGATGTTCCAGTTTATCTCTCTGTTCTCACCAGTAAGTGGGATTAAACAGTCATGCTCAGCTGCATGTCTGGGCTGTTCTTGATTAGGGGGGTGAAAAAGTCGCCTTATTGCACAACACACAACACACACACTGTGCCAGATACACAATACACACATTTATCCTTGGATGAATGCATAGATAGACAGTATGCACAGTATACAAATATAGAAATGCACAGTATAGATGCGTAGATGTAGCATTGGGCTCTATGTCAGTGGAGCTGCCATATTGCAGTGGTCTCTGAGCCTTCATTATCTAGATTGATGCTACTACTTCTTGAAAATTATCTAGATTAATGCTACTACTTCTTGAAAATTAATAAATGAATTCATTTGGGTCTGATATAGCAATACAAACCATCACAAGTAAAACCTTTAATATTTGGATTCGCTGGTTTACAAAAATTATGAAGAAAAAAACCTGTAATCTTTTGAATAATCATTAATACTATTATTTGTCACTAAATTTATTACCTGTGCCCTGTATATCTTTCTTGCCAAGATGAGTTGCTATATATTACTAATAAGGCAGAAGCATTCTTTTGCTGAAGTCAAAAAACGTTACTGCATAATCAGGCTAATTAGCATCACAATGCAAAGAAATCTACTACACACCTCTCAAGTGTAACCTTTTAAATGTTGCTGGTACACCAGTTGCTCAATAATGAGTAAATAATGAGACTCAATGTAGCCAAATAGCAGTGCACTGCGCAGCAGAATCTCTTGTAGCAATATTGAAACAATTGAGCCATGCTGATTACGTGCCTGTTAGTTAGCTAGTTAGCCTTGGTCAGCCTGGGACAAGATACTCTGAATGCCTCCGCAACCATAAAATCTTCAAGATATTATTTATTTCAAGCTTGTCTTTCTTTTGTAAACTACACATTAATATGTAGATTTCGATCATATTTCAGTTGACCAAGGGAATCATCAGTAGGCTACCTCTACCCAGTCTAGGCTATCATTTGTGTTTAGCTTAATGGTTTGTAACAGGCTAACCCTCAAAACGCCACCTATAGCCTATTGGTTACATCAGAATTTACCCAGACAGCAATTTTCACGCTCTAACATGTCCATACGAGCTTATTTTCAACAAATAAGGTCAACCAGAGAGCTGTGTTCCACTGATAAAGCCAACTTGCCTGTCAGGAAGCTAACCGGAGCTAACATGCTACATGTTAGCAAATGCAGCATGGTTAGCCTGAAACATCAGGATTGCAGGCGAATTTGGTTGCTAATGTACATATTCTTAGCATCAGTCAGATATGTGAAACACATTGTTTTTAAGCCATTGTGGTTATCAAATGATTTAATGTCCAGTCTGTTTAATATAAGGTGTTCAGTGTGACTGCTACCCCCTCATTTGTATTAACATGAATGGCGTGACTTGGTTGGTACTTATTTTGAGGACCAGCTGGATCAGGTTACTTTACGGGGATGGAAAACGTTGACTGTGCTGTGTCTTACCTTGCTCTGTCCTGCCTTTGCTAGTACCTGTGTCATCAAGATAAACCTTTTTTAAAATATCTGTTCAGTGAATCCCTAAGGCTCCTGGTTTCTTCTTCTCTTTTCTTTTATTTTTTGTGCCCCTGATTTATGCTGAGACATGTTGGCATACTAAAGCACTCATCAAATGAAGTTGCATTTTTGATCAAAGGCCAAACGGTTTTTGTGGTGGGGGTCGCAGGGGGGTTCTTGAGCCCTATTTCAAGGACAGCAAAGGTAAAAACAACTAGAAATTATTTCTGTAAAACAAATATTCTACATTTCTTCCACAAATAGGCATTTTGAAATAGAAATAGAACAATTATTCCGCAATTTTATGACGGCCCAGTTCTGGGTCCCCCTCTTTTCTGGGCCCGGGACAAGATACCCATTTGTCCCCCCCGTCGATGGGCCTGATGATGAAGTAATATATCTAACAACCTGTGAAAATACAGTAGAATGCAGGAAATTACATCTTAGTACCTGTGCACAAACACATTACAAATCCTTCCAATACCATTGTATCTGTTGAGTTACAATTGCTGGCCTAATTGCTAGCCTATATTGTTGCATTGAATAGCATATTAGCCCACATCAGCAGTGTGTTGTTCACACAACATATGTTCAGCAATACTGCTTTGAAACAAATGATGGCACCCATATTTGCACCCATTTAGTGATTATTTTTTGCCACCCTCCCCCCAAGCAAGCCTAATGCCCACCCAATGATGACATCCTAGCCACACCTCTGTAGTGAAGGCAAATACAGATGTGCTTCCATCTCTCCGTCATGGCAGCTGCATTGACGTATTCTACTTATAGTTTACAGACAATGTGGCATGTTATGTTTTATCTCTCTCTCTCTCACACACACACACACACACACACCAGACAGACTTTTGATTGGTTCTGCCAGAGGCACCACAACACACAGCAGTAACAGGTGTGTGTGCCTGTGTATGTGTGTATTTTGTCTTCTCTGTGTTCTAGCTACATGCAGGACTGAGAGAGAGACAGACAGGGATGAGACCATCTACTGCAACCTGCACTTCCATTGGGGTTTGCAGAGTATAGTTAATAACAGAGACATTCGTCTGATGTGGGTGGATGATGGAGGGACTGAGCTGCAGACCGCTGACAGCCAGCGTTTCCAGGGAGAATCTCCCTGTTCCATCCCACTGAACGTGGAGCTCAGCGATCCAAACCCCACTCACACTCAGAGGACATGGAGATGCCAGGTGATTAAAGAGGGGCTGGTGCAGACTTCTGTCTCCCACACTGTCAGAGTGGCAGGTCAGTGATGATGGGCTTCTCCTATGACAGACACATGCTGTGTGTAGTATGGAATTGATCATAACTTTGATAGTGACTACAGTAGCATCTACCAGACTTCACTCTTTTTACTTGTGCAGTGAAACCAACTAGTAATCCAGTGGCGACGAGACGACCAGCACCACCCAAAAGCACTGTCGCTCCAACATCTACGTCAGACGTGGGTGAGTTTGGTACCAATCTAGATCATGTAGTGTGATTGTTTAGAAATGCCAACAGCTACACAACCAACACCACAGGCTCCAAAATCAGCTGTAGGCAAAATTGTAATATCCTTGAAATGAATATTACTAAAAGAGAATAGTAATATGATACAAATGTATGTCATGTGTAAAACCTTATTCAAATGGGGTAAGACTACCAACCAATCTTATTCAGACAGTACTGACACAGAACCTGATACAGTATTGACAGAGAACCTGATCTTATTCATACAGTATTGACATGGAACCTGATACAGTACTGACAGAGAACCTGATCTTATTCTTATAGTATTGACATAGAACCTGATCTGATTTATACAGTATTGACGTAGAACCTGATTTTTTTCATACAGTATTGACACAGAACCTGATCTTATTCATACAGTATTGACACAGAACCTGATACACTATTGACATAGAACCTGATTTTATTCACACAATATATGATACCTTATCTTCACCATACTATCAATCTGCTGCCTTAAACAGTAATGATACAGTATTGTAGTTTTCCTCTTGTGTAGTCTAGAACAGTTCTGTGGTCCTCTATTCTCCTCCACCATGTCTTGCCTGTTACAAGGCTTTATATTCTAAACCAGTTTAAATATGGATCTTTGCCCAGTCAGCATCTCTGATGGTACTAACTCACCTGATAAGGTTCCTGACTTACCTAAAGGAGACCATCTGCAAAGTCCCATTTCTTCCACCAGAACTCTGATGTTATTACATGGGAATGTTGCAAGATATAGATAATTCTGTGTGTGTGTGTGTGTGTGTGTGTGTGTCAGAGGCTGCGATCAGACTCAGCGTCTTCTTCATAGTGCTGATTGTTCCTGGGCTCATTGGAGCTGTTCACTTGGTGAGGAGGAGGAAGCACACCCGTAGAGGTGAGAGTAACACACACACACACACACACACACACACAAACACACACACCGCTGAAGATACCGAAGACTTCATCGCTCTAGTCTGTTTCATTAAGCTGTGTCCTTTGGATGGAATAATCTATTCTTCTGATTGTCTCTCAGCTATTCTTCGATTTGACTCTTTATTCTGTGTCCGTCCACAGAGGAGACCCCAGCCATGGAACTGCAGGTGCTGAATTAACATCAGCACCTCAGGATGACCTGAATGACATCAGGACCTCACGATGAGCTGAACTGACATCACGACCTCAGGATGACCTGAAATGACATCATGACCTCAGGATGACCTGAAATGACATCATGACCTCAGGATGACCTGAATGACTTTGATACCCATGGAATATTTGGAGCATATTTGGTCTTTGTTAAAGAAATGCATTCTTGTTTTTCATACACAGTGGTTTAAAGTACGGCTTGGGTCAGTTTGATCCCTTTCTTCCACAATATTACAATAGCAATGTGTGTTTGTGTGTGTGTGTGTGTGTGTGTGTGTGTGTGTGTGTGTGTGTGTGTGTATGCATTTGCGTCTGCTTATTCCCCTTTCACTGGGATTCTAACATAGTCCAAAATGAGGGGACCAATCAGTGATGAGAAGGCACGCTGGTTTAGAAACCCAAAGTGTTGGTGGGAAACAGTAGTAGCAAGTGCATGTGTAGCGGATTGTTTACTAATAAACCAACTTTGCAGTTTTTTTAGGTATTGTAAAGAATGACATCATGTAATGTTATGAATTCCTGATCTGTGTGATTGGTTAAGCTGGATGACCAATGATATCAGAGTCAATACAAAGACTTCGCCAATTGCAGTGCTGGGGGTTGGAAACATTCCTCTATGGAGAGAGTCCAGACTGTCTTCCTGAAGGGAAACAGAGTGAGTTTGGAGAAGCCAGGCTGCATCTGATCTATTATTAGTTATTAGTATTATTAATGGATGTAAATACATTCTAGAAGAAATAAACTCTTCTAAACATGTATGTGTGTGTGTGTGTGTGAGTGAGTGAGTGAGCCTAGGGTTAGCACTAGGGTTAGCACTGACCCCAGCATTGACGTCTCCTCCACCAGTGGCTGAAGGAAAAACACTCCCAAACCATCCTCCTGCATTGTGAGGAAGTTTAAAATGCCTGTAGAACACAAAGAATGATACAGAGTTTGTACTTCAGAGACCAATCCCTCCCAATTTTAACATTCAGAATGACTGCTGTCTTTTTATTGTTGTGGATTGTTGTCCATATTGGTTAGGGGCCTTACTCAAGGGAGTAGTCAGGGGTTAGGGGCCTTACTGAGGGGTGCAGTGAGGGGTTAGGTGCCTTGTTCAAGGGAGCAGTTAGGGGCCGTGCTCAAGGGAGCAGTGTGGGGTTGGGTACCTTGATCAAGGGACCAGTGAGGAGTTAGGGGCCTTACTCAAGGGAGCAGTGAAGGCTTAAGTACCTTACTCAAGGGAGCAGTGAGGGGTTAGGGGCCTTACTCAGGGGTCCAGTGAGGGGTTAGGGGCCTTGTTCAAGAGAGCAGTGACGGGTTAGGGGCCTTACTCAAGGGAGCTTTGAGGGGTTAGGGGCCTTACTCAGGGGTGCAGTGAGGGGTTAGGTGCCTTGCTCAAGACAGCAGTGAGGGGTTAGGGAGCAGTGAGGGGTTAGGTGCCTTACTCAAGGGTGCAGTGAGGGGTTAGAGGCTTTACTCAGTGGAGCAGAGAGGGGTTAGGTGCCTTACTCAAGAGAGCAGTGAGGGGTTAGGTGCCTTGCTCAAGGGAGCAGTGAGGGCTTAAGTATCTTGCTCAAGGGAGCAGTGAGGGGTTAGGTGCCTTGCTCAAGGGAGCAGTGAGGGCTTAAGTACCTTGCTCAAGGGAGCAGTGAGGGGTTATGGGCCTTACTCAAGGGAGCAGTGACGGGTTAGGTCCCTTGCTCAAGGGAGCAGTTAGGGGCCTTGGTCAAGGGAGCAGTGTGGGGTTGGGAGTCCCAAACACCTTACTGATTTTTGATTTTTTTTTTTTTTTTTGAGTGTCGCTTAAATTACCCCAATATGGCATGCCAAACCTCTCATTATTATTCGTATATTCAAACACCGTGATCCATGTGAATGATATCATTCGAAAGTGCAGCGTCAACATTTTTGACTTGTAAATTTAATTTGCAAGCGGAAATTTAAAAATTTGTGACTTGTAAATAAGGGTTTGCACAAAGGTGTATTGGTTTATTCAAGTGTTTGGAAACTTACCAGTGCATGGCTCTGGTTTGAAGGGACAACACCGCCACCTACTGGGGAGGAGGGTGAGGACTGTAGTAGTGTTGCGTCTGAGTTAAGACCTTCCCGTATGAATCGGATTGGAAAAAGGCAAATGGAATGTCTCAAAATTACACAAACGGAAAGAGGGATTCATGCGCGTGTCGGGTGATATGCAAAAGCAGATTCAACACTTCACACAAGGCACGTAGGAGTCGCAAAGGAAATTTTGAAAACAGATGCAGATGCAAAACGTGATACGTGTTTTACAAATGCTATAGCTATGATTTCATTTGCAAGTTTCCAAACACTTGAATAAATCAATACACCTTTGTGCAAATCCCAATTTACAAGACGAATGTTGTCTTTGCGCTCGCAAATTAAATTTACAAGTCAAAAATTTTGAAAACTTTGCACTTTCAAATGACATCATTCGCGTGGATCATGATGTTTGGATACGTGAATAATAATGAGACCTTTGGCACGCCATACCCAAATCCTAGCATGCGTCAAGCGTGCGTGCGTCAACTCTCTCTTGGACACGCGTGTATGCGTGCACACTTCTGCAGTACTCGTCTCACGCACACAGCACTCGAGCAACAACCTTTACAAAACCTGTTATTCTCCGAATCGATGCTAAATTGCAGTCCATATCCAGCACAATTTGCATTCAATTGTGCAACATGAACTGAACCACTGTGGAACAATAGTCACTCATAACGAGCACTGATTCACGGCTTGACCTTTGACATCTCTGGTTATAATGACAGTTTATAATCCCTCTTATTCTTTTGCTTTTCTTAAGTTTGTCTCACTATGTCCGTATTAATCATTGAAAGATTCAAATCAACGCGCTGCAGCCATAATAGGTCCATCAGAGAGCTAACTAGGAAGAGCGAGAATATACCACGTGATGCATTCGAACCAATCGCCTTGTCGGAATTCGAGTCGCAGCCAATGAGACTTCAAAAGACTCCTGTAAACTTGGTTGACAAAGCGGAACTATCCATATTTGGATTACAGAATGTCATGCAGGAGAATCTGTGCTTTAAAACAATATCACATTTGCCATATGTCGGAGACCGGTCGCGATAAATCTTCGTGAATCTTCGGTAAAATTCACAGGCAAAGTCATCAAAACATTTGATTTTATTGACTTGCATTTTATTTACATGTAGTAAAATAAACACCTAAATGTGTAATTGGGACATTTTCTTTATAGCAATGAGAAAGATTACATGTAAAAGACGCAAATCAGCCCAACCGCAAATTTATCCAGGACATGAAAAATCTTTGTTTTCACCAGCCAGATAAGTGTAGTGACTCTGATTAGACACTAGAGGGAGCTACTGCAGAGCAGCTGCCTCATAGTCCTCTCATCTCTCCTCAGCTCTCTGGACAGATAGATACTGCTCCCTCTAGTGGGTGAGAGTGGAACTGGAGTTAATACATGAAACTAAATCAAAAATCACTTAACTGAGTTTTGCTTTAATGAGCTTTGCATATTTATGCCTACTGTAAGTATACAGAAAGTAATGCTCTATCTGTTATTAGCAAACACACACACACAAAGAGAGAGAGAGAGAGAGATGGCAGAGCTGTTGCTGTGAATAACCATTCACTGTGTTACAGGAACAGACAGAGAAGTGTGTGACACACACACACACACACATAAACTGCAACAGTGACTGCAGCTACTCCTTTTTGCATGGTGTTTGAATTATGTTGACCTGAGATTTTGCAGAGGTGTCTATTTTGAGAGCTGCGTGCGAACAGCAGCACAGAAGGTGACCCACTACAACAGGAAGAGGGTGTGAGATTTAATTCTGGCGTTCGATAGACCTTTCTCACAGGAATCGGAAATACGCAATCGCAGGGGATGCAGACTTCCTGTCTAATGTCAACACAGCAGAAAGCCGGGTAAATTAAAAATGGAGAGAGTCTACAATGGAGAGAGACATTCCCTCACGGGGTTTGCCAAAAAGATGACTTTTGCCGACGTGACAAGAATCGTGGAGGAAAACTCCGTCACAAAGAGAAACTAACCGGACAAAGGATATAAATTTGTCCACGAAGAGTTTGTCCATAACTTTCAAGGTAAGTAACGTAGCTAACGTTAAAGAGAAATCAGGCAAATTATTAGTTTGTCCACTTAGACCTAGGTCTAGGGTTATAGGGTTATGTATGGATAGTATATAGGACATGTACAACTTTATTAAAGCAATATAACAGTCGTGGTCGGGATGTTACAAACAATATGACATTCACTGTCTGTCTGGTCCGCGTGAACGTCTCGTGTGGAACAGCTCGCGACAATCGCCTAACGTTAACGTTAGCCGAATGCTGTCATCATCAGCTAACATTTTTTTTCTCTGGCGATGTCTGTGTTTATGTTCGTGGGTTGCCTTGTCATAGTATCAAATGTAGTAGACGGGCAGTTTTTTTTGTGTGAGGGCTAGATGCTACCCGTCTCAGAGGAAAAACGAGGAGCCTCACAAACTAGAGGTTTGACCACTGAGTGCACACGTTATCATTTTATTTCCAATGTAAGTCTGAAAATCTACCTTAATTATGCAGGAACTCTTTGTCCACCATCTCATTCCAGAAGTTATATATCTCTATCGCTATTTCAACTCTTTCCTTACACTGTAATTTGCGTTTACTGCTTACAGTGATGTATGCTACTGTTGTGAAGTGATTTGATGTGTCACTGGTGCGAAGTGTCTGCTGTAGACATGAGTACTCCCCCTTTTAATTGAAAAAGTCGGTCCTTTATCCCGCCAAATAGCTTGAACCCATTTTCGTCTTACTTCTTCGTTAGCATGGAAGGAGTGAAAAGACAAATAAGGCTGCTTTTGGGCATTACAAGAGCAGCCCGGTACGCTACAACAGCTTTTATTCGATGCTTGCGCCATCTTTCTTGGTTACCTGGTTACCGGCATACCGGGGAGGAAATAGGTTTCCACAGCAATTGCGTATTTCCGGTGCAAAATACGGAAGTTGTGAGAAAGGTCTATAGAAACCATTTAGCGCACACAGTCTGTACCGAGTGGAGTCGAGAGCCCCAAAGCCAGAATCATTTACTACGGTGGGCGGTGGTGGCGTAGTGGTTAAAGGCAGCCACAGCGTGTGTTTGGGTTAGCAGGCAATAAAAACTGTTTACGTAAGTTAAAGAAGAACAGAAAATTGAAACCTTTTCCCTGGTTAGTCTAGTTAGTTAGCAGTTAGTCTATTTGTAATTCCCTGTAATGCATGACACTAGGTCTGGCAAAAAGCCAAAAATAATTATTAATAATAATAATAATAATAACAATAATAATAATAATAATAATAATAATAAAACTAATTACAGGTGTCTATAGTTAGTCTCTGGTTCTAACCCAGTACCCCATCTGCCCAATATCTAAACACAACAGAAAAGACCTGGATGTAGGCAATTAAATAATTAATCTCTGAAGCTATTACCATAAACTACAACTATTAAACTATGATAAATAATTACACTGTGAAATTATTAATATTTCATACTCAATTCCAAAGAGCAACAAAGATAATTTCAAATTGACCAATGACGCATTCAGCACCCACAGTTTCCGGTACAACTTTGCAGAAGTATGACATAGGCCTGTGTGTGTGTGTGTGTCTGTGTCTGTGTGTGTGTTTGTGGTGTTGGTGGGTTGCAACATTAGTGGAGAGAGATATGCATACTAATTTGAACTGTCCCAGAATGTGTGACCCGTGAGAATGTGAGAGATCCTCTTTCTCTGCTTTAGGCCTTATTGGTGATGTTGATGTAGGTTACACTGTCTGCAGCCTATTAGACATTTAGGCCTTATTGGTGATGTTGATGTTGGCATTAGTCATGTTGTCTGCAGCCTGTGGGATGTTTGGTCTTATTGGTGATGTTGATGGTGGCGTAGGTTACACTGTCTGCAGCCTGTGGGATGTTTATTACATTGTTATAACATATGATCATGTCAGTATGTCAGTATATCACCAGTAACCACAGTAACTCACTCAGTCTACACAGCACACTCACGTTAGGAGGGGAGGATCGAGCTTGAGGGTGAGTGGCAACCTTAGCATATGTTACATCTGATGGCTTGTTCTGCAGAGAAACACACAGCAAGAGATAACAAGATGGTTTCACATGATTCTTCAGTACGAAAGAGTAAATTAATTCTATAAATTAGTTTTATTTCTACAGCGCCTTTTGCAATAGTATTGTCTCATGGCGCTTCACAGAAGGAGCACCCAAGAGCAACAGGGGCAAGGAAAAACTCCCTTATGTTTAATTAGTCTAGGAAGAAACCTTGGACAGATCCACAACTCAAGGGGCTAACCCAACTGCCAGTGGTCATGCAGGAAAATTACAATCAGTAGTAACCATGATAGATACAAGTTGTCTATGGCTTTAGCTAAGGTTCATAATAGTTCCAGAGTATTATCCCACTTTACATTACATGGTAGTCAGTCCATTGGTGGTTATCAGGAATTATGAATTAATGAAATGTGTTTAAATTTAGAAGTGGATTTATGATAAAAATGAGCATTAGTACAGTACCTATAATAGCCTACATGTTACACAGACTATCAGCATGTCTCAAGTAAAGTCAGTCTTTAATTTGGCGGTGGCAGTGCTAGCGCAGCGGCTAAGGAAGCTGGCTAGCATAGCGGCTAAGGAACCTGTCTAGCGTGTAAGTAGCCTGGAAAGTTGTGGGTTCAAATCCCAGCTGCCACCATTGTTCCCTGAGCAAGGCACTTAACCCGAAGTTGCTCTAGGGGAGACTGGCCCTGAATAATTGTTAGTTGACAAGTTGTAAGTCGCTTGGGATAAAAGCGTCTGCTAAATGCATTTATGTAATGTAACTCAAAGTTCAAAGGTCATGCCCCTAACTTCACCACACTCACATCATCCTCTCCAGCCACTGTGTCTGACTTCCTGACAGTGGAGTATAGGACAGCTTCCGGACCCTGAGTCTGGATAACACAGAGAGGGTTTGTGATTACAACACACATCACCCATAACACATGTCACACCAACACACACATTTGAATTCATTATTTGAGCCCGCTAATCACATTTGTTTACATACAGGATTCAAATCTTTTCAGAGGTGAAATACAGCTTTGACACTCAAACAGCAAGACTGCCTGTTACCACTGATACAGAGCAAGACTTTCCCTTTAGCCAGCTCTGCCAGTCTTAACCCACTAATAGTTGATTTGTGGACATGTACTAGGCTGCCAAATATCAACACTACCAACTTACATGCAAATCCTAAGGCACTGATCTGAATAGGCTGATCCTTGGCCATCTTATCATAAAAGGCCTTGCCCATATACAGATCAAAGACACACCCTACCTCCAGGAACACACACACACACACACACACACTGTTTTGTTCTCCCATGGTGGTTCTTAATAGATGGCTTCTCCACTTTAGTTATCTATCTAGTGATGTAACACTAAACACGTGACAATATTAGCATTAGCTTAAATCACTGCATATGATAACATTAGCATGAGCTTAAATCACTGCATGTGATAATGTTAGCATTAGCTTAAACCACTGCATGTGATAATATTAGCAATATGGGGCGGTGGTAGCGTAGCAGTTAAGGAACCTGGCTAGCGTGCAAGTAGCCTGTAAAGTTGTGGTTTTCAATCCCAGCTACCACCGTTGTGCCCTTGAGCAAGGCACTTAACCCTAAGTTGCTCTAGGGGAGACTGGCTCTGGACAATTGATAGTTGACAATAAATGTAAGTTGCTTTGGATAAAAGCGTCTGCTGAATGCATAAATGTAAATGTAAACACATGAGCACAGACGAACGCACAGCGAGACTTATGGGTAATGTAGTTCATTCTTTCTTTAAACGGATCCCTGGCTAACAAGACATGTTGGCCTTATAAGACTGACGTTGGCGTCAGCTACATAAATGTGACATAAAAACACTCCAAAAACGTTCAAAAAATGTTTTTGGTTTTCTTCAAAGTAACTAATTTCACTCATAAGCTGCCGTTGTTGTAAAAAGCGACATCACCTAATCTAATCAAGATCCAATCAAGGAGCCGCAATCAAGAGGTTGCTGTACATAGACACCTTCAGTTATCATGTGTGTTTGACTCACTGTGTTGGTCTGGGTCTGGCCTCCATCTGTTGATCCACTGGCCCCTTGGGATGCACACACATTTGGGTACACAAAGACATGACAACCAGGTAAACAAAACAGATTTCTTAAATAGATAGTTCCAGTTTCTTGATGATGATTTGTGATGAACGATGATTTAAAAACATGATACTGAAGTGTCCACTCACGTGCTCCAGTCCTCTTCTTGTGCACCAGAAGTGCTACTCCACAAACAACCACTAGAGGCAGCAGCCCACAGCTAAGAGCAATAGGGAAGACTGAGAGAAAATGGGGGAGGAGTAATGTGTGTGAGATACTATGGTGCTCAGGACTAAACCACTAGCACACATAAGGCTGGTAGGACTGAGAGATGGAGGGGAGGGGGAATGTGTGAGAGATACGATGGCGATGGCTATGGTAGCATAGTGGTTATGGTTATATTAGCATTAGCATAAACCACTGCATGTGATAACATTAGCATTAGCTTAAACCACTATGTGTGATAATATTAGCATTAGCGTAAACTACTGCAACTGATAATATTAGCATTAGCATAAACCACTGCAACTGATAATATTAGCATTAGCTTAAACTACTGCATGTGATAACATTAGCATTAGCTTAAATCACTACATGTGATAATATTAGCATTAGCATAAACCACTGCATGTGATAATATTAGCATTAAGGGGCGGTGGTAGCATAGCGGTTAAGTAACCTGGCTAGCCTGCTAGTAGCCTGAAAAGATTGTAAAGATGTTACAATCACACTACATGATCTAGATTGGTACCAAACTCACCCATGTCTGACGTAGATGTTGGAGCGACAGTGCTTTTGGGTGGTGCTGATGCAGGCTGTGATGAAGTAGTGCCTGGTTGTGGTTGTGCTGGAGTTGCTGGTTGTGGTGGTGCTGGTTGTCTCTTCGCCACTGGTGTTCTAGTTGGTTTCACTGCACAAGTAAAAAGAGTGAAGTCTGGTAGATGCTACTGTAGTTACTATCAAACTTATGATCAATTCCATACAGCACACAGCATGTGTCTGTCATAAAAGAAGCCCATCATCACTGACCTGCCACTCTGATGGTGTGGGAGACAGAAGTCTGCATCTGCCCCTCTTGAATCACCTGGCATCTCCATGTCCTCTGAGTGTGAGTGGGGTTTGGATCGCTGAGCTCCACGTTCAGTGGGATGGAACAGGGAGATTCTCCCTGGAAACGCTGGCAGTCATTGGTCTGCAGCTCAGTCCCTCCATCATCCACCCACATCAGACAAAATTGTCTGTTATAAACTACACTCTGCAAACCCCTAAAGAAGTGCAGGTTGCAGTAGATGGTCTCATCCCTGCCTGTCTCACTCTCAGTCACACCTGAAGCTAGAAAACACAGAAAACAAAATACACACACACAAATACACACACACACCTGTTACTGCTGTGTGTTGTGGTGCCTCTAGCAGAACCAATCAAAAGTCTGTCTGGTATGTGTTTGTGTGTGTGTGTGTGAGAGAGAGAGATGTAAGACATAACATGCCACATTGTCTGTAAACTATAAGTAGAATACGTCAATGCAGCTGCCATGACGGAGAGATGGAAACACATCTGTATATGCCTTCACTACAGAGGTGTAGCTAGGATGTCATCATTGAGTGGGCATTAGGCTTGCTTGGGGGGAGGGGGGCAAAAAATAATCACTAAATGGGTGCAAATATGGGTACCATCATTTGCTTCAAAGTAGTACTGCTGAACAAATGTTGTGTGGACAACACACTGCTGATGTGGGCTAATATGCTATTCAATGCAACAATATAGGTTAGCAATTAGGCCAGCAATTGTAACTCAACAAATACAATGGTATTGGAAGGATTTGTAATGTGTTTGTGCACAGGTACTAAGATGTAATTTCCTGCATTCTACTGTATTTTCACAGGTTGTTAGATATATTACTTCATCATCAGGCCCACCGACGGGGGGGGGACAAACGGGTATCTTGTCCCGGGCCCAGAAAAGAGAGGGACCCAGAACTGGGCCGTCATAAAAATTGCGGAATGATTGTTCTATTTCTATTTCAAAATGCCTATTTGTGGAAGAAATGTAGAATATTTGTTTTACAGAAATAATTTCTAGTTGTTTTTACCTTTACTGTCCTTGAAATAGGGCTCAAGAACCCCCCTGCCACCCCCACCACAAAAACGGTTTGGCCTTTGATCAAAAAGCGACTTCATTTGATGAGTGCTTTAGTATTGCAACATGTCTCAGCATAAATCAAGGGCACAAAAGAGAAAAGAAAAGAGAAGAAGAAACCAGAAGCCTCAGGGATTCACTGAACAGATATTTTAAAAAAGGTTTATCTTGATGACGCAGGTACTAGCAAAGGCAGGGCAGAGCAAGGTAAGATACAGCACAGCCAACGTTTTCCATCCCCGTAAAGTAACCTGATCCACCTGGTCCTCAAAATAAGTACCAACCAAGTCACGCCATTCATGTTAATACAAATGAGGGGGTAGCAGTTACACTGAACACCTTATATTAAACAGACTGGACATTAAATCATTTGATAACCACAACGGATTAAAAACAATGTGTTTCACATATCTGACTGATGCTAACAATATGTACATTAGCAATCAAATTCACCTGCAATGCTGATGTTTCAGGCTAACCATGCTGCATTGGCTAACATGTAGCGTGTTAGTTCCGGTTAGCTTCCTGACAGGCAAGTTAACATGCTATATCAGTGGAACACAGCTCTCTGGTTGACCTTATTTGTTGAAAATAAGCTCATATGGACATGTTAGAGTTGGTTGGTTCTGATGTAACCAATAGGCTATAGGTGGCGTTTTGAGGATTAGCCTGTTACAAACCATTAAGCTAAACACAAATGATAGCCTAGACTGGGTAGAAGTAGCCTACTGATGATTCCCTTAGTCAACTGAAATATGATCGAAATCTACATATTAATGTGTAGTTTACAAAAGAAAGACAAGCTTGAAATAAATAATATCTTGAGGATTTTATGGTTGCGGAGGTATCTTGTCCCAGGCTGGCCAAGGCTAACTAGCTAACTAACAGGCAAGTAATCAGTATGGCTCAATTGTTTCAATATTGCTACAAGAGATTCTACTGCGCAGTGCACTGCTATTTGGCTACATTGAGTCTCATTATTTACGTATTATTGAACAACTGGTGTACCAGCAACACTTAAAAGGTTACACTTGAGAGGTGTGTAGTAGATTTCTTTGCATTGTGATGTTAATTAGCCTAATTATGCAGTAACGTTTTTTGACTTCAGCAAAAGAATGCTTCTGCTTTATTAGTAATATATATCAACTCATCTTGGCAAGAAAGATATACAGGGCACAGGTAATAAATTTAGTGACAAAAAATAGTATTAATGATTATTCAAAAGAAGATTACAGATTTTTTTCTTCATGATTTTTGCAAACCAGCGAATCCAAATATTAAAGGTTTTATCTGTGACGGTTTGTATTGCTATATCAGACCCAAATGAATTCATTTATTAATTTTCAAGAAGTAGTTGCATCAATCTAGATAATGAAGGCTCAGAGACCGCTGCAATATGGCAGCTCCACTGACATAGAGCCCAATGCTACATCTACGCATCTATACTGTGCATTTCTACTGTCTATCTAAGCATTTATCTAAGGATAAATGTGTGTATTGTGTGTCTGGCACAGCATGTGTGTTGTGTGTC
Source organism: Tenualosa ilisha (assembly GCA_015244755.2). NCBI lineage: Eukaryota > Metazoa > Chordata > Actinopteri > Clupeiformes > Clupeidae > Tenualosa > Tenualosa ilisha. The sequence goes on along the minus strand of PYXC01001809.1, from coordinate 131,616 downwards.
GTGCAATAAGGTTACTTTTTCACCCCCCTGATCAAGAACAGCCCAGACATGTAGCTGAGCGTGACTGTTTTATCCCACTTACTGGTGAGAACAGAGAGATAAACTGAAACATCATGTCCATATTTAGGTCCTCCATTTGGATACTGCTGACAGGTGTAGAGTCCAGCATCCTCAGGGGTGACATCAGTAATCTGGAGAGAACAGTTAGGGAGCAGGTGCAGAGTTTTAGCTCTGGCGGTGGACTCTGGTTTGATTTGCCCATGGTTGACTATTTCAACAGTATCTGCTCCGTTCCTGCTGTAGATCCATGTTGTTGCTGAGCATTGTGAGGAACTTGAGTTCACATTTCCACAGGGCAGAATGGCAACCCTTCCAGCACTGGTGAACACAGTCACAGATTCTCCTCTGGCACCTGAATGCACACGCACTGTATTTAGAGTTTTGAACGATATTGTCATACATTTTTATATTGTGATTTATGTCTGTCAGTCCGAATCACACTAAAAGCCAAATCTCACTCACAATTCCTCTAATCTACAGTATGGTAGTGGTGGTGGTGGCAGCGTAGCGGTTAAGGAACCTGGCTAGCAAAGCTAGTGGTCTGAGAAGTTGTGGGTTTGAATCCCAGCTGCCACCGTTTTGCCTTTGAGTTTTGTTAAGGGCGACTTGGGGATTGAACCCTGAGGCCTAAGCACTAAGCCATCGTCCCAGTGAGTATAGAATCGACTCAGGTGCAGAGGTTCAGTGACAAAAGGTTTAATATCCACAAAAGTCTTGTTCAAAAGCTCAGAAGATCCAAAAAGACACAAAAGGCTTGGTAACAAAAAGTTCTTAAACATAAAAGCACAAAAAACAGAACTGAAACTACGGGAACTCAAAAGGCTTAGTATCGTTGAGAAAAATACTTGACAAGGGCTTAGCAAACAGTGACTTGAGACGCTCACAAAGACTCAACGACAAGCAAACGAAAAGCAGGGCTTAAATAGTGGACAGACACACAAGGGCAATCAAGGAACAGGTGTGGCACAAAAGGGAAAACAAGATTCAATAACGACGAGACCAGGAAAGGAAATCCAAATAAGGAAAAGGGGTGGAGACATGATGAGCACGCGGATACTGTAAACAAAAGCACGTGGAACACCAAAAACAAACCCGCTGTTGAAACAAGGAGACCCACCAAGGAGCAATGGCGGCCACTAGTGGCCAGGAGGGACATGAAACCTAACAAGTTTAGCTCACTTAACCCTACGTTGCTCAAGGGTAGACTGGGCCCTGAACACGTGATCGTTGACAACATGTATGCCGCTTTGGATAAAAGCGTCTGCTAAATGTAAACGTAAATGGTTTATCACACACAATTAGTTTTCAAAGCCCACTAAGCTGGTTTGGATCTTCTTGAAGTCTCAGACACAGATTTTTATGATCCATCCCATAATCTACTCTGTGTTGTATAAAGTACACAAAACTACTTAAAACTAAAGATACATTACCCCCCCCCCCCCCCCAAAAAAAAAAGTTTTTTGTAGAAGTTCAAGTCACCCACGAGTATGTTACTCAAGTTAAAAGTATAAAAGTATCTCTTATTAACTGTACTTAAGTATGAGTCTATAATTAACTGTACTTAACTATGAGTCTATAATTAACTGTACTTAAGTAATGCCAGTAAAAGTTCAAGTAGGCAAAAAAAAGTCTGTTTAAAACACGTACTTCACAACAGACTTAATAAAAACAACGCACACACTCAGTCAGAATGAAAAATGGTGCCTATATCACATGTACACTTGGCCAATGACGAGTCAGCTTCCTCAAAACTTTGTTGCAGTCACTCAGTCGACGATCATATTTAAAATTGCTAATTGAAAATGTAGTGGAGTGAAAGTATGTAATTAACTCAGGAAATGTAATGAAGTAAAAGCTAACTTTACTCAAATAAAGTGTAGATGCTCCCAAAACATACTTAAGTACTGTAGTGAAGTATTTATACTTAGTTACTATACATCTCTGAATCCACTGATTCCTCAATGGTTTATTTCATGCAATTAGTCTTAAAAGCCCATTTAGCTAGTTTGAATCTTCTTGAAGTCTCAGACACATGTTTCCATGCTCCATCCTTTGATCTACTGCATCTCATCTGATCTAACACTCACTCAAAGATCTAAGTTGTGTTTAAAACTGTTTAAAAATGTTCTAAATCAAGTGATTGATGCACTAAGTGCTTTTTCGCCATATTTAGCGTGGACTTCAAGACTGTGTGTGTAGTCAATGTTCCTGTTGACAACCACAAACCTCACACCCTCATCCTGTAGTGCTGAGTCACTCTCTATACTGCTATTCTCACGCAGTCTCAGAATAGACATCCCAGCAAAACTCAAGTTTAAATGTTCGGAAGGACTTTCAGTGTGTTTTACTCTTGAATAAGACACCTCTGGTCTCAGGTCTAAATGTTCTAAAGACACTCAGTGTGTACGAGAAGAGGAGGGAAATGGCTGCAGCTCAGTATAAAGTTTAAAGGTGCAGTCCTTAATCGGAGAGAGACAGAGGGAAAATAGATTTTTTTAAGTTATGTTTACACAGAATTTTACTACTTTACTGTACAGACACAGGACAAGACAGGGCAAAGTTATTCTTTTTCTTCCCTTTTTTGTCATATAATTTTTTGAGGGCTCTTGAGTAAGGCACTGAACCCGTAACACTAACCCTAACACATCACTGCTCCCTTGAGTAAGGCCCCTAACCCCTCACTGTTCCCTTGAGTAAGGCCCCTAACCCCTCACTGCTCCCTTGAGTAAGGCCTCTCACCCCTCAGTGGTCCCGTGAGTAAGGCACCTAACCCTTCGCTGCTCCCTGAAGCAAGGCACTTAACCCCTCACTGCTCCCTTGAGTAAGGCACCTGACCCCTAACTGCTCCCTTGAGTAAGGCCCCTAACCCCTCTGTGCTCCCTTGAGTAAGGCCCCTAACCCCTCTGCAAATAAGAAACCTTGCCAACACATGTTGTAGCAGTTTACAGCAACGACTTCCTGGAGCGGTGGTTAACACGGACAACACACATCTTAAAAAAAAAATAGTAAGTTATTTGTTCTAAAACCATACAAACTAAAACATACAAGCAAAATGTAGCTCCATCGCATTCACTAGGTTGAAAAACTGTGTACCACTTACACTCTACGTGGCCGTCAAGTGATTCACTAAGTACTTTCTCCCCCATATTTAGCATAGACTTTAATGTACACTACATACACTCTAAGACCAACTCTGTGTGAAAAAATTTTCAAAATGAGGCCCCTGGTCTCACCTTGCAGTAGCAGCAGCCCCGTCAGAAGTAGTCCCACTGTTGGGTTGTGTAGCCTTGCCATGTCTTCTGCTCTCTGAGGTGGTGTGTCTCTGCTCTAAGGCTCAAATGGTGCATGCATCTTCCTGTATCACACATACACACGCACACACACACACACACTTCCTCAAAAGATGACCAAGTGCTACATACAGGTCACTGTCACCCAACCACTGTATCTATTTATGGAGTTCTGTTCTTCACACCATTTGCAGTAGTGCATCACTGCCTAAAGATCATGTTATGTATCACTGATACTGATATTTAATTACCTAAAGTGTGGTTATTTAATTACCTAAAGTCTGATTACCGATGCAGTCAGTTACTGTGATTACATTTTCTGATGTCCAAATAATAAAGAAATTAGTCTGAAAATAACCCATCCAGTCATCCTGAACACTTCATAACTAACAAATGGTCTATCAAACTCAACAAAAATATACGTGAAACGTCTAGCAAATATAAACAGTCATTGTGTGTTCAGGGATGGGAGGTATTAGGGGAAGAGATCCTTCTGAGTGCGTATTTTTACAATTAAACTGCTTGTATCATTTTGCAAGGATGTCGTATGCCTCTTAACATGTATTTAAAAAAAAAAATTATTTAAAAAATATTCCACATGCATATACACGTGTCGAAGAAACGTGTGGGTCATGTGGGTGTCTGTGGTTCCATTGCATGGGCCATTTCAAGACTGTGTGTGGTCAATGTTCCTGTTGACAACCACAAACCACACACCCTCATCCTGTAGTGGTGAGTCACTCTCTATACTCTCTATACACGCAGTCTCAGAATAGACACCTCAGCAAAGCTCATGTCTAAATGTTCTCAGAACATTTAGTGTGTTTTACGCTTAAATAAGACACCTCAGCAAAGTTCAGGTCTAAATGTTTTAAAGACATACAGTGTGTTCTACTCTTGAATAAGACACCTCTGGTCTCAGGTCTAAATGTTCTAAAGACACTCAGTGTGTACGAGAAGAGGAAGGAAATGGCTGCAGCTCAGTATAAAGTTTAAAGGTGCAGTCCTTAATCGGAGAGAGACAAAGGGAAAATAGATTTTGTGAAGTTATGTTTACACAGAATTTTACTACTTTACTGTACAGACACAGGACAAGACAGGGCAAAGTTATTCTTTTTCTTCCCTTTTTTGTCATATCATTTTTTGAGGGCTCTTGAGTAAGGCACTTAACACGTAACACAGCTCTTGAGTAAGGCCCCTAACCCCTCACTGCTCCCTTGAGTAAGGCACCTATTTTTTTTTTTCTTTAGGCATTTAGCAGACGCTTTTATCCAAAGCGACTTACAAAAGAGGATAACATTCAAGCGCACCTAAACACTCATTGCTCTCTTGAGTAAGGCCCCTAACCCCTCACTGCTCCCTTGAGTGAGGCCCCTAACCCCTCACTGCTCCCTGAAACGAGGCACTTAACCCCTCACTGCTCCCTTGAGCAAGGCACCTAAACCCTCGCTGCTCCCTTGAGTTAGGCCTCTAACCCCTCACTGCTCCCTTGAGTAAGGCACCTAACCCCTCACTGCTCCCTGAAGCGAGGCACCTAACCCCTCACTGCTCCCTTGAGTAAGGCACCTGATCCCTGACTGCTCCCTTGAGTAAGGCACCCAACCCCTCACAGCTCCCTTTAGCAAGGCACCTAACCCCTCTCTGCTCCTTTGAGTAAGGCCCCTAACCCCTCACTGCTTCCTTGATAAAGGCACCTAACCCCTCATAGCTCCCTTGAGCAAGGCACCTAACCCCATTCTGCTCCCTTGAGCAAGGCTCCTAACTGCTCCCTCGAGCAAGGCACCTAACTCCGTCACTGCTCCCTTCAGCAAGGCAGCTAACCCCTCACTGCTCCCTTGAGTCAGGCACCTTACCCCCCCACTACCCTTGATAAAGGCGCCTAACACCTTATAGTTCGCTTGAGTAAGGTCCCTAACCCCTCACTGCTCCCTTGATAAAAGCATCTAACACCTCATGGCTCGCTTGAATAAGGCCCCTAACCCCTCACTGCTCCCTTGATAAAGCCACCTAACGCCTCATAGCTCGCTTGAATAGGGCCCCTAACCCCTCACTGCTCCCTTTAGCAAGACCCCTAACTGCTCCCTTGAGCAAGGCACCTAATCCCTCACTGCACCCCTGAGTAAGGCCCCTAACCCCCTCACTATTCCCTTGAGTAAGGCCCCTAACCAATACGGACAACAATCCACAACAATAAAAAGACAGCAGTCATTCTGAATGTTACAATTGGGAGGGATTGGTCTCTGAAGTATAAACTCCTTCTCATTCTTTGTGTTCTGCGGGCATTTTAGACTTCCTCACAATGCAGGAGGATGGTTTGGGAGTGTTTTTCCTTCAGCCACTGGTGGAGGAGACGTCAATGCTGGGGTCAGTGCTAACCCTAGTGCTAACCCTAGGCTCACTCACTCACTCACTCACACACACACACACACACATACATGTTTAGAAGAGTTTATTTCTTCTAGAATGTATTTACATCCATTAATAATACTAATAACTAATAATAGATCAGATGCAGCCTGGCTTCTCCAGACTCACTCTGTTTCCCTTCAGGAAGACAGTCTGGACTCTCTCCATAGAGGAATGTTTCCAACCCCCAGCATTGCAATTGGCGAAGACTTTGCATTGACTCTGATATCATTGGTCATCCAGCTTAACCAATCACACAGATCAGGAATTCATAACATTACATGATGTCATTCTTTACAATACCTAAAAAACTGCAAAGCTGGTTTATTAGTAAACAATCTGCTACACATGCACTTGCTACTACTGTTTCCCACCAACACTTTGGGTTTCTAAACCAGCGTCCCCTCTCATCACTGATTGGTCCCCTCATTTTGGACTATGTTACAATCCCAGTGAAAGGGGAATAAGCAGACTCAAAAGCATACACACACACACACACACACACACACACACACACACATTGCTATTTTAATATTGTGGAAGAAAGGGATCAAACTGACCCAAGCCGTACTTTAAACCACTGTGTATGAAAAACAAGAATGCATTTCTTTAACAAAGACCAAATATGCTCCAAATATTCCATGGGTATCAAAGTCATTCAGGTCATCCTGAGGTCATGATGTCATTTCAGGTCATCCTGAGGTCCTGATGTCATTCAGGTCATTGTGAGGTCCTGATGTCAATTCAGGTCATCCTGAAGTCCTGATGTTAATTCAGCACCTGTAGTTCCATGGCTGGGGTGTCCTCTGTGGACGGACACAGAATAAAGAGTCAAATAGAAGAACAGCTGAGAGACAATCAGAAGAACAGATTATTCCATCCAAAGGACACAGCTTAATTAAACAGACTAGAGGGATGAAGTCGTCGGCATCTTCAGAGGTGTGTGTGTGTGTGTGTTACTGTCACCTCTACGGGTCTGCTTCCTCCTCCTCACCAAGAGAACAACTCCAACGAGCCCAGGAACAATCAGCACTATGAAGAAGACGCTGAGTTTGATGGGAACCTCTGACACACACACACACACACACACACACACACACACACAGAATTATCTATATCTTGCAAAATTCCAATATAATAACAATAGAGTTTTGGAGGAAGAAATGGGACTTTGCAGATGGTCTCCTTCAGGTAAGTCAGGAACCTTATCAGGTGAGTTAGTACCATCAGAGGTACTGACTGGGCAAAGATCCATATTTAAATTGGTTTAGAATATAAAGCCTTGTGACAGGCAAGACATGGTGGAGGAGACTAGAGGACCACAGAACTGTTTAAGACAGCAGATTGATCTGGTTCTGTGTCAAGACTGTATGAACAAGATCAGGTTTTATGTCAATACTGTATGAATAAAATCAGGTTCCATGTCAATACTGTATGAATAAGATCAGGTTCTACGTTAATACTGTATGAATAATATTAGGTTCTATGTCAATATTGTATGGATAAGATCAGGTTCCATGTCAATGCTGTATGAATAAGATCAAGTTCTATGTCAATACTGTATCAGGTTCTGTGTCAATAGTCTTGAATAAGATCAGGTTCTATATCAATACTCTATGAATAAGATCAGGTTCTAGGTCAATACTGTATGAACAAGATCAAGTTCCGTGTCAATACTGTATGAATAAGATCAGGTTCTATGTCAATACTGTATGAATAAGATCAAGTTCCGTGTCAATACTGTATGAATAAGATCAGGTTCTATGTCAATACTGTATGAATAAGATCAAGTTCCGTGTCAATACTGTATGAATAAGATCAGGTTCTATGTCAATACTGTATAAATAAGATCAGGTTCTATGTAAATACTGTATGATTAATATAAGGTAGTGGCTATTACAAGGTTCTGTGTCAATACTGTATGAATAAGATCAGGTTCCGTGTCAATACTATATGAATAAAATCAGGTTTTATGTCAATACTGTATGGCTATTATAAGGTTCCGTGTCAATACTGTATGTCTATTATAAATTACTGTATCAGTCTTACCCAGGGGAGATGTAGAGCCTGGAGGTGAAGTTGCTGGGCAAGAGGTTGACAGTTTTGCTGGTTGCGGTGAAGTAGCTGGTTGTGTCGGTGGAGGTTGTGATACCGCTTGTCCTCCTGTCACTGCTGGAGTTCTAGCTGGTTTCACTGCAAAAGAAGAAGAGTGAAGTTTTGAATATCTTCATTTATTATCAGTTTTCATGCCAGACATGTCATGTCATCATCACTGACCTTCCATTCTGACATGTCATTACCACTGACCTGCCACTCTGACATATCATGTCATCATCACTGACCTGCCACTCTGACATGTCATGTCATCATCACTGACCTGCTACTCTGACATGTCATGTCATCATCACTGACCTGCCACTCTGACATGTCATGTCATCATCACTGACCTGCTACTCTGATGGTGTGGGAGACAGAAGTCTGCACCTGCCCCTTTGCAGTCACCTGGCATCTCCATGTCCGCTGAGTGTGAGTGGGGTTTGGATCTCTGACACTCACATTGAGTGGGATTGAACAGGGAGATTCTCTCTGGAAACACTGGCTGTCAGTGGTCTGCAGGTCAGTCCCTCCATCATCCACCCAACTCAGACGAATGTCTCTGTTATAAAATACAGTCTTCAATTCCCTATAGAAGTGCAGGTGGCAGTAGAGGGTCTCATCTCTGTCTGTCTCTCTCTCCGTCACACCTGAAGCTAGAAAACAGATGAAGAGAGAAAGAGATACAAGTACGACATGCAGCTGGATTAGACGTGTGATGCTAAAACCATTTCAGTGTTATGAGATTGTCTGTTTAATCACACTTACTAGTAAGAACAGGGAAATAAACTAAAGCATAAGGTACATCTTGAGATCCAGTATCTGGGTAGTGCCTACAGAAGTAGAGTCCTGCATCCTCAGTGGTGACATCAGTAATGTGGAGAGAACAGTCAGAGAGCAGACTCAGTCTCTCAGCTCTGGGGGTGCTTTCCATTGTGACTTCCCCGCCAGCGCATAATAAGAAAGTAGTCTCTCCAATCCCACCGTAGATCCACTCAGTAAACATAGGAAATGGGTAAATGTCTGTGTCATATGAGTTCATATCACATGGTATAAAGGCAGCCCCTCCTACACTGGAGAACACGGTAACAGGTTCCCGTCCTTGGACACCTGAGAAGAACAGCATTAAATAGTAGAACTATAAAAACCTGCAATAAAATGTGGTCTTCACAGTGTTTCTGTTATAGGCTTTTGGAAGTGATCTAGTGTGTGTGTGTGTGTGTGTGTGTGTGTGTGTCTCCTGTGCCGTCTCTCCTCAGACCATGA
>PYXC01001809.1:17500-117500 GCA_015244755.2 Tenualosa ilisha | reverse complement strand
AACTCCCTTATGTTCAGTTAATCTAGGAAGAAACCTTGGGCAGATCCACGACTCAAGGGGCTAACCCAACTGCCAGGGGTCATGGAGAAAAATTACAATCAGTGAAACGGTAAAGAGGAAGATTTTAAGTCTAGAATTAAAGGTATTGTGAGTGTCCGCTTGTCAAATGTGGGGTGGGAGATTATTCCACAGGAGGGGTGCACGGTAACAAAAGGCTCTTCCTCCTATCATAGATTTTGATATTCTTGGGATTACAAGGAGACTAGAGGTTTCTTATTCCAGAGTAAAACACACTGAATGTCCTTTAGAACATTTAGACCTGAACTTTGCTGAGGTGTCTATTCTGAGACTGCGTGTATAGAGAGTATAGAGAGTGACTCACCACTACAGGATGAGGGTGTGTGGTTTGTCGTTGTCAACAGCAACATTGACCACACACACACACACACACAGTCTTGAAATGGCGCATGCAATGGAACCACAGACACCCACGTGACCCACACTTTTCATCGCAGCTGTAAATAAATAAAATAAATAAATGTAAAGAGGCATACGACATCCTTGCAAAATGTTACAAGCAGAGTAATTGTAACAACACGCACTCAGAAGGATCTCTTCCCCTAATACCTCCCATCCCTGAACACACAATGGCTGTTTACATTTTGCTAGACGCATCATGTATTTGTTAGTTGTGAAGTGTTCAGGATGACTGGATGGGTTCTTTTCAGACTAAGTTCTTTCTATTTTGACATCAGAAAATGTAACTACAGTAACTGACTGCATCGGTAATCAGACTTTAGGTAATTAAATAACCAGACTTTAGGTAATTAAATATCAGTGTCAGTGATACATAGCATGATCTTTAGGCAGTGATGCACTACTGCAAATGGTGTGAAGAACAGAACTACATAAATAGATACAGTGGTTTGGTGACAGTGGCTTGTATGTAGCACTTGGTCATCTTTTGAGGAACTATGTGCCTGTGTGTGTGTGTGTGTGTGTGTGTGTGTATATGTGTGATACGGGAAGATGCATGCACCATTTGAGCCTTAGAGCAGAGACACACCAGCTCAGAGAGCAGAGGACATGGCAAGGCTACACAACCCAACAGTGGGACTACTGCTGACGGGGCTGCTGCTACTGCAAGGTGAGACCAGGGGCCTCATTTTGAACATTTTTTCACACAGAGTTGGTCTTAGAGTGTATGTAGTGTACATTGAAGTCTATGCTAAATATGGGGGAGAAAGTACTTAGTGAATCACTTGACGGCCACGTAGAGTGTAAGTGGTACAGGTTTCAACCTAGTGAATGCGATGGAGCTACATTTTGCTTGTATGTTTTAGTTTGTATGGTTTTAGAACAAATAACTTACTTTTTTTTTTTAAGATGTGTGTTGTCCGTGTTAACCACCGCTCCAGGAAGTCGTTGCTGTAAACTGCTACAACATGTGTTGGCAAGGTTCCTTATTTGCAGAGGGGTTAGGGGCCTTACTCACGGGACCACCAAGGGGTTAGGGGCCTTACTCAAGGGAGCAGTGAGCGTTTAGGTGCCTTACTCAAGGGAGCTGTGAGGGGTGAGAGGCCTTACTGAAGGGAGCAGTGAGGGGTTAGGGGCCTCACTCAAGGGAGCAGTGATGTGTTAGGGTTAGTGTTACGGGTTCAGTGCCTTACTCAAGAGCCCCCAAAAAATTATATGCCAAAAAAGGGAAGAAAAAGAATAACTTTGCCCTGTCTTGTCCTGTGTCTGTACAGTAAAGTAGTAAAATTCTGTGTAAACATAACTTAACAAAATCTATTTTCCCTTTGTATCTCTCCGATTAAGGACTGCACCTTTAAACTTTACACTGAGCTGCAGCCATTTCCCTCCTCTTCTCGTACACACTAGGTGTCTTTAGAACATTTAGACCTGAGACTACAGGTGTCTTATTCAAGAGTAAAACACACTGTATGTCTTCAAAACATTTAGACCTGAACTTTGCTGAGGTGTCTTATTTCAGAGTAAAACACACTGTATGTCTTTAATACATTTAGACCTGAGACTAGAGGTGTCTTATTCAAGAGTAAAACACACTGAAAGTCCTTCAGAACATTTAGACTTGAGTTTTGCTGGGATGTCTATTCTGAGACTGCGTGAGAACAGCAGTATAGAGAGTGACTCAGCACTACAGGATGAGGGTGTGAGGTTTGTGGTTGTCAACAGGAACATTGACTACACACACAGTCTTGAAGTCCATGCTAAATATGGCGATAAAGCGCTTAGCGAATCAATCACTTGATTTCGAACATTTTTTAACCGTTTTAAACACAACTTAGATCTTTGAGTGAGTGTTAGACCAGATGAGATGCAGTGGATCAAAGGATGGAGCATGGAAACATGTGTCTGAGACTTCAAGAAGATTCAAACAAGCTAAATGGGCTTTTAAGACAAATTGCATGAAATAAACCATTGAGAAAGTATATTTTGGGAGCATCTACACTTTATTTGAGCAAAGTTAGCTTTTACTTCATTACATTTCCTGAGTTAATTACATACTTTTACTCCACTACATTTTCAATTAGCAATTTTAAATATGATCGTCGACTGAGTGACTGCAACAAAGTTTTGAGGAAGCTGACTCGTCATTGGCCAAGTGTACATGTGATATAGGCACCATTTTTCATTCTGACTGAGTGTGTGCGTTGTTTTTATTAAGTCTGTTGTGAACTACGTGTTTTAAACAGACTTTTTTTTGCCTACTTGAACTTTTACTGGCATTACTTAAGTACAGTTAATTTTAGACTCATAGTTAAGTACAGTTAATTATAGACTCATACTTAAGTACAGTTAATAAGAGATACTTTTATACTTTTACTTGAGTAACATACTCGTGGGTGACTTGAACTTCTACAAAAAACTTGGGGTGGGGGGGGGGTTGTAATGTATCTGTACTTTTAAGTAGTTTTGGGTACTTTATACAACACTGAGTAGATTATGGGATGGAGCATAAAAACCTGTTTCTGAGACTTCAAGAAGATCCAAACCAGCTTAGTGGGCTTTGAAAACTAATTGTGTGTGATAAACCATTTACGTTTACATTTAGCAGACGCTTTTATCCAAAGCGACTTACATGTTGTCAACTATCACGTGTTCAGGGCCCAGTCTACCCTTGAGCAACGTAGGGTTAAGTGAGCTAAACTTGTTAGGTTTCATGTCCCTCCTGGCCACTAGTGGCCGCCATCGCTCCTTGGTGGGTCTGCTTGTTTCGACAGCGGGTTTGTTTTTGGTGTTCCACGTGCTTTTGTTTACAGTTTCCGTGTGGTCGTCATGTCTCCACCCCTTTTCCTTATTTGGATTTCCTGTCCTGGTCTCATCGTTATTGAATCTTGTTTTCCCTTTTGTGCCACACCTGTTCCTTGATTGCCCTTGTGTGTCTGTCCACTATTTAAGCCCTGCTTTTCGTTTGCTTGTCGCTGAGTCTTTGTGAGCGTCTCAAGTCACTGTTTGCTAAGCTCTCGTCAAGTATTTTTCTCAAAGATACTAAGCCTTTTGAGTTCCCGTAGTTTCACTTCTGCTTTTGTGTTCAAGAACTTTTTGTTACCGAGCTTTTTGTGTCTGTTTTTGGATCTTCTGAGCTTTTGAACAAGACTTTTGTGGATATTAAACCTTTTGTCACCAAACCTCTGCACCTGAGTCGATTCTATACTCACTGAGACGGTGGCTTAGTGGTTAGGCCTCAGGGTTCAATCCCCGAGTCACCCTTAACAAAACTCAAGAGCAAAATGGTGGCAGCTGGAATTCGAACACCACCACTACCATGCTGTAGATTAGAGGAATTGTGAGTGAGATTCGGCTTTTAGTGTGATTCGGACTGACAGACAGAAATCACAATATAAAAATGTATGACAATATCGTTCAAAACTCTAAATACAGTGCGTGTGCATTCAGGTGCCAGAGGAGAATCTGTGACTGTGTTCACCACTGCTGGAAGGGGTGCCATTCTGCCCTGTGGAAATGTGAACTCAAGTTCCTCACAATGCTCAGCAACAACATGGATCTACAGCAGGAACGGATCAGATATTGTTGAAATAGTCACCCTTGGGCAAATCAGACCAGAGTCCACCCCCAGAGCTAAAACTCTGCACCTGCTCCCTAACTGTTCTCTCCAGATTACTGATGTCACCCCTGAGGATGCTGGACTCTACATCTGTCTGCAGTACCCAAATGGAGGACCTACATATAGAGATGATGATCCAGTTTATCTCTCTGTTCTCACCAGTAAGTGGGATAAAACAGTCACGCTCAGCTACATGTCTGGGCTGTTCTTGATCAGGGGGGTGAAAAAGTAACCTTATTGCATGACACACAACACACACACTGTGCCAGACACAATACACACATTTATCCTTAGATAAATGGGTAGATAGACAGTAGAAATGCACAGTATAGATGCGTAGATGTAGCATCGGGCTCTATGTCAGTGGAGCTGCCATATTGCAGTGGTCTCTGAGCCTTCATTATCTAGATTGATGCAACTACTTCTTGAAAATTAATAAATGAATGTATTTGGGTCTGATATAGCAATACAAACCATCACAGATAAAACCTTTAACATTTGGATTTGCTGGTTTGCAAAAATCATGAAGAAAAAAATCTGTAATCTTCTTTTGAATAATTATTAATACTATTATTTGTCACTAAATGTATTACCTGTGCCCTGTATATCTTTCTCGCCAAGATGAGTTGATATATATTACTAATAAGGCAGAAGCATTCTTTTACTGAAGTCAAAAAACGTTACTGCATAATTAGGCTAATTAAGATCACAATGCAAAGAATCTACTACACCTCTTAAGTGTAACCTTTAAATGTTGCTGGTACACCAGTTGCTCAATAATGAGTAAATAATGAGACTCAATGTAGCCAAATAGCAGTGCACTGCGCAGCAGAATCTCTTGTAGCAATATTGAAACAATTGAGCCATGCTGATTACTTGCCTGTTAGTTAGCTAGTTAGCCTTGGTCAGCCTGGGACAAGATACTCTGAATGCCTCGCAACCATAAAATCTTCAAGATATTATTTATTTCAAGCTTGTCTTTCTTTTGTAAACTACACATTAATATGTAGATTTCGATCATATTTCAGTTGACCAAGGGAATCATCAGTAGGCTACCTCTACCCAGTCTAGGCTATCATTTGTGTTTAGCTTAAAGGTTTGTAACAGGCTAGCCCTCAAAACGCCACCTATAGCCTATTGCTTACATCAGAATTTACCCAGACAGCAATTTTCACGCTCTAACATGTCCATACGAGCTTATTTTCAACAAATAAGGTCAACCAGAGAGCTGTGTTCCACTGATAAAGCCAACTTGCCTGTCAGAAAGCTAACCGGAGCTAACATGCTACATGTTAGCAAATGCAGCATGGTTAGCCTGAAACATCAGGATTGCAGGCGAATTTGGTTGCTAATGTACATATTCTTAGCATCAGTCAGATATGTGAAACACATTGTTTTTAAGCCATTGTGGTTATCAAATGATTTAATGTCCAGTCTGTTTAATATAAGGTGTTCAGTGTGACTGCTACCCCCTCATTTGTATTAACATGAATGGCGTGACTTGGTTGGTACTTATTTTGAGGACCTGCTGGATCAGGTTACTTTACGGGGATGGAAAACGTTGACTGTGCTGTGTCTTACCTTGCTCTGTCCTGCCTTTGCTAGTACCTGTGTCATCAAGATAAACCTTTTTTAAAATATCTGTTCAGTGAATCCCTAAGGCTCCTGGTTTCTTCTTCTCTTTTCTTTTATTTTTTGTGCCCCTGATTTATGCTGAGACATGTTGGCATACTAAAGCACTCATCAAATGAAGTTGCATTTTTGATCAAAGGCCAAACGGTTTTTGTGGTGGGGGTCGCAGGGGGGTTCTTGAGCCCTATTTCAAGGACAGCAAAGGTAAAAACAACTAGAAATTATTTCTGTAAAACAAATATTCTACATTTCTTCCACAAATAGGCATTTTGAAATAGAAATAGAACAATCATTCCGCAATTTCATGACGGCCCAGTTCTGGGTCCCCCTCTTTTCTGGGCCCGGGACAAGATACCCGTTTGCCCCCCCCCCCCCCCTCCCGTCGGTGGGCCTGATGATGAAGTAATATATCTAACAACCTGTGAAAATACAGTAGAATGCAGGAAATTACATCTTAGTACCTGTGCACAAACACATTACAAATCCTTCCAATACCATTGTATTTGTTGAGTTACAATTGCTGGCCTAATTGCTAGCCTATGTTGTTGCATTGAATAGCATATTAGCCCACATCAGCAGTGTGTTGTCCACACAACATTTGTTCAGCAGTACTACTTTGAAACAAATGATGGCACCCATATTTGCACCCATTTAGTGATTATTTTTTGCCCCCCTTCCCGCAAGCAAGCCTAATGCCCACCCAATGATGACATCCTAGCTACACCTCTGTAGTGAAGGCAAATACAGATGTGTTTCCATCTCTCCGTCATGGCAGCTGCATTGACATATTCTATTTATAGTTTACAGACAATGTGGCATGTTATGTCTTACATCTCTCTCTCTCACACACACACACACACACACACACACACACACACATACCAGACAGACTTTTGATTGGTTCTGCTAGAGGCACCACAACACACAGCAGTAACAGGTGTGTGTGTGTATTTGTGTGTGTGTATTTTGTTTTCTGTGTTTTCTAGCTTCAGGTGTGACTGAGAGCGAGACAGGCAGGGATGAGACCATCTACTGCAACCTGCACTTCTTTAGGGGTTTGCAGAGTATAGTTTATAACAGACAATTTTGTCTGATGTGGGTGGATGATGGAGGGACTGAGCTGCAGACCAATGACTGCCAGCGTTTCCAGGGAGAATCTCCCTGTTCCATCCCACTGAACGTGGAGCTCAGCGATCCAAACCCCACTCACACTCAGAGGACATGGAGATGCCAGGTGATTAAAGGCAGGCGGGTGCAGACTTCTGTCTCCCACACCGTCAGAGTGGCAGGTCAGTGATGATGGGCTTCTTTTATGACAGACACATGCTGTGTGCTGTATGGAATTGATCATAACTTTGATAGTAACTACAGTAGCATCTACCAGACTTCACTCTTTTTACTTGTGCAGTGAAACCAACTAGAACTCCAGTGGCGACGAGACAACCAGCACCACCACAACCAGCAACTCCAGCACAACCACAACCAGGCACTACTTCATCACAGCCTGCATCAGCACCACCCAAAAGCACTGTCGCTCCAACATCTACGTCAGACGTGGGTGAGTTTGGTACCAATCTAGATCATGTAGTGTGATTGTTTAGAAATGCCAACAGCTACACAACCAACACCACAGGCTCCAAAATCAGCTGTAGGCAAAATTGTAATATCCTTGAAATGAATATCACTAAAAGAGAATAGTAATATGATACAAATGTATGTCATGTGTAAAACCTTATTCTAATGGGGTAAGACTACCAACCAATCTTATTCAGACAGTACTGACACAGAACCTGATACAGTATTGACAGAGAACCTGATCTTATTCATACAGTATTGACATTGAACCTGATACAGTATTGACAGAGAACCTGATCTTATTCTTATAGTATTGACATAGAACCTGATCTGATTTATACAGTATTGACGTAGAACCTGATTTTTTTCATACAGTATTGACACAGAACCTGATCTTATTCATACAGTATTGACACAGAACCTGATACACTATTGACATAGAACCTGATTTTATTCACACAATATATGATACCTTATCTTCACCATACTATCAATCTGCTGCCTTAAACAGTAATGATACAGTATTGTAGTTTTCCTCTTGTGTAGTCTAGAACAGTTCTGTGGTCCTCTATTCTCCTCCACCATGTCTTGCCCGTCAGAAGGCTTTATATTCTAAACCAGTTTAAATATGGATCTTTGCCCAGTCAGCACCTCTGATGGTACTAACTCACCTGATAAGGTTCCTGACTTACCTAAAGGAGACCATTTGCAAAGTCCCATTTCTTCCACCAGAACTCTGATGTTATTACATGGGAATATTGCAAGATATAGATAATTCTGTTTGTGTGTGTGTGTGTGTGTGTGTGTGTGTGTGTGTGTGTGTGTGTGTCAGAGGCTGCGATCAGACTCAGCGTCTTCTTCATAGTGCTGATTGTTCCTGGGCTCATTGGAGCTGTTCACTTGGTGAGGAGGAGGAAGCAGACCCGTAGAGGTGAGAGTAACACACACACACACACACACACACCGCTGAAGATACCGAAGACGCTCTAGTCTGTTTCATTAAGCTGTGTCCTTTGGATGGAATAATCTGTTCTTCTGATTGTCTCTCAGCTGTTCTTCGATTTGACTCTTTATTCTGTGTCCGTCCACAGAGGAGACCCCAGCCATGGAACTGCAGGTGCTGAATTAACATCAGCACCTCAGGATGACCTGAATGACATCAGGACCTCACGATGAGCTGAACTGACATCACGACCTCAGGATGACCTGAAATGACATCATGACCTCAGGATGACCTGAAATGACATCATGACCTCAGGATGACCTGAATGACTTTGATACCCATGGAATATTTGGAGCATATTTGGTCTTTGTTAAAGAAATGCATTCTTCTTTTTCATACACAGTGGTTTAAAGTACGGCTTGGGTCAGTTTGATCCCTTTCTTCCACAATATTACAATAGCAATGTATGTGTGTGTGTGTGTGTGCGTGTGTGTGTGTGTGTGTGTGTGTGTGTGTGTGTGTGTGTGTGTGTGTATGCATTTGCGTCTGCTTATTCCCCTTTCAATGGGATTCTAACATAGTCCAAAATGAGGGGACCAATCAGTGATGAGAAGGGACGCTGGTTTAGAAACCCAAAGTGTTGGTGGGAAACAGTAGTAGCAAGTGCATGTGTAGCAGATTGTTTACTAATAAACCAACTTTGCGTTTTTTTAGGTATTGTAAAGAATGACATCATGTAATGTTATGAATTCCTGATCAGTGTGATTGGTTAAGCTGGATGACCAATGATATCAGAGTCAATACAAAGTCTTCGCCAATTGCAGTGCTGGGGGTTGGAAACATTCCTCTATGGAGAGAGTCCAGACTGTCTTCCTGGAGGGAAACAGAGTGAGTCTGGAGAAGCCAGGCTGCATCTGATCTATTATTAGTTATTAGTATTATTAATGGATGTAAATACATTCTAGAAGAAATAAACTCTTCTAAACGTGTGTGTGTGTGTGTGTGTGTGTGTGAGTGAGTGAGCCTAGGGTTAGCACTAGGGTTAGCACTAACCCCAGCATTGTCTTCTCCTCCTCCACCAGTGGCTGAAGGAAAAACACTCCCAAACCAACCTCCTGCATTGTGAGGAAGTTTAAAATGCCTGTAGAACACAAAGAATGATACAGAGTTTGTACTTCAGAGACCAATCCCTCCCAATTTTAGCATTCAGAATGACTGCTGTCTTTTTATTGTTTTGGATTGTTGTCCGTATTGGTTAGGGGCCTTACTCAGGGGAGTAATCAGGGGTTAGGGGCCTTACTGAGGGGTGCAGTGAGGGGTTAGGTGCCTTGTTCAAGGGAGCAGTTAGGGGCCGTGCTCAAGGGGAGCAGTGTGGGGTTGGGTGCCTTGATCAAGGGAGCAGTGAGGGGTTAGGGGCCTTACTCAAGCAAGCTATCGGGTGTTAGGTGCCTTTATCAAGGGAGCAGTGAGGGGTTAGGGGCCTTACTCAAGGGAGCAGTGAAGGGTTAAGTACCTTACTCAAGGGAGCAGTGAGGGGTTAGGGGCCTTACTCAGGGGTGCAGTGAGGGGTTAGGAGCCTTGCTCAAGGGAGCAGTGATAGGTTAGGGGCCTTACTCAAGGGAGCAGTGAGGGGTTAGGGGCCTTACTCAATGGAGCAGAGAGGGGTTAGGGTGCCTTACTCAAGAGAGCAGTGAGGGGTTAGGTGCCTTGCTAAAGGGAGCAGTGAGGGCTTAAGTACCTTGCTCAAGGGAGCAGTGAAGGGTTAGGTCCCTTACTCAAGGGAGCAGTTAGGGGCCTTGCTCAAGGGAGCAGTGTGGGGTTGGGAGTCCCAAACACCTTACTGATTTTGATTTTTTTTTCTTTTGAGTGTCGCTTAAATTACCCAAACATGGCATGCCAAACGTCTCATTATTATTCGTATATTCAAACACCGTGATCCACGTGAATGATATCATTTGAAAGTGCAGCGTCAAAATTCTTGACTTGTAAATTTAATTTGCAAGCGGAAAGATAAAAATTTGTGACTTGTAAATAAGGATTTGCACAAAGGTGTATTGGTTTATTCAAGTGTTTGGAAACTTACCAGTGCACGGCTCTGGTTTGAAGGGACAACACCGCCACCTACTGGGGAGGAGGGTGAGGACTGTAGTAGTGTTGCGTCTGAGTTAAGACCTTCTCGTATGAATCGGATTGGAAAAAGGCAAATGGAATGTCTCAAAATTACACAAACGGAAAGAGGGATTCATGCGCGTGTCGGGTGGTATGCAAAAGCAGATTCAACACTTCACACAAGGCACGTAGGAGTCGCAAAGGAAATTTTGAAAACAGATGCAGATGCAAAACGTGATACGTGTTTTACAAATGCTATAGCTATGATTTCATTTGCAAGTTTCCAAACACTTGAATAAATCAATACACCTTTGTGCAAATCCCAATTTACAAGACGAATGTTGTCTTTGCGCTAGCAAATTAAATTTACAAGTCAAAAATTTTGAAAACTTTGCACTTCAAATGACATCATTCGCGTGGATCATGATGTTTGGATACGTGAATAATAATGAGACCTTTGGCACGCCATACCCAAATCCTAGCATGCGTCCGTGCGTGCGTCAACTCTCTCTTGGACACGCGTGTATGCGTGCACACTTCTGCAGTACTCGTCTCACGCACACAGCACTCGAGCGACAACCTTTACAAAACCTGTTATTCTCCGAATCGATGCTAAATTGCAGTCCATATCCAGCACAATTTGCATTCAATTGTGCAACATGAACTGAACCACTGTGGAACAATAGTCACTCATAACGAGCACTGATTCACGGCTTGACCTTTGACATCTCTGGTTATAATGACAGTTTATAATCCCTCTTATTCTTTTGCTTTTCTTAAGTTTGTCTCACTATGTCCGTATTAATCATTGAAAGATTCAAATCGACGCGCTGCAGCCATAATAGGTCCATCAGAGAGCTAACTAGGAAGAGTGAGAGTATACCATGTGATGCATTCGAACCAATCGCCTTGTCGGAATTCGAGTCGCAGCCAATGAGACTTCAAAAGACTCCTGTAAACTTGGTTGACAAAGCGGGACTATTCATATTTGGATTACAGAATGTGATGCAGGAGGATCTGTGCTTTAAAACAATATCACATTTGCCATATGTCGGAGACCGGTCGCGATAAATCTTCGTGAATCTTCGGTAAAATTCACAGGCAAAGTCATCAAAACATTTGATTTTATTGACTTGCATTTTATTTACATGTAGTAAAATAAACACCTAAATGTGTAATTTGGACATTTTCTTTATAGCAGTGTGAAAGTTTACATGTAAAAGACGCAAATTAGCCCAACCGCAAATTTAACCAGGACATGAAAAATCTATGTTTTCACCAGCCAGAGAAGTGACTCTGATTAGACACTAGAGGGAGCTACTGCAGAGCAGCTGCCTCATAGTCCTCTCATCTCTCCTCAGCTCTCTGGACAGATAGATACTGCTCCCTCTAGTGGGTGAGAGTGGACTGGAGTTAATACGTGAAACTAAAGCATAAATCACTTAACTGAGCTTTGCTTTAATTAGCTTTGCATATTTATGCCTACTGTAAGTATACAGAAAGTAATGCTCTATCTGTTATTAGCAAACACACACACACAAAGAGAGAGAGAGAGAGAGAGATGGCAGAGCTGTTGCTATGAATAACCATTCACTGTGTGTTACAGGAACAGACAGAGAAGTGTGTGACACACACACACACACACATAAACTGCAACAGTGACTGCAGCTACTCCTTTTTGCATGGTGTTTGAATTATGTTGACCTGAGATTTTGCAGAGGTGTCTATTTTGAGAGCTGCGTGCAAACAGCAGCATAGAACGTGACCCACTACAACAGGAAGAGGGTGTGAGATTTAATTCTGGCGTTCGATAGACCTTTCTCACAGGAATCGGAAATACGAAATCGCAATGGATGCAGACTTCCTGTCTAATGTCAACACAGCAGAAAGCCGGGTAAATTAAAAATGGAGAGAGTCTACAATGGGAGACAAAGAGAGACATTCCCTCACGGGGTTTGCCAAAAAGATGACTTTTGCCGACGTGACAAGAATCGTGGAGGAAAACTCCGTCACAAAGAGAAACTAACCGGACAAAGGATATAAATTTGTCCACGCAGAGTTTGTTCATAACTTTCAAGGTAAGTAATGTAGCTAACGTTAAAGAGAAATCAGGCAAATTATTAGTTTGTCCACTTAGACCTAGGGCTAGGGTTATAGGGTTATGTATGGATAGTATATAGGACATGTACAACATTATTAAAGCAATATAACAGTCGTGGTCGGGATGTTACAAACAATATGACGTTCACTGTCTGTCTGGTCCGCGTGAACGTCTCGTGTGGAACAGCTCGCGACAATAGCCTAACGTTAACGTTAGCCGAATGCTGTCATCATCAGCTAACTTTTTTTTTTCCTCTGGCGATGTCTGTGTTTATGTTCGCGTGTTTTCTTGTCATAGTATCAAATGTAGTAGACGGGCAGGGTTTTTTTTTGTGAGGGCTAGATGCTACCCGTCTCAGAGGAAAAACGAGGAGCCTCACAAACTAGAGGTTTGACCGCTGAGTGCACACGTTATCATTTAATTTCCAATGTAAGTCTGAAAATCTACCTTAATTATGCAGGAACTCTTTGTCCACCATCTCATTCCGTAAGTTATACATCTCTATCGCTATTTCAACTCTTTCCTTACACTGTTACTTCCATTTACTGCTTACAGTGATGTATGCTACTGTTGTGAACAGTGATGCGATGTGATGTGTCACTGGTGTGAAGTGTCTGCTGCAGACATGAGTACTCCCCCTTTTAATTGAAAAAGTCGGTCCTTTATCCGGCCAAATAGCTTGAACCCATTTTCGTCTTACTTCTTCGTTAGTATGGAAGGAGTGGAAAGACAAATAAGGCTGCTTTTGGGCATTACAATAACAGCCCGGTACGCTACAACAACTTTTACTCGATGCTTGCGCCATCTTTCTTGGTTACCTGGTTACCGGCATACCGGGGAGGAAATAGGTTTCCACAGCAATTGCGTATTTCCGGTGCAAAATACAGAAGTTGTGAGAAAGGTCTATAGAAACCATTTAGCGCACACAGTCGAGAGGAGTCGAGAGCCTGTCTATAGTTAGTCTCTGGTTCTAAACTAGTACCCCATCTGCCCAATATCTAAACACAACAGAAAAGACCTGGATGTAGGCAATTAAATAATTAATCTCTGAAGCTATTACCATAAACTACAACTATTAAACTATGATAAATAGTTACACTGTGAAATTATTAATATTTCATACTCAATTCCAAAGAGCAACAAAGATCATTTCAAATTGACCAATGACGCATTCAGCACCCACAGTTTCCGGTACAACTTTGCAGAAGTATGACATAGGCCTGTGTGTGTGTGTGTGTGTGTGTGTGTCTGTGTGTGTGTTTGTGGTGTTGGTGGGTTGCAACATTAGTGGAGAGAGATATACATACTAATTTGAACTGTCCCAGAATGTGTGACCCATGAGAATGTGAGAGATACTCTTTCCCTGCTTTAGGCCTTATTGGTGATGTTGATGTAGGTTACACTGTTCGCAGCCTATTGGACATTGAGGCCTTATTGGTGATGTTGATGGTGGCATTAGTCATGTTGTCTGCAGCCTGTGGGATGTTTAGGTCTTATTGGTGATGTGGATGGTGGCGTAGGTTACACTGTCTGCAGCCTGTGGGATGTTTATTACATGGTTATAACACATGATCATATCAGTATGTGAGAATATCACCTGTAACCTCAGTAACTCACTCAGTCTACACAGCACACTCACGTTAGGAGGGGAGGATCGAGCTTGAGAGTGATGGGCAACCTTAGCATATGTTACATCTGATGGCTCATTCTGCAGAGAAACACACAGCAAGAGATAACAAGATGGTTTTACATGTTTCTTCAGTGCGAAAGAGTAAATTAATTCAGTTCAATTCAGTTTTATTTCTACAGTGCCTTTTACAATAGTATTGTCTCGTGGTGCTTTACAGAAGGAGCACCTGAGAGCAACAGGGCCAAGGAAAAACTCGCTTATGTTTAATTAGTCTAGGAAGAAACCTTGGGCAGATCCACAACTCAAGGGGCTAACCCAACTGCCAGTGGTCATGCAGGAAAATTACAATCAGTAGTGAACATGATAGATACAAGTTGTCTATGGTTTTAGCTAAGGTTCACAATAGTTCCAGAGTATTATCCCACTTTACATTCCATGGTAATCAGTTCATTGATAGTTATCAGGAATCATGGTTGGACTAATGAAATGTGTTTAAATTTAGAAGTGAATTTATGGTAAAAACAAGCATTAGTATACTACCTATAATGGCCTACATGTTACACAGACTATCAGCATGTCTCAAGTAAAGTCAGTCTTTAATTTGGCGGTGGCAGTGCTAGCGTAGCGGCTAAGGAAGCTGGCTAGCATAGCGGCTAAGGAACCTGGCTAGCATGCTAGTAGCCTGAAAAGTTGCGGGTTTAAATCCCAGTTGCCATCGTTGTTCCCCTGAGCAAGGCACTTAACCCTAAGTTGCTCCAGGGGAGACTGGCCCTGAACAATTGATAGTTGACAAATTGTAAGTCACTTTGGATAAAAGTGTCTGCTAAATGTATTAATGTAATGTAATGTAACTTCACCACAGACTCACATCATCTCCTCCAGCCACTGTGTCTGACTTCCTGACAGTGGAGTATAGGACAGCCTCCGGACCCTGAGTCTGGATAACACAGAGAGGGTTTGTGATTACAACACACATCACCCATAACACGTGTCAAACCAGCACACACATTTGAATTCATTATTTGAGCCCGCTAATCACATTTGTTTACATACAGGATTCAAATTTTTTCAGAGGTGAAATACAGCTTTGACACTCAAACAGCAACACTGCCTGTTACCACTGATACAGAGCAAGTCTTAACCCACTAATAATTGATTTGTGGACATGTCCTAGGCTGCCAAATATCAACACTACCAACTTACATGCAAATCCTAAGGCACTGATCTGAATGGGCTGATCTTTGGCCATCTTATCATAAAATGGCCTTGCCCATACACAGATCAAGGACATACCCTACCTCCAGGACACTCATACACACACACACACACACACACACACGGCTTCGTTCTCCTACGGTCGCTTTGGATAAAAGTGTCTGCTAAATGCATAAATGTAAACACGTGAGCACAGACAAATGCACAGGGAGACTTATGGGTAGTGTACTTAAAACAAAGATTTTTCATGTCCTGGATAAATTTGCGGTTGGGCTAATTTGCGTCTTTTACATGTAATCTTTCTCACTGCTATAAAGAAAATGTCCAAATTACACATTTAGGTGTTTATTTTACTACATGTAAATGAAATGCAAGTCAATAAAATCAAATGTTTTGATGACTTTGCCTGTGAATTTTACCGAAGATTCACGAAGATTTATCGCGACCGGTCTCCGACATATGGCAAATGTGATATTGTTTTAAAGCACAGATTCTCCTGCATCACATTCTGTAATCCAAATATGGATAGTTCCGCTTTGTCAACCAAGTTTACAGGAGTCTTTTGAAGTCTCATTGGCTGCGACTCGAATTCCGACAAGGCGATTGGTTCGAATGCATCACGTGGTATACTCTCACTCTTCCTAGTTAGCTCTCTGATGGACCTATTATGGCTGCAGCGCGTCGATTTAAATCTTTTAATGATTTATACGGACATAGTGAGACAAACTTAAGAAAAACAAAAGAATAAGAGGGATTATAAACTGTCATTATAACCAGAGATGTCAAAGGTCAAGCCGTGAATCAGTGCTCGTTGAGTGACTATTGTTCCACAGTGGTTCAGTTCATGTTGCACAATTGAATGCAAATTGTGCTGGATATGGACTGCAATTTAGCATCGATTCGGAGAATAACAGGTTTTGTAAAGGTTGTCGCTCGAGTGCTGTGTGCGTGAGACGAGTACTGCAGAAGTGTGCACGCATACACGCGTGTCCAAGAGAGAGTTGACGCACGCACGGACGCATGCTAGGATTTGGGTATGGCGTGCCAAAGGTCTCATTATTATTCACGTATCCAAACATCATGATCCACGCGAATGATGTCATTTGAAAGTGCAAAGTTTTCAACATTTTTGACTTGTAAATTTAATTTGCTAGCGCAAAGACAACATTCGTCTTGTAAATTGGGATTTGCACAAAGGTGTATTGATTTATTCAAGTGTTTGGAAACTTGCAAATGAAATCATAGCAATAGCATTTGTAAAACACATATCACGTTTTGCATGTGCATCTGTTTTCAAAATTTCCTTTGCGACTCGTACGTGCCTTGTGTGAAGTGTTGAATCTGCTTTTGCATATCACCCGACACGCGCATGAATCCCTCTTTCCGTTTGTGTAATTTTAAGACATTCCATTTGCCTTTTTCCAATCCGATTCATACGAGAAGGTCTTAACTCAGACGCAACACTACTACAGTCCTCACCCTCCTCCCCAGTAGGTGGCGGTGTTGTCCCTTCAAACCAGAGCCGTGCACTGGTAAGTTTCCAAACACTTGAATAAACCAATACACCTTTGTGCAAACCCTTATTTACAAGTCACAAATTTTTAAATTTCCGCTTGCAAATTAAATTTACAAGTAAAAGATTTTGACGCTGCACTTTCGAATGATATCATTCACGTGGATCACGGTGTTTGAATATACGAATAATAATGAGACGTTTGGCATGCCATGTTTGGGTAATTTAAGCGACACTCAAAAAAAAAAAAAAAAATCAAAAATCAGTAAGGTGTTTGGGACTCCCAACCCCACACTGCTCCCTTGACCAAGGCCCCTAACTGCTCCCTTGAGCAAGGGACCTAACCCGTCACTGCTCCCTTGAGTAAGGCCCCTAACCCCTCACTGCTCCCTTGAGCAAGGTACTTAAGCCCTCACTGCTCCCTTGAGCAAGGCACCTAACCCCTCACTGCTCCCTTGAGCAAGATACTTAAGCCCTCACTGCTCCCTTGAGCAAGGCACCTAACCCCTCACTGCTCTCTTGAGTATGGCACCTAACCCCTCTCTGCCCCATTGAGTAAAGCCTCTAACCCCTCACTGCACCCTTGAGTAAGGCACCTAACCCCTCACTGCTCCCTAACCCCTCACTGCTGTCTTGAGCAAGGCACCTAACCCCTCACTGCACCCCTCAGTAAGGCCCCTAACCCCTGACTACTCCCTTGAGTAAGGCCCGTAACCAATATGGATAACAATCCACAACAATAAAAAGACAGCAGTCATTCTGAATGTTAAAATTGGGAGGGTTTGGTCTCTGAAGTACAAACTCTGTATCATTCTTTGTGTTCTACGGGCATTTTAAACTTCCTCACAATGCAGGAGGATGGTTTGGGAGTGTTTTTCCTTCGCCACTGGTGGAAGAGAAGACGTCAATGCTGGGGTTAGTGCTAACCCTAGTGCTAACCCTAGGCTCACTCACTCACACACAAACACACACACACACACACAAACAAGTTTAGAAGAGTTTATTTCTTATAGAATGTATTTACATCCATTAATAATACTAATAACTAATAATAGATCAGATGCAGCCTGGCTTCTCCAAACTCACTCTGTTTCCCTTCAGGAAGACAGTCTGGACTCTCTCCATAGAGGAATGTTTCCAACCCCCAGCACTGCAATTGGCGAAGTCTTTGCATAGACTCTGATATCATTGGTCATCCAGCTTAACCAATCACACTGATCAGGAATTCATAACATTACATGATGTCATTCTTTACAATACCTAAAAAACCGCAAAGTTGGTTTATTAGTAAACAATCTGCTACACACGCACTTGCTACTACTTTTCCACCAACACTTTGGGTTTCTAAACCAGCGTCCCTTCTCATCACTGATTGGTCCCCTCATTTTGGACTATGTTAGAATCCCAGTGAAAGGGAATAAGCAGATGCAAAAATACAGACAACACACACAAATCATACACACACACACACAAACACACATTGCTATTGTAATATTGTGGAAGAAAGGGATCAAACTGACCCAAGCCGTACTTTAAACCATTGTGTATTAAAAACAAGAATGCATTTCTTTAACAAAGACCAAATATGCTCCAAATATTCCATGGGTATCAAAGTCATTCAGGTCATCCTGAGGTCATGATGTCATTTCAGGTCATCCTGAGGTTGTGATGTCAGTTCAGGTCATCGTGAGGTCCTGATGTCATTCAGGTCACCCTGAGGTCCTGATGTTAATTCAGCACCTGTAGTTCCATAACTGGGGTGTCCTCTGTGGACGGACACAGAATAAAGAGTCAAATAGAAGAACAGCTGAGAGACAATCTGAAGAACAGATTATTCCATGCAAAGGACACAGCTTAATGAAACAGACTAGAGCGATGAAGTCTTCGGCATCTTCAGAGGTGTGTATGTTTGTGTGTGTGTGTGTGTGTGTGTGTGTGTTACTCTCACCTCTACGGGTCTGCTTCCTCCTCCGCACAAAGAGAACAACTCCAACAAGCCCAGGAACAATCAGCACTATGAAGAAGACGCTGAGTTTGATGGGAACCTCTGACACACACACACACACACACACACACACACACACACACAGAATTATCTATATCTTGCAAAATTCCAATATAATAACATTAGAGTTTTGGAGGAAGAAATGGCACTTTGCAGATGGTCTCCTTCAGGTAAGTCAGGAACCTTATCAGGTGAGTTAGTACCATCAGAGGTGCTGACTGGGCAAAGATCCATATTTAAACTGGTTTAGAATATAAAGCCTTGTGACAGGCAAGACATGGTGGAGGAGACTAGAGGACCACAGAACTGTTCTAGAGTACACAAGAGAAAATTTACAATAATGTATCATTACTGGACAAAGCAGCACATTGATCAGGTTCTGTGTCAATACTGTATGAACAAGATCAGGTTCTATGTCAATACTGTATGAATAAAATCAGGTTCCATGTCAATACTGTATGAATAAAATCAGGTTCTATGTTAATACTGTATGAATAATATTAGGTTCTATGTCAATACTGTATGGATAAGATCAGGTTCTGTGTCAATACTGTATAAATACGATCAGGTTCTATGTCAATACTGTATAAATAAGATCAGGTTCTGTGTCAATACTGTATGAATAAGATCAGGTTCCGTGTCAATACTGTATGAATAAGATCAGGTTCTATGTTAATACTGTATAAATAAGATCAGGTTCCATGTTAATACTGTATAAATAAGATCAGGTTCTATGTCAATATTGTATGATTAATATAAAGTAGTGTATCAATACTGTATGGCTATCATAAGTTTTCGTGTCAATACTGCATGAATAAGATCATGTTCTATGTTAATACTGTATAAATAAGATCAGGTTCTATGTCAATACTGTATGAATAAGATCAGGTTCTATGTCAATACTGTAGGAATAAGATCAGGTTCTGTGTCAGTGCTGTATGAATAAGATCAGGTTCTATGTCAATACGGTGTCAGGTTTTATGTCAATACTGTATGAATAAGATCAGGTTCCGTGTCAATACTGTATGAATAAGATCAGGTTCTATGTCAATACTGTATGATTAATATAAGGTAGTGTGTCAATAGTGTATGGCTACTATAAGGTTCCATTTCAATACTGTATAAATCAGATCAGGTTCTGTGTCAATACTGTATGAATAAGATCACGTTGTATGTCAATCCTATATGAATATCAGGTTCTCTGTCAGTACTGTATCAGGTTCCATGTTATTACTGTATGAATAAAATCAGGTTCCGTGTCAGTACTGTATGAATAAGATCAGGTTCTCTGTGAATACTGTATCAGGTTCTGTGTCAGTACTGTCTGAATAAGATTGGTTGGTTGTCTTACCCCTTTAGATTAAGGTTTTACACATGACATACATTTGTATCACATTAGTGTTCTCTTTTGCAGATATTCATTTCCAGGATATTACAATTTTGCCTACAGCTGATTTTGGTGGTGATAAAGGAGCCTGTGGTGTTGGTTGTGTAGCTGTTGGTAGTTCTAAACAATCACACTACATGATTTAGATTGGGGCCATACCAAACTCAACCATACTCGACGTAGATGTTGGGGCGATAGTGCTTTTGGGTGGTGCTGATGCAGGCTGTGATGGAGATGGTTGTGTTGGTGGTTCTGGTGGTGGTGGGGCTGGCATTGGTTTGGTTGTAGCTGCTGGTTGTGGTTGAGATGGAGTAAGGTCTGGTTGTGGTTGTGCTGGAGTTGCTGGTTGTGGTGGTGTAGGTCGTCTGGTCAGCTCTGGAGTTCTAGTTGGTTTCACTGCACAAGTAAAAAGAGTGAAGTCTGGTAGATGCTAATGTAGTTACTATCAAAGTCATGATCAATCCCATACAGCACACAGCATGTTTCTGTCATAGGAGAAGCCCATCATCACTGACCTGCCACTCTGACGGTGTGGGAGACAGAAGTCTGCACCTGCCAGTCTTTAATCACCTGGCATCTCCATGTCCTCTGAGTGTGAGTGGGGTTTGGATCTCTGAGCTTCACATTCAGTGGGATGGAACAGTCAAATTCTCCCCGGTAAAGGTGGCAGTAAGTGGTCTGCAGCTCAGTCCCTCCATCATCCACCCACCTCAGAAGAATGTCACTGTCATAAACTATACTGTCCATATCCCAATAGAAGTCCAGGTGGCAGTAGAGGGTCTCATCCCTGTCTGTCTCGCTCTCAGTCACACCTGAAGCTAGAAAACAGATGAAGAGAGAAAGAGATACAAGTACGACATGCAGCTGGATTAGCCGTGTGATGCTAAAACCATTTTAGTGTTATGAGATTGTCTGTTTAATCACACTTACTAGTAAGAACAAAGAAGTAAACTGGAGCACCAGGTCCATATTGAGGTCCAGGTGAGTGGAGCCCACAGATGTAGAATCCAGCATCCTCAGTGGTGACATCAGTAATGTGGAGAGAACAGTCAGAGAGCAGACTCAGTTTCTCAGCTCTGGGGGTGTGATCTGCCATGATCTGCCCAGCTCTGACTTTTGAGACAGTAGGCCCTCTAATCCCCTTGTAGATCCACTCAGTAAAGGAAGTGTTTGTGCAACGCGAGTGCACATGACATGGTAGAGTGGCAGCCCCTCCTACACTGGAGAACACAGCAACAGGTTCCTGCCTGTGGACACCTGAGAAGAACAGCATTAAACAGTAGAACTATAAAAACCTGCAATAAAATGTCGTCTTCACAGTGTTTCTGTTATCGGCTTTTGGAAGTGATCTTTTCTCTCTAAAAAAGACTGCATGTCTTTTTGATTGGCTGTGTTTCCTATTCACAAAAATTTCAACTTTTGAGACTAATGTGTGTGTGTGTGTGTGGTGTGGTGTGTGGTGTGTGTGTGTGTCTCCTGTGCCGTCTCTCCTCAGACCATGAGCTACTCTCTCTCTGTTTTGGTACTTTCATTCCAGACCCATGAATAATCAAAATGATCTCCACACCTTTCAGTTAGTGACCAGTTAGCTTGCGTTAAGCCAAACACAGCGGCAAACTAGCCACAGTAAGTGAAAATACCGATTGCCAAGCGGGGAGAAAGATGATGGGTTGGGTTAAACCAAGTCCTCTACAAGGAGGGGGAGTTAACATATTACTTCTCTTGGCTTTTAAATGAAATAAATCAAGACAATCAACAAATTACTTACGCCAGGTAATTAATAATATAATTAATAATATAAAATTTAATATGATTATTGGTGGGGGGGGGGGGGTATATGGGTTGAATTAGTTTTTTGCACCCCCTAACCCGCATGGAAATTACACACCTGTGTGTAAGTTAGGCACTTTCTCGTTAGCGGTAATTAGTCTATGCATTTTGTAAAATCTGAAAGTTTAGGCAGAATTTTATTTAGTTTACAGAATTTTATATCTCCGTAAATAAGAAAACTTGCCAACACATGTTGTAACAGTTTACAGCAACCACTTCCTGGAGCGGTGGTTAACACGGACATCGCACATCTTAAAAAAAAGAGTAAGTTATTTGTTCTAAAAACATACAAACTAAAACATACAAACAAAATGTAGCTCAATCGCATTCACTAAGTTGAAAAACTGTTTGCCACTTACACTCTACCTGGCTATCAAGTGATTCACTAAGTACTTTTTCCCCCATATTTAGCATAGACTTGAACCTACACTACATACACTCTAAGATCAACGCTGTGTGAAAAAACGTTCAAAATGAGGCCCCTGGTCTCACCTTGCAGTAGCAGCAGCCCCGTCAGCAGTAGTCCCACTGTTGGGATGTGTAGCCTTGCCATGTCCTCTGCTCTCTGAGCTGGTGTGTCTCTGCTCCGAGTCTCAAATGGGCCGTGCATCTGCCTGTATAACACACACACAGACACACACACACACACGCACTTCCTCATAAGATGACAAAGTGATACAGGCCACTGTCACCCAACCACTGTATCTATTTATGGAGTTCTGTTTGAAACTCCATCACTGCCTAAAGATCATGTTATGTATCACTGATACTGATATTTAATTACCTAAAGTCTGGTTATTTAATTACCTAAAGTCTGATTACCGATGCAGTCAGTTACTGTAGTTACATTTTCTGATGTCAAAATAGAAAGAACTTAGTCTGAAAAGAACCCATCCAGTCATCCTGAACACTTCATAACTAACAAATACATGATGCGTCTAGCAAAATGTAAACAGCCATTGTGTGTTCAGGGATGGGAGGTATCAGGGGAAGAGATCCTTCTGAGTGCGTGTTGTTACAATTACTCTGCTTGTATCATTTTGCAAGGATATCGTATGCCTCTTTACATTTATTTAATTAAAAATATTGCACATACGTGTGTCGAAAAGCTGCGATGAAAAGTGTGGGTCCCGTGGGTGTCTGTGGTTCCATTGCATGCGCCATTTCAAGACTGTGTGTGTGTGTGGTCAGTGTTGCTGTTGACAACGACAAACCACACACCCTCATCCTGTAGTGGTGAGTCACTCTCTATACTCTCTATACACGCAGTCTCAGAATAGACACCTCAGCAAAGCTCATGTCTAAATGTTCTAAAGGACATTCAGTGTGTTTTACTCCTAAATAAGAAACCTCTAGTCTCCTTGTAATCCCAAGAATATCAAAATCTATGATAGGAGGAAGAGCCTTTTGTTACCGTGCACCCCTCCTGTGGAATAATCTCCCACCCCACATTTGACAAGCGGACACTCTCAATACCTTTAATTCTAGACTTAAAACCTTCCTGTTTACTGTTTTACTGATTGTAATTTTTCTCCATGACCCCTGGCAGTTGGGTTAGCCCCTTGAGTCGTGGATCTGCCCAAGTTTTCTTCCTAGATTAACTGAACATAAGGGAGTTTTTCCTTGGCCCTGTTGCTCTTGGGTGCTCCTTCTGTGAAGTGCCACGAGACAATACTATTGTAAAAGGCGCTGTAGGAATAAAACTGAGTTGAATTGAACTGAAATAGCCGACATGCTATCTTTACGTAGCATCAACTACACATCCTTGAAGGTTATTTAGTGTGTTCAAGCCTTCCTGTTTTGGAACACATACATTGCCACCACCAGGCCACAGATCAAACACAGAGATGAGGAAATGCTATCTGATGTGTGTCTGTGTGTGTGTGTGTGTGTGTGCTGGCATGAGTGTGTGCACGTATGGATATCTCAGGGCTGTAGTTTCGTTCGCTGTCGTGTTAGCGGGGCGCACTGTCTGTGATGGGACGCGGTCACGGCTTCTGCTGTTACGGTGTTGTTAGCGTTGGTGCTATTAGACGCACAAGAACTTTTCGAGCGCTTCTACGAGTGTATACCTGCGGATCACGTAGACTACACCCCCTGGTATGTTTGTATATGGGGTGTGTGAGATAAGGAAGAGCCCTCTGATGTGTGGTTGTGTGTGCTTTTTACATTTCTATTTCCATTTATGCATTTATCATTTACCCAAAGTTAGCATTTAGCAAGTAACATTTATCCAAAGTTAGCATTTATCATTTACCCAAAGTTAGCATTTAGCAGTTAACATTTATCCAAGTTAGCATTTAGCATTAATCCAAAGTTAGCATTTAGCAGTTAGCATTTATCCAAAGTTAGCATTTATCATTTATCCAAAGTTAGCATTTAGCATTTATCCAAAGTTAGCATTTATCATTTACCCAAAGTTAGCATTTAGCAGTTAGCATGTATCCAAAGTTAGCATTTAGCATTTATCCAAAGTGAGCATTTAGCTTTTATCCAAAGCGACTTCCAAAAGAGGATAAACATTCAAGCTACAACACAATGAAAGAAACTAACAAAGAGTACATATTGCTAACATCAAAACTGCACTATTTGAAGTTGAAAGCGCAATAAAAGTGCAGTATAAAAGAGAGATTACGTAGAAGAGGTTAAGTGCATTCTCAGAATTCAAGCCAGAAGATATTCTTGGAAGAGTTGAGGTCTTCAAGAGTTTCTTGAAAGTGGAGAGGGTTGATCTGATCTGCTGATCTGGTTGATCTGGTGTGCCTGCATGTTTATGTGTGTGTCAGCATGCGTATGCGTGAGTGAGTGTGTGTGTGTGTGTGTGTGTGTGTGTGTGTGCGTGCGTGCGTGTGCTTGTGGGGGTGGGGGTGGGGGTATGCGAGATGTATGAATATGTGAGATGTCTATCCGTTACAAGCACTAAGTGCATTCGCTAAGTAAAGTGAATTGAACACAAATACTGTTGAATAAGCAAACTGGCATGTTTCTCTAGTATCAGGTCAAATACTGCTTTATGACACTTCAAATTGCAGAGGCTTATGAAATAACATTATGAATATGAGTATGTATAAACAGCTATTAATAGTAATGTCAGTAATTAATAGGCTTTATTAATGCGTTATAACACTTCAAGATTGTGTTCACAGTGCCTTATGAATACAGGGTAGAGTCTAGCACATGGGTCCATAGAAAGTGTTACCAGATATTTAAATAAAATGTGGGGCCTAGCACACATATATGTGTGTGTGTATATATACATATATATGTGTGTGTGTGTGTGTTTGTGTATATATATATACATATATATATATGTGTGTGTGTGTGTGTGTGTGTGTGTATATATATAGATATATGTGTGTGTGTGTGTGTGTGTGTATATATATAGATATATATGTGTGTGTGTGTGTGTGTGTGTGTAGGCTATATATATATAAAATATCTTTAATATAATTTCAATGCACATGCACCTGACCTAGCATCCTTATGGTTGAGCTTGACAAGGGGTCTGCATTGCATGTTTTCTGTGTGTGTGTGTGTGTGTGTGTGTGTGTGTGTGTGTCTCGTGTTTCTGATTCGTAGCATGCACGTCCACTGAAGCCTTATTATGACGTGCGCCATCTCTCGGGCCTCGTCCACACACACGCGCCTGTGAGCTCACAACTGGACCCAAAAAACGGCACAAACCCAGAGAGCCGGTCCGGTCCTGGGAAGGTGAGCCGCGTGAAAGGCCGAAGCAGCCGTGTCCGAATCCGCCAGGGAGATTCGACGGCTCTTCCGTTTCACGTTCTCTAACAGCAGACTGTTCGGCGATAACGACCGCCTCCCAGAATGCTATCCCGCTTATTACGCAGCTACCTATTGAACGCATCAATAACATGACAACAAAGTGTGTGTCTCATTGCTATCATAGTCATTTTCATGAGTAAGATGGATATTAGCTTCAGCTGATTGGTTACGGCAACGTTCTGTTCCGCTTTTCCTAACAGTCTGATTGGTTACGGCAACGTTCTGTTCCGCTTTTCCTAACAGCGGTCAGTTATACTTAGCAACTCAAACAACTCTTCAGTTTTACTTTCTGTTATCTACCTTCATTGTAATACAAATAAATCATTTCGATTCTTTTTGAATTCTTTTGTGTTGCTTGTACGTTCTACGTCTGTCAAGTCTACTCCGAGGTAAGAATCACTGTAAATTGATGTTGTATCGGGGGCGTCACTGGAGGTGTGTGTGTGTGTGTGAGTGGTTAGAATGATTCTAAGGGTATATCAATGAATATTGCTGACCTGCTTTCAAGTCTTCCAACCCCCCACACGGTGATGCAGCTTCTGTGAGGAGGCTCTCAATGGCACCCTGGGAAGAAAGTGCCCATGATGGATGAAGTTTTTTTTTTCTTTTTTTTGTGAATATACAGTGAACTTAAACTCATAGACTCAGGGGACACAGGAACGTAGTAAACCCTTGGAACACGGGAACATAGGTAGATCCTCGGAACAAAGGAACATAGGTAGACCCTTGGCACAAAGGAACATAGGTAGACCCTCGGAACACAGGAACATAGGTAGACCCTTGGAACACAAGAACATAGGTAGACCCTCGGAACACAGAAACCTAGGTAGACCCTCGGAACACAGGAACATAGGAAGACCCTCGGAACACAGGAACATAGGTAGACCCTCGGAACACAGGAACATAGGTAGACCCTCAGAACAAAGAAACATAGGTAGACCTTCGGAACACAGGAACATAGGTAGACCCTCGGAAGACAGGAACATAGGTAGACCATCGGAAACAAAGAAACATAGGTAGACCCTCGGAACACAGGAACATAGGTAGACCCTCGGAACACAGGAACATAGGTAGACCCTCGGAACACAGGAACATAGGTAGACCCTGGCAGATTTCTGCGTAGAGGTGCAACTTTCGTAACTGAGGCAAATCAAAGCAAGTATCAGTGGCATCATTGCAACTCAATGCAGGTATTCAGTGGCACTGCAGTATCAGTGGCATCATCGCAACTCAATGCAAGTATTCAGTGGGCACTGCAAGTACTCATTGGGCATCATGGCAACTCAATGCAAGTATTCAGTGGGCACTGCAAGTACTCAGTGGGCATCATGGCAAATTGTGCTTTGAGGTTGACCTGATGTGCATTCCTGTCACTAGGGGGAGATCATCAGCAGCCATTCTGAGATTGGGTGAGAACTTGAACAGAGATATAGAGCAGATCCACCACAACAGGATGAGGATGTGAGGGGTTTCATTTTTAGTCGTCAGTCGCAGCAAGCAGGAGTTTGAAGGTGACAAACGTGCAGAAACCCACCCAGACCCACAATACCAAGAACTGATCTCAGCTCAGCTCAAACGATGACAGAAAGACTGACTGTTGTTAAGGAGGAATTGCAACGTTTTTTTTAACCTGAACCCTGTTGTTAGATCCCTGGAGATCTTTCTGTCTCAGTAAGCATAGATAGGTTCACCAGTGAACCCAGCAGACAGAAAAGATGAAATGTTCAGTGACACAGTGAACAGAATCTCTCTCAGGTGGTGCAACAATTTTCTAACTCTTGTGGGTGAGCTGCAGTGATCGGTGTGTAGTGCTCTGTTATCTTGTCAGGAAGTGAGGTATGTCTGACAGATAGACTATTCTCGTCAACCCCCGTGTGAGGCTCGAAGCAGAGACACAGCAGCTCAGAGAGCAGAAGACATGGCAAGGCTACACAACCCGACAGTGGGACTACTGCTGACGGGGCTGCTGCTACTGCAAGGTGAGACCAGGGGCCTCATTTTGACCTTTTTTTCACACAGCGTTGATCTTAGAGTGTATGTAGTGTAGGTTCAAGTCTATGCTAAATATGGGGGAAAAAGTACTTAGTGACTCACTTGACAGCCAGGTAGAGTGTAAGTAGAGTGTAAGTGGTAAACAGTTTTTCAACCTAGTGAATGCGATTGAGCTACATTTTGTTTGAATGTTTTAGTTTGTATGTTTTTAGAACAAATAACTTACTCTTTTTTTTAAGATGTGCGATGTCCGTGTTAACCACCGCTCCAGGAAGTGGTTGCTGTAAACTGCTACGACATGTGTTGGCAGGTTTTCTTATTTACGGAGATATAAAATCCCCTACCTTAATAAATACAAATTCATAACCATCAATAAAATATAATGTGAACTCTCAGATTTGACAAAATGCATAGGCTAATTACCGATAATGGAAAATGCCTAACTAATGGAAAAGGCCTAAATTTCCACATGGGTTAGGGGGTGCAAAATCAAACCCAACCAATATAACACCCCAAAAATCATATACTTGTGTTTATTAAAAATGATCAAAAATAATTGGATTTGTTTTCATTTAAAAGCCAAGAGAAGTAACATGTTTACTCTCCCCCCTCGTAGAGGACTTGGTTTAACCCAACCCATCGTCAACACAGAACAGAAACACTGTGAGGATGACGTTTTATTGCAGGTTGTTATAGTTCTACTGTTTAATGCTGTTCTTCTCAGGTGTCCACGTGCAGGAACCTGTTGCTGTGTTCTCCAGTGTAGGAGGGGTTGCCACTCTAACATGTCATGTGTCCTCCTCCTTTACTGAGTGGATCTACAATGGCAATGGAGAGCCTACTGTCTTAAAAGTCAGAGCTGGGCAGATCATATCAGATAACACCCCCAGAGCAGAGAGACTGAGTCTG
Source organism: Tenualosa ilisha (assembly GCA_015244755.2). Taxonomy (NCBI): domain Eukaryota; kingdom Metazoa; phylum Chordata; class Actinopteri; order Clupeiformes; family Clupeidae; genus Tenualosa; species Tenualosa ilisha. Next base: position 88,780 of record PYXC01001809.1, on the reverse strand, counting down.
CGCTCTGACTCTTCTCTCCACATTACTGATGTCACCACTGAGGATGCGGGGACTCTACATCTGTAGGCTCTACCCACCTGGAGGATCTCAAGATGGACCTTATGCTTTAGCTTATCTCTCTGTTCTTACTAGTGAGTGAGATTAAACAGACAATCTCATAACACTGAAATGGTTTTAGCATTACACGTCTAATCCAGCTGCATGTCGTACTTGTATCTCTTTCTCTCTTCATCTGTTTTCTAGCTTTAGGTGTGACTGAGAGCGAGACAGACAGAGATGAGACCCTCTACTGCCACCTGCACTTCTATTGGGATTTTGACCCTGTATTTTATAACAGAGACATTCGTCTGATGTGGATGGATGATGAAGAGACTGAGCTGCAGACCACTGACTGCCAGCTTTACCGGGGAGTATATCCCTGTTCCATCCCACTGAATGTGAAGCACAGAGATCCAAATCCCACTCACTCTCAGAGGACATGGAGATGCTACGTGATTAAAGACAGGCAGGTGCAGACTTCTGTCTCCCACACCGTCAGAGTAGCAGGTCAGTGATGATGGGCTTCTCCTATGACAGACACATGCTGTGTACTGTAAGGGATTGACCATAACTTTGATAGTAACTACAGTAGCATCAACCAGACTTCACTCTTTTTACTTGTGCAGTGAAACCAACTAGAACTTCAGAGGTGACCAGACGACCTACACCACCACAACCAGCAACTCCAGCACAACCACAACCAAACCTTACTCCATCTCAACCACAACCAGCAGCTACAACCAAACCAATGCCCGCCCCAACACCACCAGAAACACCATCAAAACCATCTCCATCACAGCCTGCATCAGCACCACCCGAAAGCACTGTCGCTCCAACATCTACGCCGAGTATGGGTGAGTTTGGTACGGCCCCAATCTAAATCATGTAGTGTAATTGTAACTACCAACAGCTACACAACCAACACCACAGGCTCCTTTATCACCACCAAAATCAGCTGTAGGAAAAATTGTAATATCCTAGAAATGAATATCAGCAAAAGAGAATAGTAATGTGATACAAATGTATGTCATGTGGAAAACCTTATTCTAAAGGGGTAAGACAACCAAACAATATTATTCAGACAGTACTGACACAGAACCTCAGTGGCGGAGCCAGACTTTTTTACTTGGGGGGGCCAAGGGGGAGCCAAAGCTATTTCAGGGGGGCCAGTTTATAACAATGCATTTTCAACTAACACAATCAATTGCAATCAAAATCTTTTCATACAGTACATCTTAAACACACAAGGAGATAAGATTTATGTATAAAAGTCAGTTTATTAATATTGCACACATACAAAATGTGCAATGTACAGGTAAACACAAACAAATGCCCTCAAAATCTCTCTTTAAATGGCTAATTCAAGTACATGTGTGCTCAATTCAAATAGGCATACATCCTCCTAGTAGGCCTACCACTAGGTCCTTTTGGAGTTGGGGACTGTTTCAACCACTCAAGCAAACTCGGCATCGTTGTGGTTCTCCATCTGCGTTGTTCTCCGCGCTACTGTGAATTTGTCACCCGAACGTTAGACAATCTTCTTCTCCTCCTCTTTTTTAAAAAGTTAGCAGTAGTGGCTGAATTATACCTGTTGATGATATAGAGCGCCAACTACTGCACAGGAGAAACATGGCCGTTAACAGATTTGACCAATTACAGGATTCAGCGAGTCCTTCTCGACAAGACGTGCGGTGCCACGACGGGGGGGCCAATGAGATTTCAGGAGGGGCAAATGCCCCTGTGGCCACCCCCCTGGCTCCGCCCATGCAGAACCTGATACAGTATTGACAGAGAACCTGATCTTATTCATACAGTATTGACACGGAACCTGATACAGTACTGACAGAGAACCTGATCATATTCATACAGTATTGACACAGAACCTGATCTGATTTGTACAGTATTGAAACGGAACCTTATAGTAGCCATACAGTATTGACACACTACCATATATTAATCATACAGTATTGACACAGAACCTGATCATATTCATACAGTATTGACATAGAACCTGATCTTATTTATATAATATTGACACGGAACCTGATCTTATCCAAACAGTAGTAACATAGAACCTCAGAACCATAGAACTCAGTTTCGCTTTTACACCCTACACCCAACAAGAGCTTTTGGATATCGGACGCAATACGGACTGTTTTATGAACAATCTTCGACTCATCCCGGACATCCGAAGAACACCCGACACTTCGCAGGCTACCTGGCCGACCAGAAGTGCTCGAAGACGGCGCAGGGACCGTAAACAAAGGCGGGGGAAACACGGAGGGCTAACGGCTAAGCTAAGGCTAACACCGCACCGGCTTTCTTTACCCAGCATTTTCCTTGCCAATGTGAGATCCCTGGTCAACAAAATAGATGAGTTACGGCTCCGGATCACTAACAACAGGAGACTTTTGAACTGCAACGTCATGTTATTCACTGAAACGTGGCTACACAACGGAATACCGGACACCGCTATCGAGTTAGCCGGACGCCATACACTTCGGGTGGATAGAACAGCAGATGATTCCGGTAAGACAAGAGGCGGAGGACTGTGCATTTATGTAAACAAAGCTTGGTGTACGAACTCTGCCATTGTTGGGAAACACTGCTCAGCTGACCTGGAGTATCTCATGGTCAAGTGTAGACCGTTTCTATCTTCCGAGGGAGTTCACCTCCACCATAATAACAGCTGCATACATCCCTCCGGATGCGAATGCCAAACTTGCTATGGACACACTCCAGGCAGCCATTGGCAAACAACAATCCGCACACCCGGAAGCAGCATTTATTGTGGCGGGAGACTTTAACCACTCCAACCTGAAGACAGTGCTACCTAAATTTCACCAGCATGTCTCCTGCAGCACCAGAGGAGACAAAACACTGGATCATGTCTACACCAACATTGCTGGTGCCTACACAGCAACTCCCCTCCCCCACCTGGGACAGTCTGATCACCTCTCTTTGTTTCTCACACCGAGGTATTCACCACTCATCAACCGTGTGATACCAACAAAGAAGACCATCAAGGTGTGGCCAGTGGGGGTAGACTCTGTACTCCAGGAAAGGTTCAAAGACACGGACTGGAGCAGATTTGCCTCAGTGGCCACTGAAGGCTCCCATGTGAACATTGACTTTTACACCTACTCAGTATTGGATTACATCAACACCACAATCGACAGTGTTACTACTGAAAAGCAGATCACCACGTACCCAAATCCGAAACCATGGATAAACAAGGAAGTGCGGCTTCTACTGAAGGCACGTGACAGTGACTTCAGATCAGGGGACACCCAGGCCTACAGTACATCCAGGGCTGACCTGAAGAGGGGCATCAAGAAGGCCAAGCACAGCTACAAGCTGAAGGTGGAGGAACACTTCACAACATCTAACCCCCGATGCATGTGGCAGGGCATTCAGGCCATATCTGACTACAAGCCCAGCAACTCCACACAGACGGCCATGGATCTGTCCTTCCTCAACGAGCTAAATGACTTGACTATGCTCGCTTTGACAAGGACAACAAGGATAAGACTGCCATCACCCTCCCCTCTGATGACCACCATACTCTCACACTCACTGTCACAGATGTCCACAACGCACTGAGCCACATCAACACCCGTAAGGCCGCTGGACCTGACGGCATTCCTGGACGCGTGCTGAGAGCCTGTGCTGGGCAGCTTGCAGGGGTCTTAACAGACATCTTCCACAGGTCCCTGGCCCAGGCAGCAGTACCAGCATGCTTCAAGACCACCTCGATAGTGCCAGTGCCGAAACACTCATCACCTACGTGTTTGAATGACTACCACCCTGTATCACTCACGCCCATAGTGATGAAATGCTTTGAACGACTGGTCCTGGCACACCTCAAGAAATGCTTGCCGCCCACACTGGACCCTCACCAATTTGCCTACAGAAGCAACAGAAGCACAGAAGATGCGATATCCACAGCCCTTCAATGTCTGCTCTCACATTTCTCGACCTTGGAATCAGCAACCCCATCTGCAACTGGATCATGGACTTCCTGACCAACAGACCCCAGTTTGTTAGGTCAGGCCAGAACCGGTCCACCACCCTGTCAGTGAGCACCGGTGCACCACAAGGCTATGTGCTTTCCCCTTTCCTCCACTCCCTTTTCACCCATGACTGCAGGCCTGCGTATGGATCCAACTCCATCATCAAGTTTGCAGATGACACCACAGTGATTGGACTCATCAGTAACAACGATGAGTCTGACTACAGGGAAGAGGTGAAGCACCTGGCTGCATGGTGTGCTAACAACAACCTGCTCTTGAACACCAGCAAGACCAAGGAACTCACTGTGGACTTCAGGAAAGTGAAGGGAAACACCCACGACCCCATCCACATCAATGGTATGGCTGTGGAATGTGTCTCCAGCTTCAAATTCTTGGGAACCCACATCTCCGAGGACCTATCCTGGTTGACCAACACCTCAAGCCTGGTCAAGAAGGCGCACCAGCGCCTCTTCTTCCTAAGGACACTAAAGAAAAACCACCTGTCCACTGGCATCCTGAGCAATTTCTACCGCTGTGCGATCGAGAGTATCCTGACTAACTGTGTGACAGTTTGGTATGGAAATTGCTCTGTTGCTGGTCGCAAGGCTCTGCAGCGAGTGGTGAAAACTGCTCAGAGAACCACAGGGACTCCACTTCCTGCCATTCAGGATATCCATAGGAAAAGATGTCTGCGGCGGGCACGCAGCATTCTGAAGGACACCTCTCATCCTACCAACAGACTGTTTCAACTCCTCCCCTCCAGAAGGCGCTACAGGAGCCTACAGACTAAAACCGCCAGGTTCAGCAACAGCTTCTTCCCCACTGCCGTCACACTACTGAACTCTGCCCCCCACTGAACCTCACACTTTGCTGCTATAGCTATGCTGCTATAGCCCTTGGACTGCACATCTGTACATCTGTATACACGTAATACATCTGTACATAACTATCTCTATAGCACATCTGTATATTGCCCTTATATTGAATCTATATAGCACATCTGCATATTACCCTTACTATCTCTTCACCTTACGTATATTGCTTATGTATATTGCTCTTCTGCCTATTTATTATTACTACTCTTATCTGTAAATAATTTGCACTTTAACTGTACATACTGCACACTGTATATACTGCACTTGCTGCTCTTTGCACTTCTGATTAGATGCCAAACTGCATTTCGTTACCTGTATGTATACATGTGTAATGACAATAAAGTTGAATCTAATCTAATCTAATATTCTAAACCAGTTTAAATATGGATCTTTGTCCAGTCAACACCTCTGATGGTACTAACTCACCTGATAAGGTTCCTGACTTACCTAAAGGAGACCATCTGCAAAGTGCCATTTCTTCCACCAGAACTGTAATGTTATTATATTGGAACGTTGCAAGATATAGATAATTCTGCGTGTGTGTGTGTGTGTGTGTGTGTGTGTGTCAGAGGTTCCCATCCGACTCAGCGTCTTCTTCATAGTGCTGATTGTTCCTGGGCTCATTGGAGCTGTTCACTTGGTGAGGAGGAGGAAGCAGACCCGTAGAGGTGACAGTAACACACACAAACACACACACACACACACACACCTCTGAAGATACCGATGACTTCATCCCTCTAGTCTGTTTCATTAAGCTGTGTCCTTTGGATGGAATAATCTGTTCTTCCGATTGTCTCTCAGCTGTTCTTCGATTTGACTCTTTATTTTGTGTCCGTCCACAGAGGACACCCCAGCCATAGAACTACAGGTGCTGAATTAACATCAGGACCTCAGGATGACCTGAATGACATCAGGACCTCACGATGACCTGAATTAACATCTGGACCTCACGATGACCTGAATGACTTTGATACCCATGGAATATTTGGAGCATATTTGAGCTTTGTAAAACACAGTTTTTCATACACAGTGGTTTAAAGTACGGCTTGGGTCAGTTTGATCCCTTTCTTCCACAATATTACAATAGCAATGTGTGTGTGTGTGTGTGTGTGTGTGTATGAGTGTGTGTGTGTGTATGTGTATGTTTTTGCATCTGCTTATTCCCCTTTCACTGGGATTGTAACATAGTCCAAAATGAGGAGACCAATCAGTGATGAGAGGGGATGCTGGTTTAGAAACCCAAAGTGTTGGTGGGAAACAGTAGTAGCAAGTGCATGTGTAGCGGATTGTTTACTAATAAACCAACTTTGCAGTTTTTTTAGGTATTGTAAAGAATGACATCATGTAATTATGTTGTTAATCATGTAGTTATGAATTCCTGATCTGTGTGATTGGTTAAGGTGGATGACCAATGATATCAGAGTCTATGCAAAGTCTTCGCCAATTGCAATGCTGGGGGTTGGAAACATTCCTCTATGGAGAGAGTCCAGACTGTCTTCCTGAAGGGAAACAGAGTGAGTTTGGAGAAGCCAGGCTGCATCTGATCTATTATTAGTTATTAGTATTATTAATGGATGTAAATACATTCTAGAAGAAATAAACTCTTCTAAACATGTATGTGTGTGTGTGTGTGTGAGTGAGTGAGTGAGCCTAGGGTTAGCACTAGGGTTAGCACTGACCCCAGCATTGACGTCTCCTCCACCAGGCTGAAGGAAAACTCCAACCATCCTGCATGTGAGAAGTCTAAATGCCGAGAACACAAGAATGAGAGGAGTTTATACTTCAGAGACCAATCTCCAATTGTAACATTCAGAATGACTGCTGTTTTTATTGTGTGGATTGTTGTCGTATTGGTTAGGGGCTTACAGGGATGTGAGGGTTAGGGCCTTACTCAGGGTGCAGTGAGGGTAGGTGCTTGCTCAGGAGCAGTTAGGGGTCTTGCTAAAGGGGCGTGAGGGTTAGGGGCCTATTCAAGCGAGCTATGAGGCGTTAGGTGGCTTTATCAGGGAGCAGTGAGGGGTTAGGGGCCTTATTCAAGCGAGCCATGAGGTGTTAGATGCTTTTATCAAGGGAGCAGTGAGGGGTTAGGGACCTTACTCAAGCGAACTATAAGGTGTTAGGCGCCTTTATCAAGGGTAGTGGGGGGTAAGGTGCCTGACTCAAGGGAGCAGTGAGGGGTTAGCTGCCTTGCTGAAGGGAGCAGTGACGGAGTTAGGTGCCTTGCTCGAGGGAGCAGTTAGGGGCCTTGCTCAAGGGAGCAGAATGGGGTTAGGTGCCTTGCTCAAGGGAGCTATGAGGGGTTAGGTGCCTTTATCAAGGAAGCAGTGAGGGGTTAGGGGCCTTACTCAAAGGAGCAGTGAGGGGTTAGGTGCCTTGCTAAAGGGAGCTGTGAGGGGTTGGGTGCCTTACTCAAGGGAGCAGTCAGGGATCAGGTGCCTTACTCAAGGGAGCAGTGAGGGGTTAGGTGCCTCGCTTCAGGGAGCAGTGAGGGGTTAGGTGCCTTACTCAAGGGAGCAGTGAGGGGTTAGAGGCCTAACTCAAGGGAGCAGCGAGGATTTAGGTGCCTTGCTCAAGGGAGCAGTGAGGGGTTAAGTGCCTCGTTTCAGGGAGCAGTGAGGGGTTAGGGGCCTTACTCAAGAGAGCAATGAGTGTTTAGGTGCGCTTGAATGTTATCCTCTTTTGTAAGTCGCTTTGGATAAAAGCGTCTGCTAAATGCCTAAAGAAAAAAAAAAATAGGTGCCTTACTCAAGGGAGCAGTGAGGGGTTAGGGGCCTTACTCAAGAGCTGTGTTACGGGTTAAGTGCCTTACTCAAGAGCCCTCAAAAAATTATATGACAAAAAAGGGAAGAAAAAGAATAACTTTGCCCTGTCTTGTCCTGTGTCTGTACAGTAAAGTAGTAAAATTCTGTGTAAACATAACTTCACAAAATCTATTTTCCCTTTGTCTCTCTCCGATTAAGGACTGCACCTTTAAACTTTATACTGAGCTGCAGCCATTTCCTTCCTCTTCTCGTACACACTGAGTGTCTTTAGAACATTTAGACCTGAGACCAGAGGTGTCTTATTCAAGAGTAGAACACACTGTATGTCTTTAAAACATTTAGACCTGAACTTTGCTGAGGTGTCTTATTTAAGCGTAAAACACACTAAATGTCCTGAGAACATTTAGACATGAGCTTTGCTGAGGTGTCTATTCTGAGACTGCGTGTATAGAGAGTATAGAGAGTGACTCACCACTACAGGATGAGGGTGTGTGGTTTGTGGTTGTCAACTGGAACATTGACCACACACACAGTCTTGAAATGGCCCATGCAATGGAACCACAGACACCCACATGACCCACACGTTTCTTCGACACGTGTATATGCATGTGGAATATTTTTTAAATAATTTTTTTTTTTAAATACATGTTAAGAGGCATACGACATCCTTGCAAAATGATACAAGCAGTTTAATTGTAAAAATACGCACTCAGAAGGCTCTCTTCCCCTAATACCTCCTATCCCTGAATACACAATGGCTGTTTACAATTTGCTAGACGTTTCACGTATATTTTTGTTGAGTTTGACCATTTGTTAGTTGTGAAGTGTTCAGGATGACTGGATGGGTTCTTTTCAGACTAATTTCTTTATTATTTTGACATCAGAAAATGTAATTACAGTAACTGACTGCATCGTTAATCAGACTTTAGGTAATTAAATAACCAGACTTTAGGTAATTAAATATCAGTATCAGTGATACATAGCATGATCTTTAGGCAGTGATGCACTACTGCAAATGGTGTGAAGAACAGAACTACATAAATAGATACAGTGGTTTGGTGACAGCGGCTTGTATGTAGCACTTGGTCATCTTTTGAGGAACTATGTGCCTGTGTGTGTGTGTGTGTGTGTATGTGTGATACAGGAAGATGCATGCACCATTTGAGCCTTAGAGCAGAGACACACCAGCTCAGAGAGCAGAGGACATGGCAAGGCTACACAACCCAACAGTGGGACTACTGCTGACGGGGCTGCTGCTACTGCAAGGTGAGACCAGGGGCCTCATTTTGAACATTTTTTCACACAGAGTTGGTCTTAGAGTGTATGTAGTGTACATTGAAGTCTATGCTAAATATGGGGGAGAAAGTACTTAGTGAATCACTTGACAGCCACGTAGAGTGTAAGTGGTAAACAGTTTTTCAACCTAGTGAATGCGATGGAGCTACATTTTGCTTGTATGTTTTAGTTTGTATGGTTTTAGAACAAATAACTTACTATTTTTTTTTTAAGATGTGTGTTGTCCGTGTTAACCACCGCTCCAGGAAGTCGTTGCTGTAAACTGCTACAACGTGTTGGCAAGGTTTCTTATTTGCAGAGGGGTTAGGGGCCTTACTCAAGGGAGCACAGAGGGGTTAGGGGCTAATGTATCTTTACTTTTAAGTAGTTTTGTGTACTTTATACAACACAGAGTAGATTATGGGATGGAGCATAAAAATCTGTGTCTGAGACTTCAAGAAGATCCAAACCAGCTTGGTGGGCTTTGAAAACTAATTGTGTGTGATAAACCATTTACGTTTACATTTAGCAGGCGCTTTTATCCAAAGCGGCATACATGTTGTCAACTATCACGTGTTCAGGGCCCAGTCTACCCTTGAGCAACGTAGGGTTAAGTGAGCTAAACTTGTTAGGTTTCATGTCCCTCCTGGCCACTAGTGGCCGCCATCGCTCCTTGGTGGGTCTCCTTGTTTCGACAGCGGGTTTGTTTTTGGTGTTCCACGTGCTTTTGTTTACAGTTTCCGCGTGCTCGTCATGTCTCCACCCCTTTTCCTTATTTGGATTTCCTTTCCTGGTCTCGTCGTTATTGAATCTTGTTTTCCCTTTTGTGCCACACCTGTTCCTTGATTGCCCTTGTGTGTCTGTCCACTATTTAAGCCCTGCTTTTCGTTTGCTTGTTGTTGAGTCTTTGTGAGCGTCTCAAGTCACTGTTTGCTAAGCCCTCGTCAAGTATTTTTCTCAACGATACTAAGCCTTTTGAGTTCCCGTAGTTTCAGTTCTGTTTTTTGTGCTTTTATGTTTAAGAACTTTTTGTTACTAAGCCTTTTGTGTCTGTTTTTGGACCTTCTGAGCTTTTGAACAAGACTTTTGTGGATATTAAACCTTTTGTCACCGAACCTCTGCACCTGAGTCGAATCTGTACTCACTGGGACGGTGGCTTAGTGATTAGGCCTCAGGGTTCAATCCCCGAGTCGCCCTTAACAAAACTCAAAGGCAAAATGGTGGCAGCTGGGATTCGAACCCACAACTTCTCAGACTACTAGCTTTCCTAGCCAGGTTCCTTAAGCACTACGCTGCCGCCACCACCACTACCATGCTGTAGATTAGAGGAATTGTGAGTGAGATTCGGCTTTTAGTGTGATTCGGACTGACAGACAGAAATAACAATATAAAAATGTATGACAATATCGTTCAAAACTCTAAATACAGTGCGTGTGCATTTAGGTGCCAGAGGAGAATCTGTGACTGTGTTCACCAGTGCTGGAAGGGGTGCCATTCTGCCCTGTGGAAATGTGATCTCAAGTTCCTCACAATGCTCAGCAACAACATGGATCTACAGCAGGAACGGAGCAGATACTGTAGAAATAGTCATCCTTGGGCAAATCAAACCAGAGTCCACCTCCAGAGCTGAGAGACTGCGCCTGCTCCCTAACTGTTCTCTCCAGATTAATGATGTCACCCCTGAGGATGCTGGACTCTACGTCTGTCAGCAGTACCCAAATGGAGGACCTAAATATGGAGATAATGCTCGAGTTTATCTCTCTGTTCTCACCAGTAAGTGGGATAAAACAGTCATGCTCAGCTACATGTCTGGGCTGTTCTTGATCAGGGGGGTGAAAAAGTCACCTTATTGCACAACACACACGCTGTGCCAGATACACAATACACACATTTATCCTTAGATAAATGCGTAGATGGACAGTATAAATGCACAGTATAGATGCGTAGATGTAGCATTGGGCTCTAAGTCAGTGGAGCTGCCATATTGCAGTGGTCTCTGAGCCTTCATTATCTAGATTGATGCAACTACTTCTTGAAAATTAATAAATGAATTAGTTTGGGTCTGATACAGCAATACAAACCATCACAGATAAAACCTTTAATATTTGGATTCGCTGATTTGCAAAAATCATGAAGACAAAAATCTGTAATCTTTTGAATAATCATTAATACAATTGTTTGTCACTAAATTTATTACCTGTGCCCTGTATATCTTTCTTGCCAAGATGAGTTGATATATATTACTAATAAAGCAGAAGCATTCTTTTGCTGAAGTCAAAAAACGTTACTGCATAATTAGGCTAATTAACATCACAATGCAAAGAAATCTACTACACACCTCTCAAGTGTAACCTTTTAAATGTTGCTGGTACACCAGTTATTCAATAATAGGTAAATAATGGGACTCAATGTAGCCAAATAGCAGTGCACTGCGCAGCAGAATCTCTTGTAGCAATATTGAAACAATTGAGCCATGCTGACTACTTGCCTACTGACTACTTGACAAAATACTCTGAATGCCTCCGCAACCATAAAATCTTCAAGATATTATTTATTTCAAGCTTCTCTTTCTTTTGTAAACTACACTTTAATATGTAGATTTCGATGTATATTTCAGTTGACTAAGGGAATCATCAGTAGGCTACTTCTACCCAGTCTAGGCTATCATTTGTGTTTAGCTTAATGGTTTGTAACAGGCTAACCCTCAAAACGCCACCTATAGCCTATTGGTTACATCAGAATTTACCCAGATGGCAATTTTAACGCTCTAACATGTCCATACGAGCTCATTTTCAACAAATAAGGTCAACCAGAGAGCTGTGTTCCACTGATATAGCCAACTTGCCTGTCAGGAAGCTAACCGGAGCTAACATGCTACATGTTACCAAATGCAGCATGATTAGTCTGAAACATCAGCATTGCAGGCGAATTTGGTTGCTAATGTACATATTGTTAGCATCAGTCAGATATGTGAAACACATTGTTTTTAATCGGTTGTGGTTATCAAATGATTTAATACCCAGTCTGTTTAATATAAGGTGTTCAGTGTGACTGCTACCCCCTCATTTGAATTAACATGAATGGCATGACTTGGTTGGTACTTATTTTGAGCCCAGCTGGATCAGGTTACTTTACGGGGATGGAAAACGTTGGCTGTGCTGTGTCTTACCGTGCTCTGCCCTGCCTTTGCTAGTACCTGCGTCATCAAGATAAACCTTTTTTAAAATATCTGTTCAGTGAATCCCTGAGGCTCCTGGTTTCTTCTTCTCTTTTCTTTTCTTTTTTGTGCCCCTGAATTATGCTGAGACATGTTGGCATACTAAAGCACTCATCAAATCAAGTCGCATTTTTGATCAAAGCCCAAAACGTTTTTGTGATGGGGGTGGCAGGGGGGTTCTTGAGCCCTATTTCAAGGACAGTAAAGGTAAAAACAACTAGAAATTATTTCTGTAAAACAAATATTCTACATTTCTTCCACAAATAGGCATTTTGAAATAGAAATAGAACAATTATTCCGCAATTTCATGACGGCCCAGTTCTGGGCCCGGGACAAGATACCCGTTTGTCCCCCCCTGTCGGTGGGCCTGATGATGAAGGAAGTAAGATATCTAACAACCTGTGGAAATACAGCAGAATGCAGGAAATTGCATCTTAGGACCTATGCACAAATACATTGCAAATCCTTCCAATACCATTGTATTTGTTGAGTTACAATTACTGGAGCAGCCTATGTTGTTGCATTGAATAGCATATTAGCCCACATCAGCAATGTGTTGTCCACACAACATATGTTCAGCAATACTGCTTTGAAACAAATGATGGCACCCATATTTCCACCCACTTAGTGATTATTTTTTGCCCCCCTCCCCCCAAGCAAGCCTAATGCCCACCCAATGATGACATTCTAGCCACACCTCTGTAATGAAGGCAAATACAGATGTTTCCATCTCTCCGTCATGGCAGCTGCATTGACGTATTCAACTTATAGTTTACAGACAATGTGGCGTGTTATGTTTTATCTCTCTCTCACACACACACACACACACACACACATACCAGACAGACTTTTGATTGGTTCTGCCAGAGGCACCACAACACACAGCAGTAACAGGTGTGTGTGCCTGTGTATGTGTGTATTTTGTCTTCTCTGTGTTCTAGCTACAGGTGGGACTGAGAGAGAGACAGACAGGGATGAGACCATCTATTGCAACCTGCACTTCTGTAGGGGTTTGCAGAGTGTAGTTTATAACAGAGAATTTCGCCTGATGTGGGTGGATGATGGAGGGACTGAGCTGCGGACCGCTGACAGCCAGTGTTTACAGGGAGAATCTCCCTGTTCCATCCCACTGAACGTGGAGCTCAGAGATCCAAACCCCACTCACACTCAGAGGACATGGAGATGCCAGGTGATTAAAGAGGGGCAGGTGCAGACTTCTGTCTCCCACACCATCGGAGTGGCAGGTCAGTGATGATGGGCTTCTTTTATGACAGACACATGCTGTGTATACTATGGAATTGATCATAACTTTGATGGTAACTACAGTAGCATCTACCAGACTTCACTCTTTTTACTTGTGCAGTGAAATCAACTAGAACTCCAGTGGCGACGAGACGACCAGCACCACCACAACCAGCAACTCCAACACAACCACAACCAGGCACTACTCCATCACAGCCTGCATCAGCATCACCCAAAAGCACTGTCGCTCCAACATCTAAGTCAGACATGGGTGAGTTTGGTACCAATCTAGATCATGTAGTGTAATTGTTTAGAAACGCCAACAGCTACACAACCAACACCACAGGCTCCAAAATCAGCTATAGGAAAAATTGTAATATCCTAGAAATGAATATCAGCAAAAGAGAATAGTAATGTGATACAAAATGTATGTCATGTGTAAAACCTTAATCTAAAGGGGTTAGATAGCTAACCAAGCAAGTTATGGTTAGAAAGTGGGTAACAAAGTGGCCTGGTGAAAACCAGATAGATCTCTGGCTCCACAAGGATTTCAGAGGAATTGGACACTGGAACCTAGACAAGTTTAAACAACGGAAGGGCAGGAAGTCGAATGCGGTTTGTGAGGGCAGGAAGGTCTGCCGTATGGTTTACGAAATGTGATGTGTGTTCTGGGTGGGGTATAAAAGGGAATCCTAGTCTCCAAGAAGATGGGCTTGTTACTCGACACACCTCGCGTAGGTTTTGTGTGGGGAACTTGTCTCCGGCATCGCGATTAAAGACTGCAGCGATCCACCAAGTTGCCTGCTTCTAATTTTTGACCACAACAGCACCAACTCCTCCAACCACCACCAGACCAGCACTGCGTCTACTGTTTTTCCTACCTCCTTCTCTCAGTCCTAACAGTCAAATGTGTGCTAGTGGTTTAGTTCGGACCCCCATGTGTGGTCGTGGTTTAGTCTGGACCCCCATAGTACCTACATTTACATTTATGCATTTAGCCGATGCTAACATTTTTTGTCAACTATCTGGGATTCAAACCCACAACTTTTCAGGCTACTAGCAGGCTAGCCAAGTTCCTTAACTGCTACGCTACCACCGCCCCTTAATGCTAATATTATCACATGCAGTGGTTTATGCTAATGCTAATATTATCAGTTGCAGTGGTTTATGCTAATGCTAATATTATCAGTTGCAGTAGTTTACGCTAATGCTAATATTATCACACATAGTGGTTTAAGCTAATGCTAATGTTATCACATGCAGTGGTTTATGCTAATGCTAATATAACCATAACCACTATGCTACCATAGCCATCGCCATCGTATCTCTCACACATTCCCCCTCCCCTCCATCTCTCAGTCCTACCAGCCTTATGTGTGCTAGTGGTTTAGTCCTGAGCACCATAGTTTCTCACACACATTACTCCTCCCCCATCTTCTCTCAGTCTTCCCTATTGCTCTTAGCTGTGGGCTGCTGCCTCTAGTGGTTGTTTGTGGAGTAGCACTTCTGGTGTACAAGAAGAGGACTGGAGCACGTGAGTGGACACTTCAGCATCATTTTTAAATGATCATTCATCACAAATCATCATCAAGAAACTGGAACTATCTTTTTAAGAAATCTGTTTTGTTTACCTGGTTGTCATGTCTTTGTGTACCCAAATGTGTGTGCATCCCAAGGGGCCAGTGGATCAACAGATGGAGGCCAGACCCAGACCAGCACAGTGAGTCAAACACACATGATAACTGAAGGTGTCTATGTACAGCAACCTCTTGATTGCGGCTCCTTGATTGGATCTTGATTAGATGGTTAGATTAGGTGATGTCGCTTTTTACAACAACAGCAGCTTATGAGTGAAATGGGTTACTTTGAAGAAAACCAAAAACATTTTTTGAACGTTTTTGGAGTGTTTTTATGTCACATTTATGTAGCTGACGCCAACGTCAGTCTTATAAGCCAACATGTCTTGTTAGCCAGGGATCCGTTTAAAGAAAGAATGAACTACATTACCCATAAGTCTCGCTGTGCGTTCGTCTGTGCTCATGTGTTTACATTTACATTTATGCATTCAGCAGACGCTTTTATCCAAAGCAACTTACATTTATTGTCAACTATCAATTGTCCAGAGCCAGTCTCCCCTAGAGCAACTTAGGGTTAAGTGCCTTGCTCAAGGGCACAACGGTGGCAGCTGGGATTGAAAACCACAACTTTACAGGCTACTTGCACGCTAGCCAGGTTCCTTAACTGCTACGCTACCACCGCCCCATAATGCTAATATTATCACATGCAGTGATTTAAGCTCATGCTAATGTTATCATATGCAGTGATTTAAGCTAATGCTAATGTTATCATATGCAGTGATTTAAGCTAATGCTAATATTGTCACGTGTTTAGTGTTACATCACTAGGTAGATAACTAAAGTGGAGAAGCCATCTATTAAGAACCACCATGGGAGAACGAAACAGTGTGTGTGTGTGTGTGTGTGTGTTCCTGGAAGTAGGGTGTGTCTTTGATCTGTATATGGGCAAGGCCTTTTATGATAAGATGGCCAAGGATCAGCCTATTCAGATCAGTGCCTTAGGATTTGCATGTAAGTTGGTAGTGTTGATATTTGGCAGCCTAGTACATGTCCACAAATCAACTATTAGTGGGTTAAGACTGGCAGAGCTGGCTAAAGGGAAAGTCTTGCTCTGTATCAGTGGTAACAGGCAGTCTTGCTGTTTGAGTGTCAAAGCTGTATTTCACCTCTGAAAAGATTTGAATCCTGTATGTAAACAAATGTGATTAGCGGGCTCAAATAATGAATTCAAATGTGTGTGTTGGTGTGACATGTGTTATGGGTGATGTGTGTTGTAATCACAAACCCTCTCTGTGTTATCCAGACTCAGGGTCCGGAAGCTGTCCTATACTCCACTGTCAGGAAGTCAGACACAGTGGCTGGAGAGGATGATGTGAGTGTGGTGAAGTTAGGGGCATGACCTTTGAACTTTGAGTTACATTACATAAATGCATTTAGCAGACGCTTTTATCCCAAGCGACTTACAACTTGTCAACTAACAATTATTCAGGGCCAGTCTCCCCTAGAGCAACTTCGGGTTAAGTGCCTTGCTCAGGGGAACAATGGTGGCAGCTGGGATTTCAACCCACAACTTCACAGGCTACTAGCACGCTAGACAGGTTCCTTAGCCGCTATGCTAGCCAGCTTCCTTAGCCGCTGCGCTAGCACTGCCACCGCCAAATTAAAGACTGACTTTACTTGAGACATGCTGATAGTCTGTGTAACATGTAGGCTATTATAGGTACTGTACTAATGCTCATTTTTATCATAAATCCACTTCTAATTTTAAACACATTTCATTAATTCATAATTCCTGATAACCACCAATGGACTGACTACCATGTAATGTAAAGTGGGATAATACTCTGGAACTATTATGAACCTTAGCTAAAGCCATAGACAACTTGTATCTATCATGGTTACTACTGATTGTAATTTTCCTGCATGACCACTGGCAGTTGGGTTAGCCCCTTGAGTCGTGGATCTGTCCAAGGTTTCTTCCTAGACTAATTAAACATAAGGGAGTTTTTCCTTGCCCCTGTTGCTCTTGGGTGCTCCTTCTGTGAAGCGCCATGAGACAATACTATTGCAAAAGGCGCTGTAGAAATAAAACTAATTTATAGAATTAATTTACTCTTTCGTACTGAAGAATCATGTGAAACCATCTTGTTATCTCTTGCTGTGTGTTTCTCTGCAGAACAAGCCATCAGATGTAACATATGCTAAGGTTGCCACTCACCCTCAAGCTCGATCCTCCCCTCCTAACGTGAGTGTGCTGTGTAGACTGAGTGAGTTACTGTGGTTACTGGTGATATACTGACATACTGACATGATCATATGTTATAACAATGTAATAAACATCCCACAGGCTGCAGACAGTGTAACCTACGCCACCATCAACATCACCAATAAGACCAAACATCCCACAGGCTGCAGACAACATGACTAATGCCAACATCAACATCACCAATAAGGCCTAAATGTCTAATAGGCTGCAGACAGTGTAACCTACATCAACATCACCAATAAGGCCTAAAGCAGAGAAAGAGGATCTCTCACATTCTCACGGGTCACACATTCTGGGACAGTTCAAATTAGTATGCATATCTCTCTCCACTAATGTTGCAACCCACCAACACCACAAACACACACACAGACACAGACACACACACACACACACACACACAGGCCTATGTCATACTTCTGCAAAGTTGTACCGGAAACTGTGGGTGCTGAATGCGTCATTGGTCAATTTGAAATTATCTTTGTTGCTCTTTGGAATTGAGTATGAAATATTAATAATTTCACAGTGTAATTATTTATCATAGTTTAATAGTTGTAGTTTATGGTAATAGCTTCAGGGATTAATTATTTAATTGCCTACATCCAGGTCTTTTCTGTTGTGTTTAGATATTGGGCAGATGGGGTACTGGGTTAGAACCAGAGACTAACTATAGACACCTGTAATTAGTTTTATTATTATTATTATTATTATTATTGTTATTATTATTATTATTATTAATCATTATTTTTGGCTTTTTGCCAGACCTAGTGTCATGCATTACAGGGAATTACAAATAGACTAACTGCTAACTAACTAGACTAACCAGGGAAAAGGTTTCAATTTTCTGTTCTTCTTTAACTTACGTAAACAGTTTTTATTGCCTGCTAACCCAAACACACGCTGTGGCTGCCTTTAACCACTACGCCACCACCGCCCACCGTAGTAAATGATTCTGGCTTTGGGGCTCTCGACTCCACTCGGTACAGACTGTGTGCGCTAAATGGTTTCTATAGACCTTTCTCACAACTTCCGTATTTTGCACCGGAAATACGCAATTGCTGTGGAAACCTATTTCCTCCCCGGTATGCCGGTAACCAGGTAACCAAGAAAGATGGCGCAAGCATCGAATAAAAGCTGTTGTAGCGTACCGGGCTGCTCTTGTAATGCCCAAAAGCAGCCTTATTTGTCTTTTCACTCCTTCCATGCTAACGAAGAAGTAAGACGAAAATGGGTTCAAGCTATTTGGCGGGATAAAGGACCGACTTTTTCAATTAAAAGGGGGAGTACTCATGTCTACAGCAGACACTTCGCACCAGTGACACATCAAATCACTGTTCACAACAGTAGCATACATCACTGTAAGCAGTAAACGCAAATTACAGTGTAAGGAAAGAGTTGAAATAGCGATAGAGATATATAACTTCTGGAATGAGATGGTGGACAAAGAGTTCCTGCATAATTAAGGTAGATTTTCAGACTTACATTGGAAATAAAATGATAACGTGTGCACTCAGTGGTCAAACCTCTAGTTTGTGAGGCTCCTCGTTTTTCCTCTGAGACGGGTAGCATCTAGCCCTCACACAAAAAAAACTGCCCGTCTACTACATTTGATACTATGACAAGGCAACCCACGAACATAAACACAGACATCGCCAGAGAAAAAAAATGTTAGCTGACGATGACAGCATTCGGCTAACGTTAACGTTAGGCGATTGTCGCGAGCTGTTCCACACGAGACGTTCACGCGGACCAGACAGACAGTGAATGTCATATTGTTTGTAACATCCCGACCACGACTGTTATATTGCTTTAATAAAGTTGTACATGTCCTATATACTATCCATACATAACCCTATAACCCTAGACCTAGGTCTAAGTGGACAAACTAATAATTTGCCTGATTTCTCTTTAACGTTAGCTACGTTACTTACCTTGAAAGTTATGGACAAACTCTTCGTGGACAAATTTATATCCTTTGTCCGGTTAGTTTCTCTTTGTGGCGGAGTTTTCCTCCACGATTCTTGTCACGTCGGCAAAAGTCATCTTTTTGGCAAACCCCGTGAGGGAATGTCTCTCTCCATTGTAGACTCTCTCCATTTTTAATTTACCCGGCTTTCTGCTGTGTTGACATTAGACAGGAAGTCTGCATCCCCTGCGATTGCGTATTTCCGATTCCTGTGAGAAAGGTCTATCGAACGCCAGAATTAAATCTCACACCCTCTTCCTGTTGTAGTGGGTCACCTTCTGTGCTGCTGTTCGCACGCAGCTCTCAAAATAGACACCTCTGCAAAATCTCAGGTCAACATAATTCAAACACCATGCAAAAAGGAGTAGCTGCAGTCACTGTTGCAGTTTATGTGTGTATGTGTGTGTGTGTCACACACTTCTCTGTCTGTTCCTGTAACACAGTGAATGGTTATTCACAGCAACAGCTCTGCCATCTCTCTCTCTCTCTCTCTTTGTGTGTGTGTGTTTGCTAATAACAGATAGAGCATTACTTTCTGTATACTTACAGTAGGCATAAATATGCAAAGCTCATTAAAGCAAAACTCAGTTAAGTGATTTTTGATTTAGTTTCATGTATTAACTCCAGTTCCACTCTCACCCACTAGAGGGAGCAGTATCTATCTGTCCAGAGAGCTGAGGAGAGATGAGAGGACTATGAGGCAGCTGCTCTGCAGTAGCTCCCTCTAGTGTCTAATCAGAGTCACTACACTTATCTGGCTGGTGAAAACAAAGATTTTTCATGTCCTGGATAAATTTGCGGTTGGGCTGATTTGCGTCTTTTACATGTAATCTTTCTCATTGCTATAAAGAAAATGTCCCAATTACACATTTAGGTGTTTATTTTACTACATGTAAATAAAATGCAAGTCAATAAAATCAAATGTTTTGATGACTTTGCCTGTGAATTTTACCGAAGATTCACGAAGATTTATCGCGACCGGTCTCCGACATATGGCAAATGTGATATTGTTTTAAAGCACAGATTCTCCTGCATGACATTCTGTAATCCAAATATGGATAGTTCCGCTTTGTCAACCAAGTTTACAGGAGTCTTTTGAAGTCTCATTGGCTGCGACTCGAATTCCGACAAGGCGATTGGTTCGAATGCATCACGTGGTATACTCTCGCTCTTCCTAGTTAGCTCTCTGATGGACCTATTATGGCTGCAGCGCGTCGATTTAAATCTTTCAATGATTAATACGGACATAGTGAGACAAACTTAAGAAAAGCAAAAGAATAAGAGGGATTATAAACTGTCATTATAACCAGAGATGTCAAAGGTCAAGCCGTGAATCAGTGCTCGTTATGAGTGACTATTGTTCCACAGTGGTTCAGTTCATGTTGCACGATTGAATGCAAATTGTGCTGGATATGGACTGCAATTTAGCATCGATTCGGAGAATAACAGGTTTTGTAAAGGTTGTCGCTCGAGTGCTGTGTGCGTGAGACGAGTACTGCAGAAGTGTGCACGCATACACGCGTGTCCAAGAGAGAGTTGACGCACGCACGGACGCATGCTAGGATTTGGGTATGGCGTGCCAAAGGTCTCATTATTATTCACGTATCCAAACATCATGATCCACGCGAATGATGTCATTTGAAAGTGCAAAGTTTTCAAAATTTTTGACTTGTAAATTTAATTTGCTAGCGCAAAGACAACATTCGTCTTGTAAATTGGGATTTGCACAAAGGTGTATTGATTTATTCAAGTGTTTGGAAACTTGCAAATGAAATCATAGCAATAGCATTTGTAAAACACATATCACGTTTTGCATGTGCATCTGTTTTCAAAATTTCCTTTGCGACTCGTACGTGCCTTGTGTGAAGTGTTGAATCTGCTTTTGCATATCACCCGACACGTGCATGAATCCCTCTTTCCGTTTGTGTAATTTTAAGACATTCCATTTGCCTTTTTCCAATCCGATTCATACGAGAAGGTCTTAACTCAGACGCAACACTACTACAGTCCTCACCCTCCTCCCCAGTAGGTGGCGGTGTTGTCCCTTCAAACCAGAGCCGTGCACTGGTAAGTTTCCAAACACTTGAATAAACCAATACACCTTTGTGCAAACCCTTATTTACAAGTCACAAATTTTTAAATTTCCGCTTGCAAATTAAATTTACAAGTAAAAAATTTTGATGCTGCACTTTCGAATGATATCATTCACGTGGATCACGGTGTTTGAATATACGAATAATAATGAGACGTTTGGCATGCCATGTTTGGGTAATTTAAGCGACACTCAAAAAAAAAAATTAAATCAAAAATCAGTAAGGTGTTTGGGACTCCCAACCCCACACTGCTCCCTTGACCAAGGCCCCTAACTGCTCCCTTGAGCAAGGGACCTAACCCGTCACTGCTCCCTTGAGTAAGGCCCCTAACCCCTCACTGCTCCCTTGAGCAAGGTACTTAAGCCCTCACTGCTCCCTTGAGCAAGGCACCTAACCCCTCACTGCTCCCTTGAGCAAGATACTTAAGCCCTCACTGCTCCCTTGAGCAAGGCACCTAACCCCTCACTGCTCTCTTGAGTATGGCACCTAACCCCTCTCTGCCCCATTGAGTAAAGCCTCTAACCCCTCACTGCACCCTTGAGTAAGGCACCTAACCCCTCACTGCTCCCTAACCCCTCACTGCTGTCTTGAGCAAGGCACCTAACCCCTCACTGCACCCCTGAGTAAGGCCCCTAACCCCTCAAAGCTCCCTTGAGTAAGGCCCCTAACCCGTCACTGCTCTCTTGAACAAGGCCCCTAACCCCTCACTGGACCCCTGAGTAAGGCCCCTAACCCCTCACTGCTCCCTTGAGGAAGGTACTTAAGCCTTCACTGCTCCCTTGAGTAAGGCCCCTAACTCCTCACTGGTCCCTTGATCAAGGTACCCAACCCCACACTGCTCCCTTGAGCACGGCCCCTAACTGCTCCCTTGAACAAGGCACCTAACCCCTCACTGCACCCCTCAGTAAGGCCCCTAACCCCTGACTACTCCCTTGAGTAAGGCCCGTAACCAATATGGACAACAATCCACAACAATAAAAAGACAGCAGTCATTCTGAATGTTAAAATTGGGAGGGTTTGGTCTCTGAAGTACAAACTCTGTATCATTCTTTGTGTTCTACGGGCATTTTAAACTTCCTCACAATGCAGGAGGATGGTTTGGGAGTGTTTTTCCTTCGCCACTGGTGGAAGAGAAGACGTCAATGCTGGGGTTAGTGCTAACCCTAGTGCTAACCCTAGGCTCACTCACTCACACACAAACACACACACACACACACACACAAACAAGTTTAGAAGAGTTTATTTCTTATAGAATGTATTTACATCCATTAATAATACTAATAACTAATAATAGATCAGATGCAGCCTGGCTTCTCCAGACTCACTCTGTTTCCCTTCAGGAAGACAGTCTGGACTCTCTCCATAGAGGAATGTTTCCAACCCCCAGCACTGCAATTGGCGAAGTCTTTGCATAGACTCTGATATCATTGGTCATCCAGCTTAACCAATCACACTGATCAGGAATTCATAACATTACATGATGTCATTCTTTACAATACCTAAAAAACCGCAAAGTTGGTTTATTAGTAAACAATCTGCTACACACGCACTTGCTACTACTGTTTCCAACCAACACTTTGGGTTTCTAAACCAGCGTCCCTTCTCATCACTGATTGGTCCCCTCATTTTGGACTATGTTAGAATCCCATTGAAAGGGGAATAAGCAGACGCAAATGCACACACACACACACACACACACACAAACACACATTGCTATTGTAATATTGTGGAAGAAAGGGATCAAACTGACCCAAGCCGTACTTTAAACCACTGTGTATGAAAAACAAGAATGCATTTCTTTAACAAACACCAAATATGCTCCAAATATTCCATGGGTATCAAAGCCATTCAGGTCATCCTGAGGTCATGATGTCATTTCAGGTCATCGTGAGGTCCTGATGTTAATTCAGGTCATCGTGAGGTCCTGATGTCATTCAGGTCATCCTGAGGTGCTGATGTTAATTCAGCACCTGTAGTTCCATGGCTGGGGTCTCCTCTGTGGACGGACACAGAATAAAGAGTCAAATAGAAGAACAGCTGAGAGACAATCAGAAGAACAGATTATTCCATCCAAAGGACACAGTTTAATGAAACAGACTAGAGCGATGAAGTCTTTGGTATCTTCAGCGGTGTGTGTGTGTGTGTGTGTGTGTGTGTGTTACTCTCACCTCTACGGGTGTGCTTCCTCCTCCTCACCAAGTGAACAGCTCCAATGAGCCCAGGGACAATCAGCACTATGAAGAAGACGCTGAGTCTGATCGCAGCCTCTGACACACACACACACACACACACACACACACACACACACACACACACACACACACACACACAAGAGAGAATTATCTACATCTTGCAACATTCCCATGTAATAACATTAGAGTTCTGGTGGAAGAAATGGGACTTTGCAGATGGTCTCCTTTAGGTAAGTCAGGAACCTTATCAGGTGAGTTAGTACCATCAGAGGTGCTGACTGGGCAAAGATCCATATTTAAACTGGTTTAGAATATAAAGCCTTCTGACGGGCAAGACATGGTGGAGGAGAATAGAGGACCACAGAACTGTTCTAGACTACACAAGAGGAAAACTACAATACTGTATCATTACTGTTTAAGGCAGCAGATTGATAGTATGGTGAAGATAAGGTATCATATATTGTGTGAATAAAATCAGGTTCTATGTCAATAGTGTATCAGGTTCTGTGTCAATACTGTATGAATAAGATCAGGTTCTGTGTCAATATTGTATGAAAAAAATCAGGTTCTATGTCAATACTGTATAAATCAGATCAGGTTCTATGTCAATACTATAAGAATAAGACCAGGTTCTCTGTCAGTACTGTATCAGGTTCCATGTCAATACTGTATGAATAAGATCAGGTTCTCTGTCAATACTGTATCAGGTTCTGTGTCAGTACTGTCTGAATAAGATTGGTTGGTAGTCTTACCCCATTTGAATAAGGTTTTACACATGACATACATTTGTATCACATTACTATTCTCTTTTAGTGATATTCATTTCAAGGATATTACAATTTTGCCTACAGCTGATTTTGGAGCCTGTGGTGTTGGTTGTGTAGCTGTTGGCATTTCTAAACAATCACACTACATGATCTAGATTGGTACCAAACTCACCCATGTCTGACGTAGATGTTGGAGCGACAGTGCTTTTGGGTGGTGCTGGTCGTCTCGTCGCCACTGGATTACTAGTTGGTTTCACTGCACAAGTAAAAAGAGTGAAGTCTGGTAGATGCTACAGTAGTTACTATCAAAGTGATGATCAATTCCATACTACATACAGCATGTGTCTGTCATAAAAGAAGCCCATCATCACTGACCTGCCACTCTGATGGTGTGGGAGACAGAAGTCTGCACCTGCCCCTCTACAGTCACCTGGCATCTCCATGTCCTCTGAGTGTGAGTGGGGTTTGGATCTCTGAGCTCCACGTTCAGTGGGATGTAACAGGGAGATTCTCTCTGTAAACACTGGCTGTCAGCGGTCCGCAGCTCAGTCCCTCCATCATCCACCCACATCAGACGAAATTTTCTGTTATAAAATACACTCTGCAAACCCCTACAGAAGTGCAGGTTGCAGTAGATGGTCTCATCCCTGTCTGTCTCTCTCTCAGTCACACCTGAAGCTAGAACACAAAGAAGACAAAATACACACATACACAGGCACACACACCTGTTACTGCTGTGTGTTGTGGTGCCTCTGGCAGAACCAATCAAAAGTCTGTCTGGTGTGTGTGTGTGTGTGTGTGTGTGTGTGTGTGGTGTGTGTGTGTGTGAGAGAGAGAGAGATAAACACAACATGCCACATTGTCTGTAAACTATAAGTAGAATACGTCAATGCAGCTGCCATGACGGAGAGATGGAAACACATCTGTATATGCCTTCATTACAGAGGTGTGGCTAGGATGTCATCATTGAGTGGGCATTAGGCTTGCTTGGGGGGAGGGGGGCAAAAAATAATCACTAAATGGGTGCAAATATGGATACCATCATTTGTTTCAAAGTAGTAATGCTGAACAAATGTTGTGTGGACAACACACTGCTGATGTGGGCTAATATGCTATTCAATGCAACAATATAGGCTAGCAATTAGGCCAGCAATTGTAACTCAACAGATACAATGTTATTGGAAGGATTTGTAATGTGTTTGTGCACAGGTACTAAGATGTAATTTCCTGCATTCTACTGTATTTTCACAGGTTGTTAGATATATTACTTCATAATCAGGCCCACCGACGGGGGGGACAAACGGGTATCTTGTCCCAGGCCCAGAAAAGCGGGGGACCCAGAACTGGGCCGTCATGAAATTGCGGAATAATTGTTCTATTTCTATTTCAAAATGCCTATTTGTGGAAGAAATGTAGAATATTTGTTTTACAGAAATAATTTCTAGTTGTTTTTACCTTTGCTGTCCTTGAAATAGGGCTCAAGAACCCCCCTGCGACCCCCACCACAAAAACCGTTTGGACTTTGAGTGCTTTAGTATGCCAACATGTCCCAGCATAAATCAGGGGCACAAAAAATAAATGAAAAGAGAAGAAGAAACCAGGAGCCTTAGGGATTCACTGAACAGATATTTTAAAAAAGGTTTATCTTGATGACGCAGGTACTAGCAAAGGCAGGGCAGAGCAAGGTAAGACACAGCACAGCCAACGTTTTCCATCCCCGTAAAGTAACCTGATCCAGCTGGACTCAAAATAAGTACCAACCAAGTCACGCCATTCATGTTAATACAAATGAGGGGGTAGCAGTCACACTGAACACCTTATATTAAACAGACTGGACATTAAATCATTTGATAACCACAACGGATTAAAAACAATGTGTTTCACATATCTGACTGATGCAAACAATATGTACATTAGCAACCAAATTCGCCTGCAATGCTGATGTTTCAGGCTAACCATGCTGCATTTGCTAACATGTAGCATGTTAGTTCCGGTTAGCTTCCTGACAGGCAAGTTAACAGGCTATATCAGTGGAACACAGCTCTCTGGTTGACCTTATTTGTTGAAAATAAGCTCATATGGACATGTTAGAGTTGGTTGGTTCTGATGTAACCAATAGGCTATAGGTGGCGTTTTGAGGATTAGCCTGTTACAAACCATTAAGCTAAACACAAATGATAGCCTAGACTGGGTAGAAGTAGCCTACTGATGATTCCCTTGGTCAACTGAAATATGATCGAAATCTACATATTAATGTGTAGTTTACAGACGAAAGACAAGCTTGAAATAAATAATATCTTGAAGATTTTATGGTTGCGGAGGCATTCAGAGTATCTTGTCCCAGGCTGGCCAAGGCTAACTAGCTAACTAACAGGCAAGTAATCAGCATGGCTCAATTGTTGCAATTTTGCTACAAGAGATTCTACTGCGCAGTGCACTGCTATTTGGCTACATTGAGTCTCATTATTTACCTATTATTGAGCAACTGGTGTACCAGCAACATTTAAAAGGTTACACTTGAGAGGTGTGTAGTAGATTTCTTTGCATTGTGATGTTAATTAGCCTGATTATGCAGTAACGTTTTTTGACTTCAGCAAAAGAATGCTTCTGCTTTATTAGTAATATATATCAACTCATCTTGGCAAGAAAGATATACAGGGCACAGGTAATAAATTTAGTGACAAATAATAGTATTAATGATTATTCAAAAGAAGATTACAGATTTTTTTCTTCATAATTTTTGCAAACCAGCGAATCCAAATATTAAAGGTTTTATCTGTGATGGTTTGTATTGCTGTATCAGACCCAAACTAATTCATTTATTAATTTTCATGAAGTAGTTGCATCAATCTAGATAATGAAGGCTCAGAGACCACTGCAATATGGCAGCTCCACTGACAGAGCCCAATGCTACATCTACGCATCTATACTGTGCATTTATACTGTCCATCTACGCATTTATCTAAGGATAAATGTGTGTATTGTGTATCTGGCACAGCGTGTGTGTTGTGTGTAGTGCAATAAGGCGACTTTTTCACCCCCCCTGATCAAGAACAGCCCAGACATGCAGCTGAGCGTGACTGTTTTATCCCACTTACTGGTGAGAACAGAGAGATAAACTGAAACATCATGTCCATATTTAGGTCCTCCATTTGGGTACTGCTGACAGATGTAGAGTCCAGCATCCTCAGGGGTGACATCAGTAATCTGGAGAGAACAGTTAGGGAGCAGGTGCAGAGTTTTAGCTCTGGGGGTGGACTCTGGTTTGATTTGCCCATGGGTGACTATTTCAACAATATCTGCTCCGTTCCTGCTGTAGATCCATGTTGTTGCTGAGCATTGTGAGGAACTTGAGTTCACATTTCCACAGGGCAGAATGGCACCCCTTCCAGCACTGGTGAACACACTCACAGATTCTCCTCTGGCACCTAAATGCACACCCACTGTATTTAGACTTTTGAACGATATTCTCATACATTTTTATATTGTGATTTATGTCTGTCAGTCCGAATCACACTAAAAGCCGAATCTCACTCACAATTCCTCTAATCTACAGCATGGTAGTGGTGGTGGTGGCAGCGCAGCGCTTAAGGAACCTGGCTAGCAAAGCTAGTAGTCTGAGAAGTTGTGGGTTCGAATCCCAGCTGCCACCATTTTGCCTTTGAGTTTTGTTAAGGGCGACTCGGGGATTGAACCCTGAGGCCTAACCACTAAGCCACCGTCCCAGTGAGTACAGAATCGACTCAGGTGCAGAGGTTCGGTGACAAACGGTTTAATATCCACAAAAGTCTTGTTCAAAAACTCAGAAGATCCAAAAACAGACACAAAAGGTTTGGTAACAAAAAGTTCTTAAACACAAAAGCACAAAAAACAGAACTGAAACTACGGGAAGTCAAAAGGCTTAGTATCTTTGAGAAAATACTTGACAAGGGCTTAGCAAACAGTGACTTGAGACGCTCACAAAGACTCAGCAACAAGCAAACGAAAAGCAGGGCTTAAATAGTGGGCAGGCACACAAGGGCAATGATGAGTCAGCTTCCTCAAAACTTTGTTGCAGTCACTCAGTCGACGATCAAATTTCAAATTGCTGTTCTAAATCAAGTGATTGATGAAGTGCTTTTTCGCCATATTTAGCATGGACTTCAAGACTGTATGTGTAGTCAATGTTCCTGTTGACAAACACAAACCACACCCCCTCATCCTGTAGTGCTGAGTCACTCTCTATACTGCTGTTCTCACGCAGTCTCAGAATAGACATCCCAGCAAAGCTCATGTCTGAATGTTCTCAGGACATTTAGTGTGTTTTACTCTTAAATAAGACACCTCTAGTCTCAGGTCTAAATGTTTTGAAGATATACTGTGTGTTTTACTCTTGAATAAGACACCTCTAGTCTCAGGTCTAAATGTTTTGAAGATATACTGTGTGTTTTACTCTTGAATAAGACACCTCTGGTCTCCGGTCTAAATGTTCTAAAGACACTCAGTGTGTACGAGAAGAGGAGGGAAATGGCTGCAGCTCAGTATAAAGTTTAAAGGTGCAGTCCTTAATCGGAGAGAGACAAAGGGAAAATAGATTTTGTGAAGTTATGTTTACACAGAATTTTACTACTTTACTTTACAGACACAGGACAAGACAGGGCAAAGTTATTCTTTTTCTTCCCTTTTTTGTCATATCATTTTTTGAGGGCTCTTGAGTAAGGCATTTAACCCGTAACACTAACCCTAACACATCATTGCTCCCTTGAGTAAGGCCCCTAACCCCTCACTGCTCCCTTGAGTGAGGCCACTAACCCCTCACAGCTCCCTTAAGGAAGGCACCTAACACCTCATGGCTTGCTTGAGTAAGGCCCCTAACCCCTCACTGCTCCCTTAAGCAAGGCACATAACCCCACACTGCTCCCTTGAGCACCCCTGAGTAAGGCCCCTAACCCCTCACTATTCCCTTGAGTAAGGCCCCTAACCAATACGGACAACAATCCACAACAATAAAAAGACAGCAGTCATTCTGAATGTTAAAATTGGGAGGGATTGGTCTCTGAAGTATAAACTCTGTGTCAGTCTTTGTGTTCTACGGGCATTTTAAACTTCCTCACAATGCACGAGGTTGGTTTGGGAGTGTTTTTCCTTCAGCCACTGGTGGAGGAGAAGACGTCAATGCTGGGGTTAGTGCTAACCCTAGTGCTAACCCTAGGCTCACTCACTCACACACACACACACATACACACACACATACACGTTTAGAAGAGTTTATTTCTTATAGAATGTATTTACATCCATTAATAATACTAATAACTAATAATAGATCAGATGCAGCCTGGCTTCTCCAGACTCACTCTGTTTCCCTTCAGGAAGACAGTCTGGACTCTCTCCATAGAGGAATGTTTCCAACCCCAGCACTGGAATTGGCGAAGACTTTGCATTGAATCTGATATCATTGGTCATCCAGCTTAACCAATCACACTGATCAGGAATTCATAACATTACATGATGTCATTCTTTACAATACCTAAAAAACCGCAAAGTTGGTTTATTAGTAAACAATCTGCTACACATGCACTTGCTACTACTGTTTCCCACAAACACTTTGGGTTTCTAAACCAGCGTCCCCTCTCATCACTGATTGGTCCCCTCATTTTGGACTATGTTAGAATCCCAGTGAAAGGGGAATAAGCAGACGCAAATGCATACACACACACACATACACACACACACACACACACAAACACACATTTTGTTCATTTATTGTGGAAGAAAGGGATCAAACTGACCCAAGCCGTACTTTAAACCACTGTGTATGAAAAACAAGAATGCATTTCTTTAACAAAGACCAAATATGCTCCAAATATTCCATGGGTATCAAAGTTATTCAGCTCATCCTGAGGTCATAATGTCATTTCAGGTCATCCTGAGGTCCTGATGTCAATTCAGGTCATCGTGAGGTCTTGATGTCATTCAGGTCATCGTGAGATCCTGATGTTAATTCAGCACTTGTAGTTCCATGGCTGGGGTGTCCTCTGTGGATGGACACAGAATAAAGAGTGAAATAGAAGAACAGCTGAGAGACAATCAGAAGAACAGATTATTCCATCCAAAGGACACAGCTTAATGAAACAGACTAGAGGGATGAAGTCTTCGGCATCTTCAGAGGTGTGTGTGTGTGTGTGTTACTCTCACCTCTACGGGTCTGCTTCCTCCTCACCAAGTGAACAGCTCCAACAAGCCCAGGAACAATCAGCACTATGAAGAAGACGCTGAGTCGGATGGGAACCTCTGACACACACACACACACACACACACACACACACACAGAATTATCTGCATCTTGCAACATTCCAATATAATAACATTAGAGTTCTGGTGGAAGAAATGGCACTTTGCAGATGGTCTCCTTTAGGTAAGTCAGGAACCTTATCAGGTGAGTTAGTACCATCAGAGGTGTTGACTGGACAAAGATCCATATTTAAACTGGTTTAGAAAATTAGATTAGATTAGATTCAACTTTATTGTCATTACACATGTATAAATACAGGTAACGAAATGCAGTTTGGCATCTAATCAGAAGTGCAAAGAGCAGCAAGTGCAGTATATACAGTATGCAGTATGTACAGTTAAAGAGCAAATTATATACAGTAAGAGTAGTAATAATAAAGAGGCAGAATAGCAGTATACATGTAAGGTGAAGAGATAGTAAGGGTAATATACAGATGTGCTATATAGATTCAATATAAGGGCAATATACAGATGTGCTATAGAGATAGTTATGTACAGATGTATCAAGTATATACAGATGAGCAGATGTATTAAGTATATACAGATGTACAGATGTGCAGTCCAAGGGCTATAGCAGCATAGCTATAGCAGCAAAGTGTGAGGTTCAGTGGGGGACAGAGTTCAGTAGTGTGATGGCTGTGGGGAAGAAGCTGTTCCTGAACCTGGTGGTTTTAGTCTGTAGGCTCCTGTAGCGCCTTCTGGAGGGGAGGAGTTGAAACAGTTTGTTGGCAGGATGAGAGGTGTCCTTCAGAATGCTGCGTGCCTGCCGCAGACATCTTTTCCTATGGACATCCTCAATGGCAGGAAGGGGAGTCCCTGTGATTCTCTGAGCAGTTTTCACCACTCGCTGCAGAGCAATTTCCATACCAAACTGTCACACAGTTAGTCAGGAGGCTCTTGATCGCACAGCGGTAGAAATTGCTCAGGATGCCAGTGGACAGCTGGTTTTTCTTTAGTGTCCTTAGATAGAAGAGGCGCTGGTGGGCCTTCTTGACCAGGCTTGAGGTGTTGGTCAACCAGGACAGGTCCTCGGAGATGTGGGTCCCCAAGAATTTGAAGCTGGAGACACGTTCCACAGCCATACCATTGATGTGGATGGGGTCGTGGGTGTTTCCCTTCTCTTTCCTGAAGTCCACAATGAGTTCCTTGGTCTTGCTGGTGTTCAAGAGCAGGTTGTTGTCAGCACACCATGCAGCTAGGTGCTTCACCTCTTCCCTGTAGTCAGACTCATCGTTGTTACTGATGAGTCCAATCACCGTGGTGTCATCTGCAAACTTGATGATGGAGTTGGATCCATACGCAGGCCTGCAGTCATGGGTGAAAAGGGAGTAGAGGAATGGGGATAGCACACAGTCTTGTGGTGCACCGGTGCTCAGTGACAGGGTGGTTGACCGGTTCTGGCCTGACCTAACAAACTGGTCAGGAAGTCCATGATCCAGTTGCAGATGGGTTGCTGATTCCAAGGTCGACAAGTTTGGCGATTAGCTTGGAGGGGATGACTGTGTTGAATGCTGAGCTGAAGTCAACAAACAGCATTCTCAAACAGCATATGCATTCTTCCTGTCCAAGTGTGAGAGCACACAATGAAGCACTGTGGATATCGCATCTTCTGTGCTTCTGTTGCTTCTGTAGGCAAATTGGTGAGGGTCCAGTGTGGGCGGCAAGCATTTCTTGAGGTGTGCCAGGACCAGTCGTTCAAAGCACTTCATCACTATGGGCGTGAGTGCTACAGGGCGGTAGTCATTCAAACATGTAGGTGATGAGTGTTTCGGCACTGGCACTATCGAGGTGGTCTTGAAGCATGCTGGTACTGCTGCCTGGGCCAGGGACCTGCTGAAGATGTCTGTGACATGCCCAGCACAGGCTCTCAGCACGCGTCCAGGAATGCCGTCAGTTCTAGTGGCCTTACGGGTGTTGATGTGGCTCAGTGCGTTTTGGACATCTGTGACAGTGAGTGTGAGAGTATGGTGGTCGTCAGAGGAGAGGGTGATGGCAGTCTTATCCTTTGTTGTCCTTGTCAAAGCAAGCATAGAAGTCATTTAGCCCGTTGAGGAAGGACAGATCCATGGCTGTCTGTGTGGAGTTGCTGGGCTTGTAGTCAGATATGGCCTGAATGCCCTGCCACATGCGTTGGGGGTCAGATGTTGTGAAGTGTTCCTCCACCTTCAGCTTGTAGCTGTGCTTGGCCTTCTTGATGCCCCTCTTCAGGTCAGCCCTGGATGTGCTGTAGGCCTGTGTGTCCCCTGATCTGAAGGCACTGTCACGTGCCTTCAGTAGAAGCCGCACTTCCTTGTTCATCCATGGTTTCTAATTTGGGTACGTGGTGATCTGCTTTTCAGTAGTAACACTGTCGATTGTGGTGTTGATGTAATTTAATACTGAGTAGGTGTAAGAGTCAATGTTCACATGGGAGCCTTCAGTGGCCACTGAGGTAAATCTGCTCCAGTCCGTGTCTTTGAACCTGTCCTGGAGTACAGAGTCTACCCCCGCTGGCCACACCTTGATGGTCTTCTTTGTTGGTTTCACACGGTTGATGAGCAGTGAATACCTCGGGGTGAGAAACAAAGAGAGGTGATCAGACTGTCCCAGGTGGGGGAGGGGAGTTGCTGTGTAGGCACCAGCAATGTTGGTGTAGACGTGATCCAGTGTTTTGTCTCCTCTGGTGCTGCAGGAGACACGCTGGTGAAATTTAGGTAGCACTGTCTTCAGGTTGGAGTGGTTAAAGTCTCCCGCCACAATAAATGCTGCCTCCGGGTGTGCGGATTGTTGTTTGCCAATGGCTGCCTGGAGTGTGTCCATAGTAAGTTTGGCATTCGCTTCCGGAGGGATGTATGCAGCTGTTATTATGGTGGAGGTGAACTCCCTCGGAAGATACAACGGTCTACACTTGACCATGAGATACTCCAGGTCAGCTGAGCAGTGCTTCCCAACAATGGCAGAGTTCGTTCACCAAGCTTTGTTTACATAAATGCACAGTCCCCCACCTCTTGTCTTACCGGAATCATCTGCTGTTCTATCCGCCCAAAGTGTATGGCTTCCGGCTAACTTGATAGCGTTGTCCGGTATTCTGTTGTGCAGCCACGTTTCAGTGAATAACATGACGTTGCAGTTCAAAAGTCTCCTGTTGTTAGTAATGCGGAGCCGTAACTCATCCATTTTGTTCACCAGGGATCTCACATTGGCAAGGAAAATGCTGGGTAAAGAAAGCCGGTGCGGTGTTAGCCTTAGCTTAGCCGTTAGCCCTCCGCGTTTCCCCTGTCTTTGTTTACGGTCCCTGTGCCGTCTTCGAGCACTTCCGGTCGGCCAGGTAGCCTGCGAAGTGTCGGGTGTTCTTCGGATGTCCGGGATGAGTCGAAGATTGTTCATAAAACAGTCCGTATTGCGTCCGATATCCAAAAGCTCTTGTCAGGTGTAGGGTGTAACCTACCTAACCCCTCACAGCTCCCTTGAGTATGGCACCTAACCGCTCACAGCTCCCTTAGGTAAGGCACATAACCCCTCACTGCTCCCTTGAGTAAGGCACCTTACCCCTCACTGCTCCCTTGAGCAAGGCACCTAATCCCTCACTGCTTCCTTGAGCAAGGCACGTAACCCCTCACTGCTGACCTGGACACCTAACCCCTCACTGCTCCCTTGAGCAAGGCACCTAACCCCTCACTGCTCCCTTGAACAAGGCACCTAACCCCTCACTGCTCCCTTGAGTAAGGCACCTAACCCCTCACAGCTCCCTTGAGTAAGGCACCTAACCCCTCACTGCTCCCTTGAGTAAGGCACCTAATCCCTCACTGCTTCCTTAAGCAAGGCTCTTAACCCCTCTCTGACCCTTGAGTAAGGCACCTAACCCCTCACTGTTCCTTTGAGCAAGGCACCTAACCCCTCTCTGCCCCCTTGAGTAGGGCACCTAACGCCTCACTGCTCCCTTGAGTAAGGAACCAACCCCTCACTGCTCCCTTGAGTAAGGCATCTAACCCCTCACTGCTCCCTTGAGTAAGGAACCTAACCCCTCACTGCTTTCTTGAGTAAGGCCCCTAACCCCTCAGTGCTTCCCTAATTAGGAGTTGCATTAGCAAGGCTCTGCAGCGAGTGGTGAAAACTGCTCAGAGAATCACAGGGACTCCACTTCCTGCCATTGAGGATGTCCACAAGAAAAGATGTCTGCGACGGGCACACAGCATTCTGAAGGACACCTCTCATCCTGCCAACAAACTGTTCCAACTCCTCCCCTCCAGAAGGCGCTACAGGAGCCCCCAGATTAAAACCACTAGGTTCAGGAACAGCTTCTTCCCCACAGCCGTCACACTACTGAACTCTGTCCCCCACTGAACCTCACACTGCTCTCTGCTGCTATAGCCCTTGGACTGCACATCTGTACATCTGTATATACTTAATACATCTGTACATAACTATCTCTATAGCACATCTGGATATACTTAATACATCTGTACATAACTATCTCTATAGCACATCTGTATATTACCCTTACTATCTCTTCACCTTACATGTATATTGCTCTTCTGCCTATTTATTATTACTACTCTTATCTGTATATAATTTGCTCTTTAACTGTACATACTGCATACTGTATATACTGCACTTGCTGCTCTTTGCACTTCTGATTAGATGCCAAACTGCATTTCGTTACCTGTATTTATACATGAGTAATGACAATAAAGTTGAATCTAATCTAATCTAAAATAAACCTCTGCTGCTAAGTCTCTATCTCTCAAACGCCAGATCCATGACGTTCTGGAAATTTTAGAGCTGGCTGGAAATCGCTATGTTCGTGAATGCTGCGCGGTTATTATTACAGAGACATGGCTACACGCACAAATCCCTGATGCTTCAGTGCAGCTAGCAGGCTGCACGCTACACAGATGAGACAGGAACAGCGACTCCGGAAAAAACAAAGGAGGGGGGCTCTGCATCTACGTGCACGAAGGTTGGTGTAACAATAGCACTGTACTGGACAGACATTGTTCTCCGGACTTAGAGTTTATGTTGTTGAGATGCAGACCCTTCTATCTGCTTAGAGAGCTAGCTGCTGTTGTTATCACTGCAGTCTACGTACCAACGGAAGCTAATGTTAAGATAGCTCTCTCACTGCTGCTAAATGCCATCAACAGTCATCAGCGTGCCTATCCAGATGGAGTTCACATCATTGCAGGGGACTTTAATAAGGCAAAACTCAGATCTGTTTACCAAAATTCCATCAGCATTTGAAATGCCCAACAAGAGGGGAGAACACTCTGGATCATGTGTATTCCAACATCAAGCATGCATACAGAGCCGTACCCCTCCCCCACCCCAGCCAGTCAGACCACCTCTCCCTGTTCCTCACTCCCACATACACCCCCCTCAGCCAACAGACAAAGCCCAAAAGACAGACCAATTTCACCTGGCTTGATGATGCCCTCTCCCAACTGTAGGACTGCTTTGAACAAACACAGTGGGAAGCCTTACACCATGAAGACCTGGTGACATTCACAGACACAGTACTGTCTTACATCAAGTACTGCATTGGTATGGTCACTGTGGAAAAGAGCATCCAGGTGTTCCCAAACCAAAAACCATGGATAACTAGCCAGGTCCGCAGGCTTCTCCGGGCCCATGACGCAGCCTTCAGATTGGGTGACAGAGCTCTATACAGCGCCGCTCGCGCCAACCTGAAGAGAGGCATCAAGGCCACCAAGGAGGAGCACAAGAGGAGGATAGAGGAGCAGCTCAACAACCCCCGGCAGGTGTGGCAAAGCGTCCAGTCCATCACCAACTACAGAGGCTGTGCTGGGACAACCAGGGACTCAGACGTGGCACTGGCAGAGGAGCTGAACAGCTTCTTTGCCCGCTTTGAGTCCCAGACGCAACACTCAACCCTAGATCCGCATCAGTTTGCATACCGGTCTAACAGATCCACCGAAGATGCAATAGCCACCGCCCTCCACTCTGCACTGAGTCATCTGGAGAAACAGGGGA
The DNA here is from genome assembly GCA_015244755.2 of Tenualosa ilisha. Lineage (NCBI taxonomy): Eukaryota > Metazoa > Chordata > Actinopteri > Clupeiformes > Clupeidae > Tenualosa > Tenualosa ilisha. Next base: position 52,259 of record PYXC01001809.1, on the reverse strand, counting down.
GCTACGTCAGGATGCTCTTCACTGACTACAGCTCAGCCTTCAACACAATAATACCGGACATTCTGATCCCCAAGTTAGCCAACCTGGGGCTCCCACTAGCTGCACAGAGGCTGACAGAAAAAGACTGCAGAGGGTGACCAACACCGCACAAAAAATCATTGGCAGCCCTCTGCCTTCAATTGCCACCATCTTCAACTCCTGCTGTCTCAGCAGGGCCAGGAACATCCTAAAGGACAATAGTTTCTATCCCAAAGCCGTCACCATACTGAACTCACATATGCACTGAGGACTGTTAGATGTTGTATGTGGGTGAGTGTCTGTAGTGAAACCAGGGGAACCGCTCTGACACACCATCCCCATGCATTCCCATGTGTGCACTTTTAAGGAGTTGCTTTAACTCTCATTATACTGTGTATAATGACAATAAAGGATTTCTATTTTATTCTGTTCTGTTCTATAGCATTGCAGTATATTATTGAGGACTATTTTTGATAGGCATCAAAGACACTGCATTAGCCTGGTTGAAATCATACCTCTCTGGTCGCTACCAGTTTGTACACGCTCATAATGAGTCATCAACCCATACCAAAGTAAAGTTTGGTGTACCCCAAGGCTCAGTGCTAGGTCCCCTGCTGTTCTCCCTGTACATGTTACCGTTAGGATCTGTTATAAGGAAACATGGTATCACTTTCCACTCCTATGCTGATGATACCCAGCTTTACCTTTCTATGAAGCCTAATGACTATATGCCAATGACTAAACTTGATGCATGTCTCCTAGACATCAAAACCTGGATGACTAATAATTTCCTTTGTTTAAATTCTGATGAAACTGAAGTTATGATGATTGGCCCTAAACAGCTGACCAACACTCTACCCCATCACCAAAACTTACTCAGTGGCCTGTCACTGTCATGTAATGCAAAAGTTAAAGACCTTGGGGTAATTATTGACCAGGACCTCTCTCTAAATAGTCATGTAAAACACATTTCAAAAACATCTTTTTTTCACCTACGAAATATTGCTAAGGTTAGAAAGTTCTTATCCTTTGAGGATGCTGAAAAATTAATACACGCATTTATTACTTCCAGGCTCGACTATTGCAATGCTCTGTTCTCTGGGTGTAGCAATACTTGCATCAAAAACCTACAACTGATACAAAATGCTGCGGCCCGAACTCTCACCAGGACTAAAAAATACGAACATATCTCTCCTATCCTTGCTTCCCTACATTGGCTCCCTATTAAAAGTCAAATTGATTTTAAAATACTCCTCCTAACCTACAAAGCCCTCAAGGGCGATGCACCAACATATATTAAAGACTTACTTGTCCCTTACCACCCTCCTAGAACCCTAAGATCCCAAAATGCTGGTCTCCTTGTAATCCCAAGAATATCAAAATCTACGATAGGAGGAAGAGCCTTTTGTTACCGTGCACCCCTCCTGTGGAATAATCTCCCCCCCACATTCGACAAGCGGACACTCTCAATACCTTTAAGTCTAGACTTAAAACCTTCCTCTTTACTGTTTCCCATAGTTAGGGATGGTGCATGGCAAATCATCACTTCTCATGGGTCTTTTGGAAGGGACTGCCTCTGCTGTTGCCCCCAGTTGCGAGGCATGGCAGCCACTGACCATCCCTGCAGTGGTGCTGGTTTACCATGCATCATACCTTAGTTATGCTGCTATAGCCTAGCGCCGCCGCACAACCTTCATGTGTCATGCCGTACAACTCCCTCTCTCTCTCCTTCAGCTCTCTCTCAATATTTATATGTATATATATATATATTTTATACACATGTATGTATGCCCAAATTACACATTTGCTTTCTGATGTGTGAGCCTGGCCAAATTCACTATTTTCCTCTGTCCACAATTATCTTTGCTGAGTGTCATCCCTGCCTCATTCTGGCGGACTCCTCTCACCCTCCCCTCCTGAGTGGACTACAACCAACACTACGGGAGGCCCATGTCAGGACCGACTCCCCATCACAGAGGACCTTCCTGGACGCCGATGCTGGGCCCGACTCCCCTTCCTGAGGCTTCGTGATTGACCCCCCCTCACAATGGCGCTGTCAAATGGACCCTTACTGTTACCCCCATGACCCATCTCACTCCTTCGAGTTTGTCACTATGCCTGGCCGCTGCTACATTGTCCAGCCATAATTCCTGATAACCACCTATAGACTGATTACCATGTAATGTAAAAGTGGGATAATACTCTATTATGAACTATTATGAACCTTAGCTAAACCATAGGCAACTTATAGTCTGTCATGGTTACTACTGATTGTAATTTTTCTCCATGACCCCTGGCAGTTGGGTTAGCCCCTTGAGTCGTGGATCTGCCCAAGGTTTCTTCCTAGATTAACTGAACATAAGGGAGTTTTTCCTTGCCCCTGTTGCTCTTGGGTGCTCCTTCTGTGAAGCGCCATGAGACAATACTATTGTAAAAGGCGCTGTATAAATAAAACTGAAACTGAATTGAATATTACAGGCTGATCTTCTAGTCTGCTAAATATGGCATTTGGATTGTGCTTCTTCTGTAGCCTACTGTAGAATGCTCTTGTAGGGCTGCACTAATACCACAGCAGCCTAGCGTCTCTGCTCTTAAGGTGTCCATTGGCTGCTCCAGTCCATCACCTAGCGAGACAATACATAGTAATGAACTAGATGTACCACATAGCGGTACACGGTATGACTGCTGCAGTGTATTGAAATGTGGGAACCGTTAGTATGATGAGTTTGTGGTAGGTCAGGGTTGTGAGGTGAGAATTTGTGTGGAAATGATTTGCTGGAAGTGGGCATGGATGTGGGTTTTGAAGGAATAACATTTTGTGTGTTTTTGCGTAGTGTATAGGAGTGATTTGTGAAAGAGATAGATGTTGGCATAGTATGCATGTACATGTCTTATTTTACTTTTGCAATTTTAAAATTTCTTTCATAGTTCTACTGGAACTATGTGTCGACTACTGTTTTCAATGCGTGAGGATCAATGGATTTCAAGACAAAGAATATCTGGTGGCAAAGTTAAGCGTTCCATAGATGATAAGCAAAATATTTTGTACAATTACAGCGTCCTCTATGGGCGAAATATTATGGTACTTCCTATGCTTTCAGAGGTCATTGTGCTGATCATACATCATGACAAATTTTGTGCAGTGCTCGCCTTCTCGGCCCAAGATACTGAAAACTCAAAATCCAAATTTTTGCATTTACCCATATCACTAGATGGCGCTATGTTACAAGTGAGTGTTTATGGGCTGGGTCGATACTCCTCTGTAACATCGACATATCACAAAAATTTCATGCTGTTGGGTGAAACGTTCATTGAGTTATTCAGCAAAAACTTTTGGCCGTCTCCCCCTCTTTGACGGACACTGGCACAGCAGGGGGGGTGGCTCTTTGGGGCCAAAAGCTTCTAGTCATTGCCACCCTACTAGGGCTTCAAGCCTACAAAGATTCATGTCCTCAAGCGTTTCAGTGTCCCAGCAATCGTTTAAAAAAAGAGAAAAAAAAATGTGACAAAACTAATATGACCGCTTTTGCTTCCTTTGCCAGTCATGATAAGTAGTAATGCTTGTCGAGATGTAGAGATTGCCTGAACTGTGTTGAAACTTTAGTTGAAGAATTTACCAAATGGAGATGACTTTCGGTTACTTTCACCTTAATATTTTGGATTTACAGCTTCTAAACTGTTTAAATGTACACTGGTTTACGTCTATCATATATGAACATGTAGATGTAATGTTACTTGGAGATTTATTGAATGTTTAAGATATTGTGCAGTCGTAATCAAGTTCATAACATGATAACATAAATATATGCGACCACTAGTTGGGGTCATTGCACAATTTTTATACCTGGGAAATCGTATTACTAACAGTAGCAGACTACCTGAAGAATTGAATATTACATAGACTGATTGAATGACTATTATGATATGAAAGGTTTACTGTATGTTTTAAAGTTGTGAAGGAGGAAATGAATGTTCACGTTGAAACTTAGAAACTAAAGCTGTTTAATGTTAGAATTTTAGGGAAGCTGCTGCTTGGTAGGCCTTCTTCCTGGTGCCTGCTAGTTTTAGTTGTCTGACACCAGTAAGTTCTTTTTTCCATGTCAGCGAGGCATTTGTGGCGTCAATTTCCAGTTGGACTGGCAAGAATATTGAATCTAAATCCCAACTTTTGCCACTAATTTATAGTTTAGTTAATAGTTTGATCAATCATGAATCCCAAACTCCTCATCTTCATTTTGTTTTATTTTTTAGATCAGGGCTGTGAAACTTAGCTACGCGGTGGGCCGAAATTAAAAAAAAAAAACTGGATCCAAGACGAGGGGCGGGTGTATGTTATATTGGCACTACACTGCAAACAAGACAGACAGGTTTGCTCTTTATTTTGGTAAACATATATTCAGCCTCCTCCCTCTCTTAAACCTGTCTGTCTTATTTGCACTGTAGTGCTAATGTGAAATATTAAAAAACACTTCCCTAACTTTAGAAGTCAAGGTACTGTCTGTTTCTACAGACAACAATCGAATTGTGCAATGTAAAATGCAGGTGGCTGAATGCTTAATTGTCCCCAGAAACTGGGGTTGTCTGTAATAATAGAAGGCCAAGATCAGGGATGGATGGGCGGTGAAATAGGTGTGAAACCTAGAAAAAAACAAACTCAAGGTCGGCGTGCCTTTGCTGCTGAAGGAACTAAAAACTGATCAGAATTCAGAAAGAGCTTGTTTATATCTCTGAGACAAAGACAAGGATGTTTCCCAAACGCGGAAATGGTTGTGTGGTGGTTGCCCTGCAGCATTATTCAAATGTTAACCAAATGCATCATGACCATCAGTCCACATTTCATGACAGTTTGTTCTCTGTGAGTTAGTCTGCACCGCACCATTCTGTATGCATTTAAAGTCATGACTCTGAATACATTTATGTTATGCAAGCTATGTTGACTTGTTTACAGACTTGTGGTATGGCGGACATACAAAGAAAGTTGTGGCCCTCAACACGTCTTTTTAAGACGAGTTTTAAGAGAATATTGAATGGTTTCAAACTACAAAAATACAGTTATTTTGAAATGTGGCGTGGTCATTTCATTTTGTAGTTTATTTTTTACCTACCACTGCTACACAGCTAATTGTAATAACCAATCACGCTACAATGAACAGGAGTTGTTTTTATGGCTCTCTGATGTGTGTAAAGGGAGGAGACTTGAAACAGTATAAGCACAAATCTGACACGTCACTAGAATTATTCTCCACCAGGACATCAGTAGACACACATCAAAGATCAGCTACTTGTAAAGACCATCATGGGCAGTCAGGAACCTTCACCACGTAAGTGGCTACAATAATAAAAAAAAGTGTTGCTGAGACTAGCGACTAACATTACTGAAATGAAAGCTCAGCGCATTAGATGTGTTGTTTTTCTGATAGCTTGACCTTCTTGTATTTGCGAGTGAGTTACACAGAAGAATACCCGTGTGCCTAAACTGTGCTCTGTTATCACAGGTTATTACATTCCATTATTCCATTCCATTCCATTTACAGACGCTTTGATTCAAAGCGACTTCCAAAGAGAGGACATAAACATAGCATACAAAGTGTACAGTGGGAAAGGGGGTTATTTAATATTTTGGATTTACAGCTTCTAAACTGTTTAAATGTACACTGGTTTACGTCTATCATATATGAACATGTAGATGTAATGTTACTTGGAGATTTATTGAATGTTTAAGATATTGTGCAGTTGTAATCAAGTTCATAACATAATAACATAAATATATGTGGCCACTAGTTGGGATCATTGCACAATTTTTATACCTGGGAAATCGTATTACTAACAGTAGCAGACTACCTGAAGAATTAAATATTACATAGACTGATTGAATGAATATTATGATATGAAAGGTTTACTGTATGTTTTAAAGTTGTGAAGGAGGAAATGAATGTTCACGTTGAAACTTAAAAACTAAAGCTGTTTAATGTTAGAATTTTAGGGAAGCTGCTGCTTGGTAGGCCTTCTTCCTGGTGCCTGCTAGTTTTAGTTGTCTGACACCAGTAAGTTCTTTTTTCCATGTCAGCGAGGCATTTGTGGCGTCAATTTCCAGTTGGACTGGCAAGAATATTGAATCTAAATCCCAACTTTTGCCACTAATTTATAGTTTAGTTAATAGTTTGATCAATCATGAATCCCAAACTCCTCATCTTCATTTTGTTTTATTTTTTTAGATCAGGGCTGTGAAACTTAGGTACGCGGTGGGCCGAAATTAAAAAAAAAAACTGGATCCAAGACGAGGGGCGGGTGTATGTTATATTGGCACTACACTGCAAACAAGACAGACAGGTTTGCTCTTTATTTTGGTAAACATATATTCAGCCTCCTCCCTCTCTTAAAACCTGTCTGTCTTATTTGCACTGTAGTGCTAATGTGAAATATTAAAAAACACTTCCCTAACTTTAGAAGTCAAGGTACTGTCTGTTTCTACAGACAACAATCGAATTGTGCAATGTAAAATGCAGGTGGCTGAATGCTTAATTGTCCCCAGAAACTGGGGTTGTCTGTAATAATAGAAGGCCAAGATCAGGGATGGATGGGCGGTGAAATAGGTGTGAAACCTAGAAAAAACAAACTCAAGGGTCGGCGTGCCTTTGCTGCTGAAGGAACTAAAAACTGATCAGAATTCAGAAAGAGCTTGTTTATATCTCTGAGACAAAGACAAGGATGTTTCCCAAACGCGGAAATGGTTGTGTGGTGGTTGCCCTGCAGCATTATTCAAATGTTAACCAAATGCATCATGACCATCAGTCCACATTTCATGACAGTTTGTTCTCTGTGAGTTAGTCTGCACCGCACCATTCTGTATGCATTTAAAGTCATGACTCTGAATACATTTATGTTATGCAAGCTATGTTGACTTGTTTACAGACTTGTGGTATGGCGGACATACAAAGAAAGTTGTGGCCCTCAACACGTCTTTTTAAGACGAGTTTTAAGAGAATATTGAATGGTTTCAAACTACAAAAATACAGTTATTTTGAAATGTGGCGTGGTCATTTCATTTTGTAGTTTATTTTTTACCTACCACTGCTACACAGCTAATTGTAATAACCAATCACGCTACAATGAACAGGAGTTGTTTTTATGGCTCTCTGATGTGTGTAAAGGGAGGAGACTTGAAACAGTATAAGCACAAATCTGACACGTCACTAGAATTATTCTCCACCAGGACATCAGTAGACACACATCAAAGATCAGCTACTTGTAAAGACCATCATGGGCAGTCAGGAACCTTCACCACGTAAGTGGCTACAATAATAAAAAAAGTGTTGCTGAGACTAGCGACTAACATTACTGAAATGAAAGCTCAGCGCATTAGATGTGTTGTTTTCTGATAGCTTGACCTTCTTGTATTTGCGAGTGAGTTACACAGAAGAATACCCGTGTGCCTAAACTGTGCTCTGTTATCACAGGTTATTACATTCCATTATTCCATTCCATTCCATTTACAGACGCTTTGATTCAAAGCGACTTCCAAAGAGAGGACATAAACAATAGCATACAAAGTGTACAGTGGGAAAGGGGGTTATTTAATATTTTGGATTTACAGCTTCTAAACTGTTTAAATGTACACTGGTTTACGTCTATCATATATGAACATGTAGATGTAATGTTACTTGGAGATTTATTGAATGTTTAAGATATTGTGCAGTTGTATCAAGTTCATAACATAATAACATAATATATGTGGCCACTAGTTGGGATCATTGCACAATTTTTATACCTGGGAAATCGTATTACTAACAGTAGCAGACTACCTGAAGAATTAAATATTACATAGACTGATTGAATGAATATTATGATATGAAAGGTTTACTGTATGTTTTAAAGTTGTGAAGGAGGAAATGAATGTTCACGTTGAAACTTAAAAACTAAAGCTGTTTAATGTTAGAATTTTAGGGAAGCTGCTGCTTGGTAGGCCTTCTTCCTGGTGCCTGCTAGTTTTAGTTGTCTGACACCAGTAAGTTCTTTTTTCCATGTCAGCGAGGCATTTGTGGCGTCAATTTCCAGTTGGACTGGCAAGAATATTGAATCTAAATCCCAACTTTTGCCACTAATTTATAGTTTAGTTAATAGTTTGATCAATCATGAATCCCAAACTCCTCATCTTCATTTTGTTTTATTTTTTTAGATCAGGGCTGTGAAACTTAGGTGGGCCGAAATAAAAAAAAAAACTGGATCGAAGACGAGGGGCGGGTGTATGTTATATTGGCACTACACTGCAAACAAGACAGACAGGTTTGCTCTTTATTTTGGTAAACATATATTCAGCCTCCTCCCTCTCTTAAAACCTGTCTGTCTTATTTGCACTGTAGTGCCAATGTGAAATATTAAAAAACACTTCCCTAACTGTAGAAGTCAAGGTACTGTCTGTTTCTACAGACAACAATCGAATTGTGCAATGTAAAATGCAGGTGGCTGAATGCTTAATTGTCCCCAGAAACTGGGGTTGTCTGTAATAATAGAAGGCCAAGATCAGGGATGGATGGGCGGTGAAATAGGTGTGAAACCTAGAAAAAAACAAACTCAAGGGTCGGCGTGCCTTTGCTGCTAAAGGAACTAAAAACTGATCAGAATTCAGAAAGAGCTTGTTTATATCTCTGAGACAAAGACAAGGATGTTTCCCAAACGCGGAAATGGTTGTGTGGTGGTTGCCCTGCAGCATTATTCAAATGTTAACCAAATGCATCATGACCATCAGTCCACATTTCATGACAGTTTGTTCTCTGTGAGTTAGTCTGCACCGCACCATTCTGTATGCATTTAAAGTCATGACTCTGAATACATTTATGTTATGCAAGCTATGTTGACTTGTTTACAGACTTGTGGTATGGCGGACATACAAAGAAAGTTGTGGCCCTCAACACGTCTTTTTAAGACGAGTTTTAAGAGAATATTTAATGGTTTCAAACTACAAAAATACAGTTATTTTGAAATGTGGCGTGGTCATTTTATTTTGTAGTTTATTTTTTACCTACCACTGCTACACAGCTAATTGTAATAACCAATCACGCTACAATGAACAGGAGTTGTTTTTATGGCTCTCTGATGTGTGTAAAGGGAGGAGACTAGAAACAGTATAAGCACAAATCTGACACGTCACTAGAATTATTCTCCACCAGGACATCAGTAGACACACATCAAAGATCAGCTACTTGTAAAGACCATCATGGGCAGTCAGGAACCTTCACCTCGTAAGTGGCTACAATAATAAAAAAAAGTGTTGCTGAGACTAGCGACTAACATTACTGAAATGAAAGCTCAGCGCATTAGATGTGTTGTTTTCTGATAGCTTGACCTTCTTGTATTTGCGAGTGAGTTACACAGAAGAATACCCGTGTGCCTAAACTGTGCTCTGTTATCACAGGTTATTACATTCCATTATTCCATTCCATTCCATTTACAGGCGCTTTGATTCAAAGCGACTTCCAAAGAGAGGACATAAACAATAGCATACAAAATGTACAGTGGGAAAGGGGGTTATTTAATATTTTGGATTTACAGCTTCTAAACTGTTTAAATGTACACTGGTTTACGTCTATCATATCTGAACATGTAGATGTAATGTTACTTGGAGATTTATTGAATGTTTAAGATATTGTGCAGTTGTAATCAAGTTCATAACATAATAACATAAATATATGTGGCCACTAGTTGGGATCATTGCACAATTTTTATACCTGGGAAATCGTATTACTAACAGTAGCAGACTACCTGAAGAAATAAATATTACATAGACTGATTGAATGAATATTATGATATGAAAGGTTTACTGTATGTTTTAAAGTTGTGAAGGAGGAAATGAATGTTCACGTTGAAACTTAAAAACAAAAGCTGTTTAATGTTAGAATTTTAGGGAAGCTGCTGCTTGGTAGGCCTTCTTCCTGGTGCCTGCTAGTTTTAGTTGTCTGACACCAGTAAGTTCTTTTTTCCATGTCAGCGAGGCATTTGTGGCGTCAATTTCCAGTTGGACTGGCAAGAATATTGAATCTAAATCCCAACTTTTGCCACTAATTTATAGTTTAGTTAATAGTTTGATCAATCATGAATCCCAAACTCCTCATCTTCATTTTGTTTTATTTTTTTAGATCAGGGCTGTGAAACTTAGGTACGCGGTGGGCTGAAATTAAAAAAAAAAACTGGATCCAAGACGAGGGGCGGGTGTATGTTATATTGGCACTACACTGCAAACAAGACAGACAGGTTTGCTCTTTATTTTGGTAAACATATATTCAGCCTCCTCCCTCTCTTAAAACCTGTCTGTCTTATTTGCACTGTAGTGCTAATGTGAAATATTAAAAAACACTTCCCTAACTTTAGAAGTCAAGGTACTGTCTGTTTCTACAGACAACAATCGAATTGTGCAATGTAAAATGCAGGTGGCTGAATGCTTAATTGTCCCAGAAACTGGGGTTGTCTGTAATAATAGAAGGCCAAGATCAGGGATGGATGGGCGGTGAAATAGGTGTGAAACCTAGAAAAAAACAAACTCAAGGGTCGGCGTGCCTTTGCTGCTGAAGGAACTAAAAACTGATCAGAATTCAGAAAGAGCTTGTTTATATCTCTGAGACAAAGACAAGGATGTTTCCCAAACGCGGAAATGGTTGTGTGGTGGTTGCCCTGCAGCATTATTCAAATGTTAACCAAATGCATCATGACCATCAGTCCACATTTCATGACAGTTTGTTCTCTGTGAGTTAGTCTGCACCGCACCATTCTGTATGCATTTAAAGTCATGACTCTGAATACATTTATGTTATGCAAGCTATGTTGACTTGTTTACAGACTTGTGGTATGGCGGACATACAAAGAAAGTTGTGGCCCTCAACACGTCTTTTTAAGACGAGTTTTAAGAGAATATTTAATGGTTTCAAACTACAAAAATACAGTTATTTTGAAATGTGGCGTGGTCATTTTATTTTGTAGTTTATTTTTTACCTACCACTGCTACACAGCTAATTGTAATAACCAATCACGCTACAATGAACAGGAGTTGTTTTTATGGCTCTCTGATGTGTGTAAAGGGAGGAGACTAGAAACAGTATAAGCACAAATCTGACACGTCACTAGAATTATTCTCCACCAGGACATCAGTAGACACACATCAAAGATCAGCTACTTGTAAAGACCATCATGGGCAGTCAGGAACCTTCACCTCGTAAGTGGCTACAATAATAAAAAAAGTGTTGCTGAGACTAGCGACTAACATTACTGAAATGAAAGCTCAGCGCATTAGATGTGTTGTTTTCTGATAGCTTGACCTTCTTGTATTTGCGAGTGAGTTACACAGAAGAATACCCGTGTGCCTAAACTGTGCTCTGTTATCACAGGTTATTACATTCCATTATTCCATTCCATTCCATTTACAGGCGCTTTGATTCAAAGCGACTTCCAAAGAGAGGACATAAACAATAGCATACAAAATGTACAGTGGGAAAGGGGGTTATTTAATATTTTGGATTTACAGCTTCTAAACTGTTTAAATGTACACTGGTTTACGTCTATCATATCTGAACATGTAGATGTAATGTTACTTGGAGATTTATTGAATGTTTAAGATATTGTGCAGTTGTAATCAAGTTCATAACATAATAACATAAATATATGTGGCCACTAGTTGGGATCATTGCACAATTTTTATACCTGGGAAATCGTATTACTAACAGTAGCAGACTACCTGAAGAATTAAATATTACATAGACTGATTGAATGAATATTATGATATGAAAGGTTTACTGTATGTTTTAAAGTTGTGAAGGAGGAAATGAATGTTCACGTTGAAACTTAAAAACTAAAGCTGTTTAATGTTAGAATTTTAGGGAAGCTGCTGCTTGGTAGGCCTTCTTCCTGGTGCCTGCTCGTTTTAGTTGTCTGACACCAGTAAGTTCTTTTTTCCATGTCAGCGAGGCATTTGTGGCGTCAATTTCCAGTTGGACTGGCAAGAATATTGAATCTAAATCCCAACTTTTGCCACTAATTTATAGTTTAGTTAATAGTTTGATCAATCATGAATCCCAAACTCCTCATCTTCATTTTGTTTTATTTTTTTAGATCAGGGCTGTGAAACTTAGGTGGGCCGAAATAAAAAAAAAAAAACTGGATCGAAGACGAGGGGCGGGTGTATGTTATATTGGCACTACACTGCAAACAAGACAGACAGGTTTGCTCTTTATTTTGGTAAACATATATTCAGCCTCCTCCCTCTCTTAAAACCTGTCTGTCTTATTTGCACTGTAGTGCCAATGTGAAATATTAAAAAACACTTCCCTAACTGTAGAAGTCAAGGTACTGTCTGTTTCTACAGACAACAATCGAATTGTGCAATGTAAAATGCAGGTGGCTGAATGCTTAATTGTCCCCAGAAACTGGGGTTGTCTGTAATAATAGAAGGCCAAGATCAGGGATGGATGGGCGGTGAAATAGGTGTGAAACCTAGAAAAAAACAAACTCAAGGGTCGGCGTGCCTTTGCTGCTGAAGGAACTAAAAACTGATCAGAATTCAGAAAGAGCTTGTTTATATCTCTGAGACAAAGACAAGGATGTTCCCCAAACATGGAAATGGTTGTGTGGTGGTTGCCCTGCAGCATTATTCAAATGTTAACCAAATGCATCATCACCATCAGTCCACATTTCATGACAGTTTGTTCTCTGTGAGTTAGTCTGCACCGCACCATTCTGTATGCATTTAAAGTCATGACTCTGAATACATTTATGTTATGCAAGCTATGTTGACTTGTTTACAGACTTGTGGTATGGCGGACATACAAAGAAAGTTGTGGCCCTCAACACGTCTTTTTAAGACGAGTTTTAAGAGAATATTTAATGGTTTCAAACTACAAAAATACAGTTATTTTGAAATGTGGCGTGGTCATTTTATTTTGTAGTTTATTTTTTACCTACCACTGCTACACAGCTAATTGTAATAACCAATCACGCTACAATGAACAGGAGTTGTTTTTATGGCTCTCTGATGTGTGTAAAGGGAGGAGACTAGAAACAGTATAAGCACAAATCTGACACGTCACTAGAATTATTCTCCACCAGGACATCAGCGGACACACGTCAAAGATCAACTACTTTCAAGGTTCAAGGTTGACTTATTATCCCACCTAGGGGAAATTCATGTGGTCACTGCATGTCTCATAAATAAGCAAGCAGACAAACGCTTCAAAAAACAGAAGGACACACACAGACAGAGTACCTTAGGGTGCACCACAAGTAGAGACACAACACAAACAACACAGATCCATAAAAAGAATAAGAGAAAGGTAACAGATGTTCAAAAGACATAATAAATAAATAAAATAAGGTTTTGAGGTAGTTGAATTAAGGTATCAGGGTCCCACAACAGTTTTGAGTCTGTGGTTGTATGATCTGATCGCTGTGGGCTCAAAGGACTTATTATACCTCTCTGTCCTGATTGGTCATTTAACCCCGGACTGCCATTTAACCTGTAGCTACCAACACTTTTTGAGAACAGAGGATGTTCCGGGTCACTGAGGATCTGGTCTGTCTTTTTTGGGATCAGCTCGTTATACAGCTGCCCTACAGATGCCTGGTTGGTCCCTATGATCTTATGATCTTTTTTGGGATCAGCTCGTTATACAGCTGCCCTACAGATGCCTGGTTGGTCCCTATGATCTTATGATCTTTTTTGGGATCAGCTCCTTATACAGCTGCCCTACAGATGCCTGGTTGGTCCCTATGATCTTATGATCTTTTTTGGGATCAGCTCCTTATACAGCTGCCCTACAGATGCCTGGTTGGTCCCTATGATCTTATGATCTTTTTTGGGATCAGCTCGTTATACAGCTGCCCTACAGATGCCTGGTTGGTCCCTATGATCTTATGATCTTTTTTAGGATCAGCTCGTTATACAGCTGCCCTACAGATGCCTGGTTGGTCCCTATGATCTTATGATCTTTTTCAGGATCAGCTCGTTATACAGCTGCCCTACAGATGCCTGGTTGGTTCCTATGATCTTATGATCTTTTTTGGGATCAGCTCGTTATACAGCTGCCCTACAGATGCCTGGTTGGTTCCTATGATCTTATGATCTTTTTTGGGATCAGCTCGTTATACAGCTGCCCTACAGATGCCTGGTTGGTTCCTATGATCTTACTGGCTACATTAATGATGCGTTGGAGATTTTTACGGTCCTTAGCATGCATATCACCAAAAGTACAGATGAGGCAGAAGGACAGAACGAGATAAGCTTTACAAAAGAGCTTTGGAAAACATTTGAGGATTGCAGCTCTCTAACCTAAAATTGTTCATTTTTCTCAGGAAAAACATCCGCTGCTGCAGTTTCTTTGTCTTGCTCAGTGCACATTCTGTGAAGGACAACTTATTATCAATTTCAACACCCAGATACGTATGAGTTGAAACCTGTTCCACTAGTTTCCCATTAATCCTTGACTGAGGCACTAAATTTCCTTTCTTGTTCAAATTAATGACCATCTCTTTAGCTTTCTTCACATTGACTAAGAGATAATTATCAGAGCACCACTGAATAAGACGTTGTAACTCCCTTTCAAAGCCTTCCACAGATGAAGGGTTGCACTGTAGGGAACCTATCAGTGCTGTATCGTCAGCATGCTTAATGTCAGTGTTAGCTGAAGTTGCTGACTGACAGTCATTTGTATATAGGGTGTAAAGAATTGGAGACAAAACACACCCCTGGGGTGCTCCTGTGTTGGTAAATTGTAATGATGATGTGCATGAGTTAAAACGGACCTGCCGACTGCGTTTGGTCAAAAAGTCCATTATCCATAAAATCGTTTTGGGATTGACTTTGAGCTGTAGCAGTTTCCTTGCCATTAGATGTGGTTGAATGGTGTTCGCAGGCATAGAATAGAATAGATAAGTACTAGTGCAAAGAGTTACATCCACAAAGGTCTAATATACAGATGTCTGAATACCGGGTAATATTGCACATTGGTTATCCAAGTTATTGCACAGATTATCTTTGTTCAGTGCATATAATTCAGTAGAGGTTTCACCAGGCTGGGACATTTACAACCATATATACACTTGAGCAGTGCAAGAAAAATCAGTGCAAGGGGGTTATTTAGGTTATGTGTGTGAAAACACACACAAATCCTGCCATATTATTACACGCCACATAGGCAAACATAAAAAGTCAGCATGAGGAAAGGTATGTGAGAGACCTGTCAATTGCGTGTCACGCGTTCAATGCGTGAGTCCTAACAGCCCGGCAAACACGAGGAGCGTTTAGTGGCACGGACAGCTGCTTTAGGACAGGGTTTTTGAGTTTGGTTTAAGCTGCCTTGAGCATGTAATGCAGAAACACATTGTTGCTGGAACTTTTGACGCCAGCTCCCACGGGGTTTTCCGTTATACCCTCCTCGTCTATCCAAGCCCAGCGCCATTAATTCTTTATGCCTTTGTAGACACCTTTGGTGTTTTCCCCTGGCTTCATAAACTTGCGTTCATCCTGTGACTGCGACTGTTGGATCCTATCTGTATTGCCAAGACCCAAGGTCTTTGTTAAATCTCTGGGCGAACCCAACATGTTGGTGCCCCTGAGTTCCGGCATGGAGCCTGAATACTATCATACTGCATACTTGCATATTCAATATTAGAAAACATTAGTAGACTTATTGTCATGCCTTTACTAACATCTTATTACCACGATCATTAATAACATAATATTTATTTAAAAAAAAAAAAGCTGAGCGTCTGTTTAGTAGTGGCCAGAGTGGCAGTAGCCTGTCGCTCATTGACGTTATGAGGGCAAAAAGGTATCAGGCGCTCAAGGAGGAAGAGAGAAAAAAAAGAAGGTGTGTAAGGGGATGCGCCAAAAAATGTTGATTAACAGGATGATAAACAGTAACAGGTATGAACTATGATGGAAACAAATGTCACTTATTTGCACGCTTGTGCCTAGTGTCAAGGATAGGGTTGCCAACTATTCCGTAAAATACAGAACTTGTGTGTTGTAAATTACATGCCACATAGTCTATACCACATTCAATTTGTCAATGCTAAATGCAGTGGTGGTGATATGAATTTGTTGACTTAGGCTATGTAGGAGTGCTAATGAACAGAGAGAGAGAGAACAATGCAGGCCTATCCTGGGGAGTTAGGAGGGGAAAGACAGGGCGTTTTTAAAGAGGGCAGGTGGAGTAAATGAGTCAATTGAGAGACCTTGATGATTGATGTAACCAATAAGATGTATTAATGCAGCCTTAAGTAGGCTCTTGTAATGTAGGGTATCTATTTCTACTGAGTCAACGAGAAAACATCATCAGTGGAATGTTAAAAATGATTGGGGTCATAGTCTAAGTGTATGACCACATTATTTTGGCATGTAATGACTTCGGTTTTATAATATAGGCCTCTTTCTTCTGTAACAATCACGCAACAACGGTGTTTAATTTTGATGTCTCAAAGTAGGCATGAATTACACAGAAAACTAGGCTAGACTGTACTACTGCAAGCTAGCTTACTTGGGTTAGACGAGCTGAAACTGCATAGCTTACTTGGGTTAGACGAGCTGAAACTGCATAGCTTACCTGGGTTGGACGAGCTGAAACTGCATAGCTTACTTGGGTTAGACGAGCTGAAACTGCATAGCTTACTTGGGTTAGACGAGCTGAAATTGCATAGCTTACTTGGGTTAGACGAGCTGAAACTGCATAGCTTACCTGGGTTAGACGAGCTGAAACTGCATAGCTTACTTGGGTTAGACGAGCTGAAATTGCATAGCCTATTTGGGTTAGGCAAGCTTACTGATGCACACAGGTTGTAGGCAAGGATTTAGAAGCTGTTTGCCAAATTGAATGAAATGTGGTGCTTGCATCGTCAATGAAAGGAACTAGCACCTAATCATGAAATCACTGTTCATGAACAGCTTGTTATGGTGAAATCTGTTTAAATAAACGTCTAATGCTCAAAATGACCGTACGGTACGATTTACTGAGCTTTCAACGGCTTCAGAAAATGGTTACAGATAACCCCAAAGCACCCAGTTTAAAATTCCCACTTGTTTTGTACAGTTTTTGAAAGCCTGATTCAGATGTATCACATCTGTAATGCAAATATGTCACATCACTAATGCCAGTTTTCCCAAAATAACTCCAATCAGAAACAACTCTCATTCACAAACTATATATTTTTCCTGTGTCCACTCAGATGTCCTGGTTGTTATAAAGCTAATGATTTCAATGTTTGTCTGTAAACTTCTTCCCATAAAAGCTTGTCCGTTCAATGTCGTGCCTGTAATGCACAAAAAAAATGGCTCACATTCTTGTGATGTAAATCATGATATGAATTTTGTGAGTTTGCCTGTATTCAGCAATCGTAAGCCCCATTTAGTAGACTAGTGTTGTGTCTAACCACAGAAACGGTGTTGGCGATGTGGTAGGTTTATGGGACTCTGGCCCAGATCCAGACAGTTTGTCAAACAACTCAGCTGTAGCGGCATCAACGTCATCTGTGCTCACGTTAGATAATCAATGTTGTCTTCACTTATCATTGTTATCAGTAGGCTGTAAATAGTATTCGCGCCGAAAGAGTAGGCTAATTTATACACGAAGGAGGCACAAAGCCGAGTGGATATCTCTCCATTTCGACAAACAGAAAATTGAGCTGAATACGTCATGCATGTTATCAGGGAAATTCTGTCATTTACATACTTTCAAAAACTGCAGTGTTGTCTTTTTAGTCGAAGCGCTTTGACGCCACCTAGTGGGATATTGCTTTTGGTGATACATTTCACTGAACCCTCTAGCGCTAAGTCTGACACCATGACACCACATTTGTGTCGCTTTTGGAGTTTGATAGCACCGCGTGTGGCCCATGCTGCAAGGCTATCCTCCCCACCGATGGCCACGACAGATATGTGATGTGCCTGAGCCCGGACCATGCACATGGACCATGGACCATGCTGTGCATGCCAGGCAAACGCCCACACTGCAGCGCCTTGGGACCATCCACTCTCTGCTTCCGCACAGCACAGGACAACGAGCTACCCAGCAGGCTAGCCGGATGCTACAGGCCAGCTAGCTAGCCTGCCTAGCCTCCCAGCTACACAAAGGAACATGCCCAGCTGGGCCCTCGCTGCTGGACCACCACTACATAGCATAACTCTGGCGAGGATGCCATCTCCCTAAATGTGCCCGGTAGAGAAGCCCCTGCTGACCAGGAGGACAAATCTAGCGCTTGTCTCTCCCTTCTGCCCAGTGGCTGCAAGCTCCTCAGAATGCCCCTAGGTGGCTGAGCTCCACATGGCCCTGTCGTTTAACACTGCCTGCTACTACACTGTCCAGCCATAACTTTGAACTTTTGACAATCCCTTATGACTTGACTACCATATAATACTGTGGGACATTTATTTAATGTTTGTTTTGTTTGTTTGTATCTATTCATTGATATTTTGCAATTATTATGATGCTCAGCTATCACAGACAAATTGTAGTCTATCATGATAATTACGGTTAGTGCTTTTCTGTATGACCCCTGGTAGTTGGGTCATGGATCTGCCCAAGGTTTCTTCCTAGACTGGTCTAGTGGAGATGATCTAGTGGAGTTTTACCTTGCCCCTACTGTTCTTGGGTTCTCCTTGCTATAAAGTGCCCTGAGACAATACTATTGGAATTGAATTGAATTGAAATTGAATTAACCAACATAGGCATGCAAGCTATCGAAATCACTAAGCAAACCCTCCAGCCACAGCCAGGCTACTCTGTCTCTATACTGTTCATCAACTAAATTGACTTTGTTTACAAACATAAACGGAAGAGTCAGCAACTTTTTCTGATTAGACGTTACTTGTGATGGGTGATCATTTTTGCCATCGCTGCATTTCAACTCAGAATAGGAACTGTATTGACGGAATCCGTTCATTTTTAGCATGCAAGCAATGAACATGATTTAGTTTTGCATGTAATGTAGAATAAATTAAGTTTTTGGGTCTAATGTCACACCTTTTCAGGGACAGATGTGGCTTGCTGGTTAGGGCTTCAGGCTTGAAACTGAAGGGTTGCTGGTTTGATCCCTGACCAGTAGACCATGGTTGAAGTGCCCTTGAGCAAGGCACCTAACCCCACTGTAGCAGGCAGCCCACTGCTCCGGGTTAGTGTGTGCTTCACCTCACTGTATTCTGAGTGTATTTCATTACTTCACGACTCGGATAAATGCAGAGAAAAAAATTCCTTCTTGGATCAAAAGAGTGTAACGTCCATTTAAATAGTACTAGTCTCTGTCTCTCCAGCCGTGGAAAATCACTACTAATGCATTCGTAACGGTAGTGGCTGGCTTTCCGATCCGATAAGCAAAGTTACATAGACCTAGTGCTGTTTTGGACAAAAATATGGGTGGAGGGAAAAGAGAAAGATCCCACAGTGAGGTAGAGCTCACCTTATCTTGCAGTCAGGGACCATCCTCAGGCCACCTACCATCTTTGTCTCGGAAGAGGCCACTTGATTTAGCCCGTCTTTGGTGTTGCCACTTTCCTCTCACTCAGTAGGACAGTCAGTCTGCTGTTCTCGGTAAGAGTTTATTTCATATTTATTTCATATTTATGACTTTCATGGTTGATGTGTGCTTTGCAAATAAGGAGCATTGGTTGTATAACTCTTGTGTGCTCTTAATTTTAATTTAAATTTAAATTTCTTAATTTTTTTTAACGTTTGAGTGATGTATTTTCATAGTCTGGTAAAGGCCTATAATGGAATCTGTTGCATTGTTGCTTTTCTATGGTCAACAGAGGCAACTCGTGACTTCTGTGGATGAAGAAGCCCATTGCTAAGTTTCAGTAACAGTGTATGTAGCCTACTGTATATTATTAAAGTGAGGTGAACAGATCTCTGAAAATGAGGTAAATTACCTGAATTTTCCTTGGGAACTGGGGACATCCCTATGTCTACCGTCAATATCATTAAAATAAATCATGTTTCAGCTTCAAAAATCAGGGACAAAGTGAGTTTTCTTGTACTTTACCACCAAAATCTGGGACTGTCCTCAAAAGTCGGGGTTGTCTGGTTGTCCTATATTCTAGATTTATTTGAAATTAATTCTGTTGTTTCACCAAACTTCCTCATGAAATCTGCTATTGGCAAACTAAAAATAATACAAGTATTAATTTAGAAAAATAACAAAATATTGCTGTGCAAACTGGGAAAGATGACAGACTAGACTAGGTTAGATTTCTGTACTACTGCCACTGTAGGTCGTATAGTGGCCAGGCTATGTGTTTGGATGCTGGAGAACGACACAAAAAATTACTGACTAAATAATTATTCCTTATCACAGGGTTTCTGAAGGCGAAATGCAAGTCCATTTAAGCAGAAGTTCATACACCAACGTCTGTGCAAAAGAACAAAATCCTGGCGCAGCTGCGTAACTGAGGGCCTGATCAGTCTGTAGTTTAGCCTACCTTGCCTGTGCTGTTGCTTGAAGCACACATCGCCACAGGCCTGCTAACGATGAATCACTTTTCGGCTTGGGCATAATGCTATGCTGTGAATTCACACAGTGTTTTCTGCAAAAAAATTGGGACATCTGACAGAGGTCAACGCCTCTCTTTTTCAAGCTGTTGTTCTGCTACGGCCGTTATCCTTCACTAGCAAAGCACTCTGAGAACACAGACCTCTGCCAGAGCAATGTATGGTCACTGACCCAATATCAATTCCTGATGGTGTTCTGGATCACCACCAAAATTGAATCATCTGTTCCTTGGCCTAATACCCACGTCCCAACATTTCATCCAAATTCGTGGTACTTTTTGAGTTGTGTTTCTCAGAGACAGACAAACAGACAGACAAACACCGACGAAAACATAACCTCCTTGGTCGAGGTAATAATCTAGTATTCGGAAACTTCCCCTCTTAACCTCAGACTCCCTGGCCAGCCCACGCATGCCAGGGCGTAACTCCTTAACTCCAACTGTTAGTGAGTGGAAACTCTCAACCAACACAAAACAACGGAAACAAATAGGCCCAGACAAAAGTACGAAAACAAACTGAAAAGAAGGATGCTTCCAAAGGGGGAGTCCCTTCAAAATGGCAGCTGCTAGTCTACCTCCACTGGTAGGCCCCCTGTTCCACACGTGCGTTTGCCCAACCACCCGCCATTAGAGCTTCATTGCGAGCAGTCACTACCTGCCCACGATGGTCAGCTGGTGCCCCCTTGTGGATGAGATGTGTTGGTGAACGTGTTCTGTCTACTAGGCGCAATTTTCCAGGCAACACATCGTAACACTAGGCATCTATCTGAATCTACCTGACCAGCACTGAGATGTAGACCGACAAACTGACAAGACTCATCAGGCATCATACCTTGTATTTCTGATCTGATTGGTGTGAGACGACATGAAGCTTCCTTCCCAGTCCCGCCCATTTATGATTTTCTGTTAATTTTTCGCGGAAGTCAGCAGTCATGAGGATTCCTCAAGCAAGTAGCGCCTACACAGCAAAGAAGTCAGAGTGGCGACGCAAAAAAACACAGGAAAAAGCAAGCAGTGAAGGCATCTAAATTGTGTTCAGTGTAACTACTAGCAATGCACCTGACTGATCTACTGCCAAAATAAAATAATAATTCCCTTTACGTGTCAAAAAGAGCTTTATTATGGGTTTAAGCAGGCTTGCCGTCCGAATTTATGTTTCAATTTGTGATCGTTGCCAGTGAATGAAAACATAAGAAAAATATGCTGGATGCATGTCAGTATTAGTGTGCCTAGGTGTATGTGAACATGTGTAATGTTTGTTTTTAGAATTCGTTTTTCAGGATCTCACAGTTCATATTTTTTTCCCAAAGGAGTACTTAGTTTGGGCCCGAGTTTAATTTCTGGAACGATTTAAAGGCATACCAGGCAAGCCTGTGATTTTTTTGCCTCTGGAGCTCCCCCTACAGTTGCAGATTTTTAAAAAGTATAGTAACAATGTTGTACGTTCTTGCCGATCCATGTGGATGTTTGCGAACCAAAGAATAGGAACCAGTGATTTGTTATTTTCACAGTTATGTTGAGTGAGAAGGTAATAAACACGATTTTGGTTTGGATTCATTTAGCTGCAGCTCAAGTCAAGATCTGCAGAAGTGTAGGAATATTCGCTAGAGGTGGATGAGAACTGAGTGACTATGAAACTAATAAATTAAATGTTGCCTGGTGTGCCTTTAATAAAAAGTGAAATGAATAGGCCTATCATTGAAAGTTTGTTCTTGTGCTGTCAGAGAAGGGGAAATAGAAAAGAAGGGTTTTCAAAAAGTAAAGTTTGTTTTGTGCAGTGTATGAGACAAAAGGGCATAGCAGCAGTAATAATTTCTTCATGTCACTCTGCAATTTGTGTTAATAAAAATGCTAAATGAAAATTAAACATTCATCATTTAACATGTATAATGTGACAATGAATATGTTTGCACATGTTTGTTGTATGTTCAAAGGATATGTGACTCTCCCTCACACCCCTGATCACCTGTGTTGTTTTCAGGCTCAGACCTGAGGTTGGTGCTGGTGGGTTCAGAGAAAGTGGGGAAGAGCTCAGCAGGAAACACCATCCTAGGGAAGAAGGAGTTTGACTGTCAGATAAACATGGCACCTCTGACTAAAACCAGTGAAATCATAGAAGGCTATGTTGAGGGTTACAGAGTTTCTGTTGTTGACACCCCTGGACTCTGCAACAGTTGGATGTCTGAGGAGCAGGTGAAAGTAGAGCTGTTAAGAGCAGTGGAGCTGAGCTCTCCGGGTCCCCATATCTTCCTCCTCGTTGTCCAGCTGGGCAGATTCACCAAACAAGAACGGAAAGTTCTGGAGACTCTGAAAAAGATGCTGGGAGCTAATGTCTCCAAACACACCATGGTGCTATTCACCTATGGAGACCGACTGGAAGACTCAGACATAAAAGAGGTCATCAGAGAGGATAGAAACCTGCAGAATCTCCTGACAAACTGCAGTAACCAGTATCATGTGTTCAACAACAAGCAGACGAGAGACAGGAGTCAGGTCCGAGAGCTGCTGGGTAAAATAGTTGAAATATCAGAGCGAGGAGGTTCCTACTATGAGAGAAGTTCTGACTTTGCATGGCCTCATGAGGGAAGGTCTTATCTGTTAGCATGGCCTGACACTTTTTTACGTAGAGCTTCTAGGTGGATTACATACCACCTTCCAGACCGCAACAGAAGTGCCAGGAAGGAGGAAGCAATGTTTAAAACGTTAAAAAAAATATTTCAAACTGTTTGTTGTGCTGGTGTTGGAGCTGTTGTTGTTGGAGCTGTTGGAGCTATAACTGCTGTGATATGTGGAGCTAGCATTGCACATGGAGCTAAAGTAGGAGCGGCAGTGGGAGCTGTATTAGGGGCTGTCGTGAGATTAATTAGAAGGAGTGCACCATGATTTGTGCTACACAGATATTTGGTGCAATATATTTGATATATTAGCTAGCTGCAGGCCATTGTAAAACACACAACAACACATGCAAGGCATAATAGTAATCTAATCTTTATTTTTCACACTTAACCACATTTGATTTTTTTAACTGGATATATTTTTACTGAGAAATTGATGTTTTAATTGATCATGAGCATCTCATCACCCAGAGAAAATACGTTCTCAGCTCTGCTGTGCTGATAGGGTGGCTACTAGCACTTGCATTACACCGTTTATTAATATTCACTAATTAATTTTTAGTATTATTAATTGTTCACGACAACCCGGGTGGAAAAACGTGCACTTTTCAAAAGTGTGCTTAGGGTCCAGAAATGTGCTTTTAAAAGCTTATGTATGTACTGACTTATGCTATATAAATGCTTTGCCATATTCTTCAATGACTTAAAACAGTACCAGGCAAACCTGCGATTTTTTTTACCTCAGGAGCCAAAGCATAGGAATGAGTGATGATCATTTTTGTAGAGTGACTGACAAGTTAATCAATGCCATTTCAGTTTTATTCAGTTTAGCCTAATTTCATGTAAATCAGGTGCTGTTTGTATGTTGCATATGCTGTAACTGCCTGAAAGTGCCTTTCATGGTAACCCAAGACTTTTTCAGGACATTTTAATTCAATTTCCTTAGGCCCTTTAAAAATGTATGGTAAAGCCTTCTGAAATATACTTTAATGCAGTGCTAGTGTGTTGCCCTTGCATTGAAAACAATGAGTACTTGGACAAAATATCATTTCTTTACACTTAAGCGTGGTTTATAGTCGCCCTACTCCATAAATACGCAGACACGCAGTCATACGGACAGAGTGGTTTACCTTTCACTGTTCTCCGTCATGTCACTGTGTACTGTGTACCGTGTACCAACACACTCCAACAGACACTGGGTGGAGCGGCACTAGTCTACCCACATACCAGTACAATGATTAAAAAGGTGTTTGGGGTTTTGTTTCTAATAGCGACATAGCGTCTTTCAATAGCCAAGTTGTGAGCCAAGTGCTGAATTGAAATATAGGCACAGTGCAATGAAGAAATCTTTCCACCGTATCCAAAACGGCTGAGATTATTTACAAAGCTTGCGATGTGAACTACCACGTTGTTTGCTATACCTACATGGGTAGCAAGAAGCCAAATCAAAGCAGGCTAACCAATCACATGCTCCCTCTATCTGTGGGGTTGCCGTCGTTTTAACGGATAGTCCGAAAATTTTGGAGCTCTCCGTCATCGGTCAGAGAGCATGTCGGAGAGGGTTTGAAACGTTGGAGAGGAGCTCTGCGTGTCTGCATATTAACGGACTTAGACGACCATAAATTAGGCTTTAAGATACTTTAATGTGCTACAGCCATGTTAACAGACACCTCTTTTCCACTTGGAATGTTAATAGGCAGACCAACAACTACAGTTTGTATCATGTGTGTACAGTTTGTATCATGTGCCCTGTGCTGTGTGTGTGTTAATAAAGATGCCAAATGGAAATTTGTGTCAGACCTTTATTGTTCATAATCTCCAGCAAAATCAAAACAAAAAGTTTGTTATAAGGTGGTTGATTGTGCGATGATGTGTTGAACATACCGTGCACTTATTTTAGAGACTCTCCCCAATGCCCCTGATCATCTGTGTTATTTCCAGGCTCAGACCTAAGGGTGGTGCTGGTGGGTCAGGAGGGAGTGGGGAAGAGCTCAGCAGGAAACACCATCCTGGGAAAGAAGGAGTTTGGCTGCAGACCAGTCAACTTGACTTCCAGACCTTTGACTCTGAGCAGCGAGAAGAAGGATGGTAATGCTGAGGGGCGTAGAGTTTCTGTGGTCGACACCCCTGGACTCTGTAGCACTTGTCTGTCTGAAAATGAGGTGGAGGTAGAGCTGCTAAGAGCAGTGGAGCTGAGCTCTCCAGGTCCCCACGTCTTCCTCCTCGTCCTCCAGCTGGATACATTCAACGAACAAGAACAGAAATTGCTGGAGACTCTAAAGGAGGTGCTGGGTCCTAATGTCACCAAACACATCATGGTGCTGTTCACCTACGGAGACCAACAGAGAGACGCCAACATGGAGCAGTTCATCAGAGAGAGGCAAAGCCTGCAGAACCTACTGCAGAACTGCAGTGGCCAGTACCATGTGTTCAACAACAAGCAGATGGGAGACGTACGTCAGGTCCAACAGCTGCTGGGTAAAATAGATGCAATATCAGAGGGAGGAAAGTCATACTATAAGAAAGAAGAACAAGGTAAGAGAGAGGGAGCAGCAGCTACTGCTAACTGATAGGGGCACAGGAAAATCAAAATTGAGTTATACCTGGCTGTAATAGACACACCAAATGTGTGGGTGAGCTGAGAACTTTTGACCACCAGGGGAATTCCAGAACAGAATAGTAAGTGGATCCCCTTTATTAGGGACATACCATTTTGCCCAGACAGGGGTGGCTTTCTAAACCATCCCTCAAAACGTGTCCCCTCCTGAGATACATATGGAAAAGATCTATATGGTTTATAAATGGCTACTTTACGTCCCTTACAGGCAAGAAACTCATAAGGTGCATATGTAGCTAGAATATGTTCTTCTCATTTAAATCAGACAGAACTGACTCATCGATTTATTTTTGTTTTGAATATGGTTCACATGAGTCAAATACATGAGTCAGACCGATTATGGTCCCTTTCATGCTAAAAAGCTCACACAAATCTTATAGGGGATTTCTGAGTCATATAAAAAGTCCATAAAAAATCTTCTGTGAGTTTGACATGGAAGAGCCAGGATCATGTAGGAAATTAATATGAGATTTGCTTGTTATTGGGTAAGTTTATATACTATTCTTATATGACTTTTACAGAAATATTACAGAAATATATTACAAAATGGGCAAAATTCCTGACAATTTACTATGCTGCCACACCACTATTTTATGTCCTTACATACTTTTCCCCTGCAAGTCATATAACATATCTATATGACTTAAAGAAGAAGAATATATGAATCTGCCACGGGTAACGCTTTAAAATAACATATGTTAACAAGATAATAATAATGCATTACTAACAGTTAACAATATATTACTATCAATTACTTAAATTATTATCCTATTAATAACATTATTACTACATTATTATTAATGCCGCATGTTACTGTTAACAAGCTGCTTGTTCTACTTATAAACATTCTATAAGTGTTATATACCAAATAAACCAATTGTCATCTATTAGTAAACAATAAAATAATAACTAATACACTTATAGGCCCTTTCTTTCCGATCTGTAGTATGTTTTGCAGCCCCCCTAATTTAAAGTGAGGACTATGTAGCCTATTCTTTACTCAGCCTATTGAAAGGCTCCAGGCTTGGTTCGGCTGTGAGTAATGGTTGTCTCTAAATGCCACCTTTAAAAGATTGCAGAGGCTGGGAATTGACCCCAGGTCCCCCATCACAGTCTACATTTAACTAAGCTTCAGTTGGCGAGCGATTTGAAACTGTTTGTATTCATACTAAATTTCAAAGATACGTCCAAGAGTGTTTGAAGAATAGTGGAATCAAACATTGTGTCATAATGTAACATAATTAATTATAGAAAGACAACAAAAATATGGAAAATGCATCTCTAAGTACTATGTTCCACGTTTTGTCTTTCCATAGTAACAGTGTTCCACTGTTCTTTTAGTTTATCCCCGGACAGAGCTCTTTGGCTGATTTATGGTTCTGTGTTGACTCAGTGCAAAGGGCACTCGTTGCTCGTTGTCTTGTTGCCATCATTTTCCTCTTAAGGTTCTGCATTGAATGTGTCCGTGTTTGCGTACAATAATTCACCAAATTGCTTTGAGTGGAACTATCTAAACCTTCGACCATGCAGTCGAGTCCAGTGAATTCCTGTCACACTTTCTTTTTTTTTGACATTACTGTCAAAAGAGACACTGCATATTTCAACAACCTGGTTGCTACAAAAATATATCAGAACTATTTAGTTTATGTTCTGTTAACAAGCAAACTTCTCATCACTGCCTAACTACTGCCTGCTGACAAAGTGCTGAATTTAAAAAATTATTGAAAGATAGGGATAGCACAATTGTGAAATCCTGCCAATGAATTCAAAATGATGTCTTAAATTATTTACTGAAATTAATTTGCCGAAAGTACCTACAGAGGGCTGCTGAAACACATCGGCAAACAAAACAGAGTGAATGGACGAACTCGACCAATCACAGCCCTTGCGGTGTGTGTAAATGAGGAGGGTGCTTGCGGGTAGTATGATGTATGCTTCTGCATGATTCATTTGCCTTAAAAAAACAAAACAAAAAAACTTTTCCATTAATCACGTGTTAACGTGTTAACATTGACAGCACTAATATGAAGCAATGTAAAGTTTTTAGTTTAGCTAAATGCTCCATGTGAAAGTTACAAAAACTTTAAATAAGGCTTGTGGTTCTCCTATGGTTATTTTAAGAACATTTTACCAGTAACCCTTGGGTGTAAGAATATCAGCTGTAGGTTGTCACACTCACAAACATTTCCCTAACATTTAGGCACCAAAAACTCAGACGTTACGTCATGGTTGTATTGTGCCCTTTACATAACATAGGCTAAATTCCAGTTTGATCAGGCAATTTTATAGTAATCATGATGTTAAATATTAGTAACATTTTATACTGACTGAGCCATTAATCACATTGTAATCAGATGAAATGTGTTTATGCAAACCCATTATTTGCTCTCAATATAAAATTGTGTCCCCAACAGGAGACATCATCAGGATAATGCTTGTTGGCAAAACTGGAATTGGGAAGAGTTCATCAGGAAACACCATCTTAGGTGAACGTAAATTTGAAGACAAATTGTCTGCTTCCTCAGTGACAGCAGAGAGTAAGAAGGCATATGGAGAGTTTGAGGGTCAAAGAGTGGCAGTAATTGATACCCCAGGTCTGTTTGATGACGCACGACCTGAAGAGCAGATAAGAAAAGAGATCAGAAAAGCCATATGTTATGCTGCTCCTGGTCCTCATGCAATTCTGGTTGTGATCCAGCTGGGCAGATTTGCAAAGGAAGACCAAGAGACAGTGAAAATTATTCAGGAGATGTTTGGAGAAGAGGCAGAAAAGTACACTATAATCTTGTTCACTAATGGAGACGCTCTGAAGGATAGCGATACAACTGTTGATACTTTAATTAGCCAAAGTACAGTACTCTACAACCTCAACATGAAGTGTCATGGAAGATATCATGTTTTTAACAACAAAAATAAGGATCGCTCTCAGGTCCAGGAGCTGATGGAGAAAATCAATGCAATGCTTCAGAGAAATGGAGGAGGATACTATACCAATGAGAAGTTTGTAGCAGCTGAGTTGGCCATTGTAGAAAGATACAAAGAACTTCTGCGAGCCTATCCTAACATAAGCAATGAGGAAGCAAGGAGACTTGCTGAAGAAGACAACTCGTTCATAAGTGGCCTGAAAGTTATTGGTATATGTGCTGCTACAGGAGCTGCTGTGGGAGGTGCTGGTGGAATCGCTGCAGGAGGGGTGGGGGCTCCAGTGGGAGCAGCTATCGGAGCTGTAGGAGGTGCTGCAGTAGGAGTGGGAGTAGCTACAGTGAAGAAAGCGAGATGCACTATGCAGTGATATTTAGGCCCTGTTTCCACATATCTATCTGTAGATATTTTCATCGTTTTTTTTGTTTGTTTGTTTGTTTGGGCCTTTTGTTTGCACACAAACAGTTTTAGCCACCTCAAATAAATATTTTTTGAAAACACCCTCCACAGTGCAGATTTTTCAAAAGCTGGATAAAAAGCACAGTAAACACAATTAATTACTTACATGTAAACACAATTAAAAGAAGAAATGGATAAAAAAAATTCTCCAGGTCTGTTTGAGCCATTTGTAAAACTATGTAGATATGTGTAAACATGTGCTTAACGTTAATGATTAGATAGCAGTAGTTTGATAAACACACACACACACACACACCTACACACGCATAGAAATACAAAAAGCTAATCGTAGTAATTTTTTGTGATGTTAATCATGTCTAATCAATGAATGTTGACAATTTTGTTAAGAAGCTTTCTGTTCATTTTGAACATTGTCAGTATATTGATTCACTATTACCCATGTACAGCCTGTTGAAATCTTTTGTCCAAAATAATCACATTATGATGTAATAAAGGTGTAAAAAATGTCATTTGTTTGCTTGATAAATGAGCCATGATTGGTGATGTGCTAGTCACATGATTCATTCTTCAAAATCAAAGTCAAAGTCAGCTTTATTATCAATTCTTCACATGCACAAGACATACGAGGAATCGAAATTACGTTTCTTACTATCCCACGCTTAAACAAAGACAGACATTGAGCATTTAAGACAACTGAGTTAGGCATTAACCATTTCACAAACATTAAAGTGCCAGACAAGAGAAAGTGGAGTAGTATAGGGTATTGGTGTTCTTACCTATCCTAAGTGTAGCAAGTAACATTTTCCCTAACCACTACAGTAGTCTTCATAGTGAAATTGCACACAGCGCAATGTACAAATAAATAATGTATTAAAAAATACCTCTGCAGCCCTTGTAAAGTACACATACAGAGACAAGTGAAATAGATAGAATATACTTGAGTCCAAAGTGGCTAGCTGCATACAGAGTGATAGAGGCATACTGAGTGGTAGAGGCAGCATACAGAGTGGTAGAGGTAGCGTACTGAGTCGAGGTGATATCAGTGCAAATATTGATAAATAGGAAGGCAGCAGTAAGGAACCGCACATGGGGGTAGATGTTGTCAGAGAGGTTGCCCAGTCTGGGACACTTCAGACACAGACACACACTAGGCAAAAGGCATCTAGTGCAAAGAATATGGCAGACTTTGAGGGCGGTCCAGGGGGGTCTGAGACCAAGTGTACTCCAAGGGAATACTGTTCTTGGGCAGATTCCTAGCTTCCTGGTGGTGCAGGTTTCCTAGCTTCCTGGCAGCCTGGTGGTCGGGGCTGTAGGTGGCGAGGGGAGAGAGGGGATAGGTGGAGAGGGGATAGGTGGAGAGGGGAGAGAGTGTTCTGCATCCTGATGGCCTGGTGAATGAAGCTGTTGGTGAGTCTGGTGGTGCAGGACCGGAGGCTCCTGTACCTCCTCCCAGAGGGCAGGGGGCTGAACAGATTGTGTGCGGGGTGGCTTGCATTATTGACAATTGTGAGCACTTTGCGGGTAAGGCGTGTGGTGTATATGTCTTGCAGGGAGGGGAGTGGTGCCCTGATGATTCTCCTTGCTGTGTTCACTATGTGCTGCAGGGTGCTCCTGTTGTAGTCTGTGCAGCTTCCACCCCACACAGTGATGCAGCTGGAGAGGATGCTCTCAATGGTTCCTCTGTAGAAAGTGGTCATGATGGGTGGTGAAGCACTTGCCTTCTTCAGTTTGTGCAGGAAATAGAGGCGCTGCTGGGCTTTCTCTGTGCACCACGTGGCCAGCAGGTCTACTTCTTTCCTGTAGTGCGTCTCGTCGCCCTTGGTGATGATACCCACCAGAGTTGTGTCATCCGCGAACTTCACAAGGTGGTTGGTGCTGTAGGTTGTTGTGCAGTCATGTGTCAGCAGGGTGAAGAGCAGAGGACTGAGCACACAGCCTTGGGGAGCCCCTGTGCTCAGAGTGAAGGTGTCTGAGGTTTTACTGCCGACACGTACTGCTTGTGGCCTCTGGCTGAGGAAGTCCAGCAGTCAGTTGCAGAGGGAGGTGCTGAGAACCAGCTTGTCCAGTTTGCAGATAAGCTGTTGTGGTATTATGGTGTTGAACGCTGAACTGAAGTCTATGAACAGCATTCTCACATATGAGTCTTTATTGTGCAGGTGGGTGAGGGCTGGGTGGAGGGCAGAGCAAATCGCATCCTGTGTGGAACGTTTGGCTCAGTATGCGAACTGGAAGGGGTCCAGACTGGGAGGGGGGGGTGGATTTAATATGTGACATGACTAGCCGTTCAAAGCACTTAATGATGATGGGCGTCAGTGCCACAGGACGGTAGTCGTTTGATGCAGGATGGTGATGATTTCTTTGGCACAGGTATGATGGTGGGGATGGGGGTTCTGTGGGGGGCTGTTGTTCTGTGGTTGGGTGTTGTTTTGTGCTTTAAAGCGTGCAAAGAAGCTGTTCAGGTCATTGAGCAGGGAGATGTCCTGACATAGGCTCTGTGCGTCTCTGCTGTCTTTGAAGTGGGAGGTTATTTTGCGTGTATAATCCTTTTTTGCTTTCCTGATGCCCTCGGGACAAGTTGGCTCTTGCTATTCTTAGGCCAGCTTCATCTCCAGCTCTGAAGGCGTTGTCTCTGTCCCAGTCGGTTGTTTTTAAGCAGCGCTGAAGAGCACAGGAGCTCCCTCTGGCTACACCCTAACCTCTTTCAAGACGGGTTTGGCAAGTTTCACCTTTTGTCTGTACGCGAGCATTAGCACAAGACGGGAAGACAACTTAGAGACATGAGCTCTCTAATTTGTCATTAACCAACGCGAATATCAAATTACAAGTGTTCACCTTGTTGCCAGTGCTGACTGCTGTTTGGGCAATCTGCTTCTACAGTGCAAAAGTGGGTGAAATATGCAGAGGTCATTTGATTAAAAGATAAGACTGTCTGTAATCTGGTGATATGACCCCAGCAAAAAATGATTAACTAATTTGTTGATTGTCTTGATCTATTTTCATTTAAAAGCCAACAGAAGTAACATGTTCACTCATCTAACAAGGTGTCTCCCCCTTGAAAAAGACTTGGTTTAACCCAAACCATTGTCTTTTTAGCCAATTGGCATTCGGTATTTTCGGTATTCGGCATTCGGTATGGTCAATAACTGAAAGTTGTTGGGAAGGAGAATGAAAACGGCTTAAAGACCAATCAACTATTAGGCTACTGTTTGTCAGTGTCTATTAAAAAGAGATAAGAATCACTCTGCCCAAATTGAAGTAGCCTACTTGTTTGTATCATTAAGTTAGCTATTGATTCTTTCCGGTGTTACTAGAACAACAGATACCCTCTCAACCTTCAAGAAATTCTTGAAACTTCTGAATACCTAGAGTGCACTTACAATGCATCCCTCACTCTCTCTCTCTAATGCACTTTTATCACACTCCTGCACTTTCATCTCCAATTTCCTGTTGGCAAGTTAACTTTTAATTGTGCTGTAGCTTGAATGTTTATCCTCTTTTTGTAAACTACTTTGGATAAAAACGCCTGCTAAATGCAGAAATGTAAATGTGATGTCTTGACTGAACTGAACTGAACTGAACTTATATGAGCCGTTTGCTAGCGTTCTAATAGTAATAATAATAATAAACTTATGAGGTAAAGCAAGGGGAGGATCGATGCAATAAAATAACTGCCTGACTCTGTAGCCACCGCTCCTCTCAGCTGCTTGCCTACATCCACTGGGAAGGCTCGCCACGCTTCACGGCTCCAACCACCCTCCCTGGACTCAGCTGCCTCTCTTTCCCCCAAGACTCAATAAAACATGTGGTTCGTGAAAGCGCACTTGATTCTCCAGTCTCGTATCTGCGAATCTGACATCAAATTAACCCTGACATCCCTCATCCCTTTGACATCCCTCACTCATGCCAGTGATGTCTAAAAAGTCAAAAGTAGAAACTATGACTTGATTTGGGCAACTATTTATAGAAGAATATGTAACACAAAACAAAACCAGCATTGGTACATTAGTAACTGCAGGGTTAGACAGGGTTAAACTTACTTCAAACAGTCTCCTCCTCTGGACTGCAGTGCTAAGTGCTGACGTTGCAGCTACCACAGGAGATGGGCTGGGGGAACTTATGCATAGGGGAGACTGTGTCCTCTGTTGGATAGGTTCACGGGGGGTTGAGGGGATGGACAAACTTATCTCCACATCATCCTCCTCCTCCTCCTCCAAAAAGTGGACACAGTCCCCCCTTCTCGACTCTTTTTTTGGTTTGGATGAGAGGCTCCTCACTCCCCTCCTCCTCTTCCTCCTCTATCTCCTCTATATCAGTATTTTTTTCTTTAGGGACCCGCGGACAAACTGTTTGGTTTGGAAAAGCTGCTGGGGTTCGATGTCTAGCTTGTAAAACCCGCCGAGCAGTCTCCGCACTATGGCACATGCTCTCCGACACCAGTCTCTCCTCCCTGCTGCTGGAGGTGCCGAGAGTCTAAAGGGGAAACATGCTCTCCGACACCAGTCTCTCCTCCCTGCTGGTGGAGGTGCCGAGAGTCTAAAGGGGAAACATGCTCTCCGACACCAGTCTCTCCTCCCTGCTGCTGGAGGTGCCGAGAGTCTAAAGGGGAAACATGCTCTCTGACACCAGTCTCTCCTCCCTGCTGCTGGAGGTGCCGAGAGCCTAAAGGGGAAACACTACATTGATCAATAGAAAACTGAAGGAAATGCTTGTATCAACAACCCCTGGAATGTGCACCCATTCACATTATAGTTTTTATTCAAAGTGATCGTCATAAAGAGTATTAACAATCAAATTGCACTAAAGTAGAAGACCTTCTATGAATATCATTACTTAACAAGACACTGGCAGATGATCAAATAGATGGACAAATATTTTAGTATCCTGTAGGAAATTTAGGCATCCTGTAGCATCCATGACACACACAAAATGTACACACACATACACTCCAGAAACTATAAAAGAAAGTGCAGAAGGATGCTAACATAATGTGGACACAGATGTCTGTAGGGCTTTGAGAGTGCAGAGGGGTACTCACATATGTGGACACAGATGTCCGCAGGTCCCTAAAATTTGGGCCGTGGATACTTTTGGAGGGCAGACCCAAAGCCCTCCACTCTCGCTTAAACAGTCTGACAAGTTTTCTGTGGCCTGCCCCATTGGAGTTAAAAAAAATTCCTTGGCCTCTCCGCCTGGGAATTCTTTTCTCAGAGTTAAAAAATGTAACATCAGGACATATATTTGAGGGGCCACCGCCAATTTGGCCACCCCATAGGCTTTAACTGTTTTGTGACTATCAACCTATAAGAGAAGTGAAACAGAATGCTTTATGCCATTGGGCACAGAAAATAAAAATAATTCTTATGAAATGTATCGGATTAAACACAGACACAAAATGAGTCTTGAAATGTACTGGACTAAATACACACTCGAATCAGGTATCCGTGTGCTGTCTCCTCTGCCTGTTCAACTTGACTGCAGAGGAGATTTTGGCACACATCTGGACGGTGGCCACTCTCACCAACCAGAAAACCCGATAGTAGGCCAAAGAAGTGCCACAGAACTGGCACCGTTTTGGACTCCTGGAGGTTTTCTGAGAAAGCACATAATACAGTTAGATTATGACTCCATTATGAGTAAGTCATAAGTGCAGGA
>PYXC01001809.1:0-12500 GCA_015244755.2 Tenualosa ilisha | reverse complement strand
ACTGACTGTTGTTAAGGAGGAATTGCAACGTTTTTTTTAACCTGAACCCTGTTGTTAGATCCCTGGAGATCTTTCTGTTAGGGACCGAAAAAGAAAGAGAAAATTAGTAAGCATAGATAGGTTCACCAGTGAACCCAGCAGACAGACAAGATGAAATGTTCAGTGACACAGTGAACAGAATCTCTCTCAGGTGGTGCAACAATTTTCTAACTCTTGTGGGTGAGCTGCAGTGATCGGTGTGTAGTGCTCTGTTATCTTGTCAGGAAGTGAGGTATGTCTGACAGATAGACTATTCTCATCAACCCCCATGTGAGGCTCGGAGCAGAGACACAGCAGCTCAGAGAGCAGAGGACATGGCAAGGCTACACAACCCGACAGTGGGACTACTGCTGATGGGGCTGCTGCTACTGCAAGGTGAGACCAGGGGCCTCATTTTGAACATTTTTTTCACACAGCGTTGATCTTAGAGTGTATGTAGTGTAGGTTCAAGTGTATGCTAAATATGGGGGGAAAAGTACTTAGTGAATCACTTGACAGCCAGGTAGAGTGTAAGTCGTAAACAGTTTTTCAACCTAGTGAATGCGATTGAGCTACATTTTGTTTGTATGTTTTAGTTTGTATGTTTTTAGAACAAATAACTTTTTTTTAAGATGTGTGAAAATCCCCTACCTTAATAAATACAAATTCATAACCATCAATAAAATATAATGTGAACTCTCAGATTTGACAAAATGCATAGGCTAATTACCGATAATGGAAAATGCCTAACTTACACACAGGTGTGTAATTTCCTCGTGGGTTAGGGGGTGCAAAATCAAATCCAAACAATATAACACCCCAAAAATCATATACTTGTTTTTATTAAAAATTATTAACTATCTAGCATAAATAATTTGTTTGATTTGTTTTCATTTAAAAGCCAAGAGAGGTAACATGTTTACTCTCCCCCCTCGTAGAGGACTTGGTTTAACCCAACCCATCGTCAAAACAGAACAGAAACACTGTGAGGATGACGTTTTATTGCAGGTTGTTATAGTTCTACTGTTTAATGCTGTTCTTCTCAGGTGTCCACGGGCAGGAACCTGTTGCTGTGTTCTCCAGTGTAGGAGGGGTTGCCACTCTAACATGTCATGTGTCCTCCTCCTTTACTGAGTGGATCTACAATGGGAATGGAGAGCCTACTGTCTTAAAAGTCAGAGCTGGGAAGATCATAGCAGATAACACCCCCAGAGCAGAGAGACTGAGTCTGCACTCTGACTCTTCTCTCCACATTACTGATGTCACCACTGAGGATGCTGGACTCTACACCTGTAGGCACTACCCACCTGGAGGATCTCAAGATGGACCTTATGCTTTAGTTTATCTCTCTGTTCTTACTAGTGAGTGAGATTAAACAGACAATCTCATAACACTGAAATGGTTTTAGCATCACACGTCTAATCCAGCTGCATGCCGTACTTGTATCTCTTTCTCTCTTCATCTGTTTTCTAGCTTTAGGTGTGACTAAGAGCGAGACAGACAGAGATGAGACCCTCTACTGCCACCTGCACTTCTATTGGGATTTTGACCCTGTATTTTATAACAGAGACATTCGTCTGATGTGGGTGGATGATGAAGAGACTGAGCTGCAGACCACTGACTGCCAGCTTTATCGGGGAGTATATCCCTGTTCCATCCCACTGAATGTGAAGCACAGAGATCCAAATCCCACTCACTCTCAGAGGACATGGAGATGCTACGTGATTAAAGACAGGCAGGTGCAGACTTCTGTCTCTCACACCGTCAGAGTAGCAGGTCAGTGATGATGGGCTTCTCCTATGACAGACACATGCTGTGTACTGTAAGGGATTGATCATAAGTTTGATAGTAACTACAGTAGCATCAACCAGACTTCACTCTTTTTACTTGTGCAGTGAAACCAACTAGAACTTCAGAGGTGACCAGACGACCTGCACCACCACAACCAGCAACTCCAGCACAACCACAACCAAACCTTACTCCATCTCAACCACAACCAGCAGCTACAACCAAACCAATGCCCGCCCCAACACCACCAGAAACACCATCAAAACCATCTCCATCACAGCCTGCATCAGCACCACCCGAAAGCACTGTCGCTCCAACATCTACGCCGAGTATGGGTGAGTTTGGTACGGCCCCAATCTAAATCATGTAGTGTAATTGTAACTACCAACAGCTACACAACCAACACCACAGGCTCCTTTATCACCACCAAAATCAGCTGTAGGAAAAATCAAACCATAGAACTCAGTTTCGCTTTTACACCCTACACCCAACAAGAGCTTTTGGATATCGGACGCAATACGGACTGTTTTATGAACAATCTTCGACTCATCCCGGACATCCGAAGAACACCCGACACTTCGCAGGCTACCTGGCCGACCAGAAGTGCTCGAAGACGGCGCAGGGACCGTAAACAAAGGCGGGGGAAACACGGAGGGCTAACGGCTAAGCTAAGGCTAACACCGCACCGGCTTTCTTTACCCAGCATTTTCCTTGCCAATGTGAGATCCCTGGTCAACAAAATGGATGAGTTACGGCTCCGGATCACTAACAACAGGAGACTTTTGAACTGCAACGTCATGTTATTCACTGAAACGTGGCTACACAACGGAATACCGGACACCGCTATCGAGTTAGCCGGACGCCATACACTTCGGGTGGATAGAACAGCAGATGATTCCGGTAAGACAAGAGGCGGAGGACTGTGCATTTATGTAAACAAAGCTTGGTGTACGAACTCTGCCATTGTTGGGAAACACTGCTCAGCTGACCTGGAGTATCTCATGGTCAAGTGTAGACCGTTCTATCTTCCGAGGGAGTTCACCTCCACCATAATAACAGCTGCATACATCCCTCCGGATGCGAATGCCAAACTTGCTATGGACACACTCCAGGCAGCCATTGGCAAACAACAATCCGCACACCCGGAGGCAGCATTTATTGTGGCGGGAGACTTTAACCACTCCAACCTGAAGACAGTGCTACCTAAATTTCACCAGCATGTCTCCTGCAGCACCAGAGGAGACAAAACACTGGATCATGTCTACACCAACATTACTGGTGCCTACACAGCAACTCCTCTCCCCCACCTGGGACAGTCTGATCACCTCTCTTTGTTTCACACACCGAGGTATTCACCACTCATCAACCGTGTGATATCAACAAAGAAGACCATCAAGGTGTGGCCAGTGGGGGTAGACTCTGTACTCCAGGAAAGGTTCAAAGACACGGACTGGAGCAGATTTGCCTCAGTGGCCACTGAAGGCTCCCATGTGAACATTGACTCTTACACCTACTCAGTATTGGATTACATCAACACCACAATCGACAGTGTTACTACTGAAAAGCAGATCACCACGTACCCAAATCCGAAACCATGGATAAACAAGGAAGTGCGGCTTCTACTGAAGGCACGTGACAGTGACTTCAGATCAAGGGACATCCAGGCCTACAGTACATCCAGGGCTGACCTGAAGAGGGGCATCAAGAAGGCCAAGCACAGCTACAAGCTGAAGGTGGAGGAACACTTCACAACATCTAACCCCCGATGCATGTGGCAGGGCATTCAGGCCATATCTGACTACAAGCCCAGCAACTCCACACAGACGGCCATGGATCTGTCCTTCCTCAACGAGCTAAATGACTTCTATGCTCGCTTTGACAAGGACAACAAGGATAAGACTGCCATCACCCTCCCCTCTGATGACCACCATACTCTCACACTCACTGTCACAGATGTCCACAACGCACTGAGCCACATCAACACCCGTAAGGCCGCTGGACCTGACGGCATTCCTGGACGCGTGCTGAGAGCCTGTGCTGGGCAGCTTGCAGGGGTCTTAACAGACATCTTCCACAGGTCCCTGGCCCAGGCAGCAGTACCAGCATGCTTCAAGACCACCTCGATAGTGCAAGTGCCGAAACACTCATCACCTATGTGTCTGAATGACTACCACCCTGTATCACTCACGCCCATAGTGATGAAATGCTTTCAACGACTGGTCCTGGCACACCTCAAGAAATGCTTGCCGCCCACACTGGACCCTCACCAATTTGTCTACAGAAGCAACAGAAGCACAGAAGATGCGATATCCACAGCCCTTCAATGTCTGCTCTCACATTTCTCGACCTTGGAATCAGCAACCCCATCTGCAACTGGATCATGGACTTCCTGACCCACAGACCCCAGTTTGTTAGGTCAGGCCAGAACCGGTCCACCACCCTGTCAGTGAGCACCGGTGCACCACAAGGCTATGTGCTATCCCCTTTCCTCCACTCCCTTTTCACCCATGACTGCAGGCCTGCGTATGGATCCAACTCCATCATCAAGTTTGCAGATGACACCACAATGATTGGACTCATCAGTAACAACGATGAGTCTGACTACAGGAAAGAGGTGAAGCACCTGGCTGCATGGTGTGCTAACAACAACCTGCTCTTGAACACCAGCAAGACCAAGGAACTCGCTGTGGACTTCAGGAAAGAGAAGGGAAACACCCACGACCCCATCCACATCAATGGTATGGCTGTGGAACGTGTCTCCAGCTTCAAATTCTTGGGAACCCACATCTCCGAGGACCTATCCTGGTTGACCAACACCTCAAGCGTGGTCAAGAAGGCGCACCAGCGCCTCTTCTTCCTAAGGACACTAAAGAAAAACCACCTGTCCACTGGCATCCTGAGCAATTTCTACCGCTGTGCGATCGAGAGTATCCTGACTAACTGTGTGACAGTTTGGTATGGAAATTGCTCTGTTGCTGGTCGCAAGGCTCTGCAGCGAGTGGTGAAAACTGCTCAGAGAATCACAGGGACTCCACTTCCTGCCATTCAGGATATCCAAAGGAAAAGATGTCTGCGGCGGGCACGCAGCATTCTGAAGGACACCTCTCATCCTGCCAACAAACTGTTTCAACTCCTCCCCTCCAGAAGGCGCTACAGGAGCCTACAGACTAAAACCGCCAGTGCACTTCTGATTAGATGCCAAACTGCATTTCGTTACCTGTATTTATACATGTGTAATGACAATAAAGTTGAATCTAATCTAATCTAATATTCTAAACCAGTTTAAATATGGATCTTTGTCCAGTCAACACCTCTGATGGTACTAACTCACCTGATAAGGTTCCTGACTTACCTAAAGGAGACCATCTGCAAAGTGCCATTTCTTCCACCAGAACTGTAATGTTATTATATTGGAACGTTGCAAGATATAGATAATTCTGTGTGTGTGTGTGTGTGTGTGTGTGTGTGTGTCAGAGGTTCCCATCCGACTCAGCGTCTTCTTCATAGTGCTGATTGTTCCTGGGCTCATTGGAGCTGTTCACTTGGTGAGGAGGAGGAAGCAGACCCGTAGAGGTGAGAGTAACACACACACACACACACACACACACACACACACACACACCTCTGAAGATGCCGACGACTTCATCCCTCTAGTCTGTTTCATTAAGCTGTGTCCTTTGGATGGAATAATCTGTTCTTCCGATTGTCTCTCAGCTGTTCTTCGATTTCACTCTTTATTTTGTGTCCGTCCACAGAGGACACCCCAGCCATGGAGCTACAGGTGCTGAATTAACATCAGGACCTCAGGATGACCTGAATGACATCAGGACCTCACGATGACCTGAATTAACATCTGGACCTCACGATGACCTGAATGACTTTGATACCCATGGAATATTTGGAGCATATTTGAGCTTTGTAAAACACAGTTTTTCATACACAGTGGTTTAAAGTACGGCTTGGGTCAGTTTGATCCCTTTCTTCCACAATATTACAATAGCAATGTGTGTGTGTGTGTGTGTGTGTGTGTATGAGTGTGTGTGTGTGTGTATGTGTATGTTTTTGCATCTGCTTATTCCCCTTTCACTGGGATTGTAACATAGTCCAAAATGAGGGGACCAATCAGTGATGAGAGGGGACGCTGGTTTAGAAACCCAAAGTGTTGGTGGGAAACAGTAGTAGCAAGTGCATGTGTAGCGGATTGTTTACTGATAAACCAACTTTGCAGTTTTTTAGGTATTGTAAAGAATGACATCATGTAATGTTATGAATTCCTGATCAGTGTGATTGGTTAAGCTGGATGACCAATGATATCAGAGTCAATGCAAAGTCTTCGCCAATTGCAGTGCTGGGGGTTGGAAACATTCCTCTATGGAGAGAGTCCAGACTGTCTTCCTGAAGGGAAACAGAGTGAGTCTGGAGAAGCCAGGCTGCATCTGATCTATTATTAGTTATTAGTATTATTATGACCGCCGCTAGCGAAGCTAGCTAAAGCGGTCATATTGGTGTTGCTGCACGTTTTTCCCTTTTTTTTTTTTTTTCACCGATTTTCCGTCAACGATTCCTGGGACACTGAAACTCAGGGGGAGATGAATGTTTGTAGGCATGTAGCCCTAGAAGTTTGTGAGCGAATATGAGCTTTTGGCCCCCAAGGGCCCCCCCCCCACTGTGCCAGTGTCCGTCAAAAAGGGGGAGACCGGCAAAAGTTTTCGCTGAATAACTCGATGAACCTTTCACCCAACAACACGAAATTTTTGTAATATGTCGGTGTTACAGAGACGTATCGACCCAGCCCATAAACACTCACTTGAAGCATAGCGCCACCTACTGATATGGGTAAATGCAAAAATTGGGATTTTGAGTTGCCAATATCTTGGGCCGAGAAGGTGGGAACTGCACGAAATATGTCATGCACGATCACCACAAAGACCTCTGAAACCACAGCACATGCCATAAAATTTGGTCCATAGGGGGCGCTGTAATTGTAGAAAATGTCATTTTGCCTATTATCTAGAGAATGCTAATGTTTACAACATTTTTTTTTTTATCGTGAAATCTATTGAACCTCACGCATGGAAAACACTGGTCGACGCCCACTTCCAACGAAAACAATTTACATGAAATTTGAACATTGCGAAAATGAATCTGAACGAACCCGTCATAGGCCGTTAATGAGAATCTCACCAAATTTGGTATACGTCATCTGCAGACAATGCTGACAAAAAGTTATCAAAGGATTTATCTTGAGATAAATTGTTTCGAAGTTACACGTCAATGAACATTGAACACGTAGCTTAAAATTTTTCAAAAGTACATATCTTGGCTTTTAAT
The DNA here is from genome assembly GCA_015244755.2 of Tenualosa ilisha. Taxonomy (NCBI): domain Eukaryota; kingdom Metazoa; phylum Chordata; class Actinopteri; order Clupeiformes; family Clupeidae; genus Tenualosa; species Tenualosa ilisha. The sequence goes on along the minus strand of PYXC01001809.1, from coordinate 5,363 downwards.
TGCTCAAATTTGGTCAAAGTTGACATGCCATTTCTAAACAGCTTTCTTGTCATGTGTGTCACGTGTTTTCTTTATTGATTATGTTTGGGGGAGTAGTAATCTCTTAATGATGGGGATTGGGGATGTTGATTTGGCTAAACTGCTTGTGTACATCCTTGCACGGCCATGGTATTGTGTTGTGCTGTGCTAGTCTGTTCCTTAGGGACATCCAGGTGCCTGTCCAGGACCAGTTAAGTGAAGCGACAGGTGTGGGTAATTGACGCCTACATCATGGGTTGGCTACGCTTGCAGTGGAAGGCAGCGGTGGCAAGGATAAAGGGGGCATGTCAGAGGGACCTCGGGTGGAATACCGACCGGAACGAATTCCTGGGTGGCCGTGGCTGGCCACTAAATCCTGCGCGGGACGTGAGACTGTTCTGCGGTTGCTGTGACTGCCATTGTCCGAGAGCCGTGGCGCTGCGTGGCTTGCAGTTGCTCCGCGGCTTTGGATCCAGTGTAGTATCTGTTCTGAACTGCCGGCATCGAAGGTGAGTGAAGTAAAGCTAAGTGGAACTGTTGAACGCCGAGCGGTGTCCGCTCCTGTGGGAACAACGTTTGCCTGCTTCGGTGGACTCCTGTTTGCCTGTTCTTGTGGAACTGCGATTATCCGCTCCCGTTGAACTGTTTGCCTGCTCTTGTGGAATTACTGTTTGCCTGCTCTTGTGGAACTGTGATTAACCGCTCCCGTTGAACTGTTGCCTGTTCTTGTGGAATTACTGTTTGCTTGTGGAATTCTTGACCGCTCGATATCGTGGGATAATTGTCGCCTGCTTCTGTAGAACTGCTAATTACTTGCTCCTGTGGATTTACTATTGTTCGCCGCTTCCGTGTTGGGAGCTGTGGCGACGCCAGCGTACGAGGGGGTCTGTGAGCAGCGTTGTGACCTCAGCAGCCCCGCCCCCTGCCAGCCTGCCGTCTGCCTTCTACTGAGGAGTAGGGTCGGCTGGAGATGCCGCGGAGCAACGGTAAAGCGACAGTATTGTAGCTCCTCTCAGCAGTTGTGTTTTTTTTTTGTTTATTGTTTTTTTTTTTTCTCTTTTATTCGGCCGGGAGAGGCCCCGGCCAACGAACATATGTTCCCCCTCCCTTTCCATCCTGTATGTCCTAAGTGTGTTAGGTGTGTGGGGGGGGATGTGCGCTGATTATACGGGCTGGAGGGGAGGGCAGAGTCAAATGGGGAAATGCTAGGGGTCCAAGTAGAATTGCGGTGTGGGTGTAACACTACTGTGTAGAAAACTTGCTGTGCTCTTAAACTTGTGAATTGCATTGTAAATTTGCTGTGCTCCTAAACTAGTTGCCGTGTTGTGATTTGATGTGCATTGCCCTGTGTGAAGGGGGTGGGTTTCCTTGCTTGTTTGGATAGCTTGCCCTGAATGCTACGCCCTGTATGAGTTTGAGTCCCCTGGTCCAGATAGTCGTGTTGCACTGTCTGTTTTTTATATTATTTGTAACAAATAAAAGTCTGTTTTCTCCTGTAAAGCAGTTTCTGTGTTTTGTGTGTAACTGGGGTTTTCTGCATAACCATCCCAGCTTTGGCTGGTGACATGTGTACTAAATTTTGTGACATTTCGTCATAGGGAGCGCTGTTTATCGCCATATATAGGTGTCAAAAGACCTATATATATATATATATTTTTTTTTTATATAATAACTCCATACAAGACAATCTTATGACTACCATCTCTACACAAACACCAAGTGGCAAGAAGTTCAAATTAACACATGTAGGCTACATACATACTATGACAACACCTACCCTTTCATAAATCACTCCTACACACTACAACATCACACCACAATCTCATTCATTCAAAAAACACATCCATACCCACTTCCAAGACATAATTTCCAATCTAATTCCCACCTCACAACACTGTTCTACCACACACTTGTCATGCCAACAGTTCTCACATTTCAATACATTGCGGCGGTCATACCATGTATCGCTATGCGGTACATCTAGTTAATGGATGTAAATACATTCTATAAGAAATGAACTCTTCTAAACGTGTATGTGTGTGTGTGTGTGTGTGTGTGTGTGTGTGTGTGTGAGTGAGTGAGCCTGGGTTAGCACTAGGGTTAGCACTAACCCCAGCATTGACATCTCCTCCTCCACCAGTGGCTGAAGGAAAAACACTCCCAAACCAATCTCCTGCATTGTGAGGAAGTTTAAAATGCCCGTAGAACACAAAGAATGATACAGAGTTCATACTTCAGAGACCAAACCCTCCCAATTTTAACATTCAGAATGACTGCTGTCTTTTTATTGTTGTGGATGTTGTCCGTATTGGTTAGGGGCCTTACTCAAGGGAGTTAGTGAGGGGTTAGGGGCCTTACTCAAGGGAGCAGTTAGGCGCCTTGCTCAAGGGAACAGTGTGGGGTTAGGTGCCTTGCTCAAGGGAGCTATGAGAGGTTAGGGGCCTTACTCAAGGGAGTAGTAAGGGGTTAGGGGCCTTACTCAAGGGAGTAGTTGGGGGGTTAAGGGCCTTACTCAAGGGAGCAGTTAGGGGCCTTGCTCAAGGGAACAGTGGTGGGTTAGGTGCCTTGCTCAAGGGAGCTATGAGGGGTTAGGGGCCTTACTCAAGGGAGCAGTGTGGGGTTAGGTGCCTTGCTCAAGGGAGCAGTGTGGGGTTAGGTGCCTTGTTCAAGGGAGCAGTGAGGGGTTAGGGGCCTTACTCAAGCGAGCTATGAGGTGTTAGGTGCCTTTATGAAGGGAGCAGTGAGGTGTTAGGTGCCTTTATCAAGGGAGCAGTGAGGGTTAGGGGCCTTACTCAGGGGAGCAGTGAGGGGTTAGGTGCCTGACTCAAGGGAGCAGTGAGGGGTTAGCTGCCTTGCTCAAGAGAGCAGTGACGGGTTAGGTGCCTTGCTCGAGGGAGCAGTTAGGGGCCTCGCTCAAGGGAGCAGTATGGGGTTTGGTGCCTTGCTCAAGGGAGCTATGAGGGGTTACGTGCCTTTATCAAGGGAGCAGTGACGGGTTCGGGGCCTTACTCAAAAGAGCAGTGAGGGGTTGGGTGCCTTACTCAAGGGGGCAGTTAGGGGTCAGGTGCCTTACTCAAGGGAGCAGTGAGGGGTTAGGGGCCTCGCTTCAAGGAGCAGTGAGGGGTTAGGGGCCTTACTCAATAGAGCAATGAGTGTTTAGGTGCCTTACTCAAGGGAGTTGTGAGGGGTGAGAGGCCTTACTCAAGGGAGCAGTGAGGGGTTAGGGGCCTTACTCAAGGGAACAGTGAGAGGTTCAAGGGAGCAGTGATGTGTTAGGGTTAGTGTTAGGGGCCTTACTCAAGTGACTTATTCAAGAGCCCTCAAAAAATTATATGACAAAAAAGGGAAGAAAAAGAATAAGTTTGCCCTGTCTTGTCCTGTGTCTGTACAGTAAAGTAGTAAAATTCTGTGTAAACATAACTTAACAAAATCTATTTTCCCTTTGTCTCTCTCCGATTAAGGACTGCACCTTTAAACTTTATACTGAGCTGCAGCCATTTCCCTGCTCTTCTCGTACACACTGAGTGTCTTTAGAACATTTAGACCTGAGACCAGAGGTGTCTTATTCAAGAGTAAAACACACTGTATGTCTTCAAAACATTTAGACCTTAGACTAGAGGTGTCTTATTTAGGAGTAAAACACTAAATGTCCTGAGAACATTCAGACATGAGCTTTGCTGGCGTGTCTATTCTGGGACTGCATGAGAACAGCAGTATAGAGAGTGACCCACCACTACAGGATGAGGGTGTGTGGTTTGTGGTTGTCAACAGGAACATTGACCACACACACAGTCTTGAAATGGCCCATGCAATGGAACCACAGACACCCACGTGACCCAGACGTTTCTTCGACACGTGTATGTGCATGTGGAATATTTTTGAAATAAATTTTTTTTTAAATACATATAAAGAGGCATATGACATCCTTTGCCAAATGATACAAGCAGTTTAATTGTAAAAAATCGCACTCAGAATGATCTATTCCCCTAATACCTCCCATCCCTGAACACACAATGGCTGTTTATATTTGCTAGACGTGTCACGTATATTTTTGCTGAGTTTGATAGACCATTTGTTAGTTGTGAAGTGTTCAGGATGACTGGATGGGTTCTTTTCAGACTAATTTCTTTATTATTTGGACATCAGAAAATGTAACTACAGTAACTGACTGCATCGGTAATCAGACTTTAGGTAATTAAAAAACCAGACTTTAGGTAATTAAATATCAGTATCAGTGATACATAACATGATCTTTAGGCAGTGATGCACTACTGCAAATGGTGTGAAGAACAGAACTCCATAAATAGATACAGTGGTTGGGTGACAGTGACCTGTATGTAGCACTTGGTCATCTTTTGAGGAAGTGTGTGTGTGTGTGTGCGTGTGTATGTGTGATACAGGAAGATGCATGCACCATTTGAGCCTTAGAGCAGAGACACACCACCTCAGAGAGCAGAAGACATGGCAAGGCTACACAACCCAACAGTGGGACTACTTCTGACGGGGCTGCTGCTACTGCAAGGTGAGACCAGGGGCCTCATTTTGAACATTTTTTCACACAGAGTTGGTCTTAGAGTGTATGTAGTGTACATTGAAGTCTATGCTAAATATGGGGGAGAAAGTACTTAGTGAATCACTTGACAGCCACGTAGAGTGTAAGTGGTAAACAGTTTTTCAACCTAGTGAATGCGATGGAGCTACATTTTGCTTGTATGTTTTAGTTTGTATGGTTTTAGAACAAATAACTTACTATTTTTTTTTTAAGATGTGTGTTGTCCGTGTTAACCACCGCTCCAGGAAGTCGTTGCTGTAAACTGCTACAACATGTGTTGGCAAGGTTTCTTATTTGCAGAGGGGTTAGGGGCCTTACTCAAGGGAACAGTGAGGGGTTAGGGGCCTTACTCAAGGGAGCAGTGATGTGTTAGGGTTAGTGTTACGGGTTCAGTGCCTTACTCAAGAGCCCTCAAAAAATTATATGACAAAAAAGGGAAGAAAAAGAATAACTTTGCCCTGTCTTGTCCTGTGTCTGTACAGTAAAGTAGTAAAATTCTGTGTAAACATAACTTAAAAAAATCTATTTTCCCTCTGTCTCTCTCCGATTAAGGACTGCACCTTTAAACTTTATACTGAGCTGCAGCCATTTCCCTCCTCTTCTCGTACACACTGAGTGTCTTTAGAACATTTAGACCTGAGACCAGAGGTGTCTTATTCAAGAGTAAAACACACTGAAAGTCCTTCCGAACATTTAAACTTGAGTTTTGCTGGGATGTCTATTCTGAGACTGCGTGAGAATAGCAGTATAGAGAGTGACTCAGCACTACAGGATGAGGGTGTGAGGTTTGTGG
>PYXC01001808.1:190000-195000 GCA_015244755.2 Tenualosa ilisha | reverse complement strand
GATTAAAGAATGTGTGTGTGTGTGTGCGTGTGTGTGTGTGTGTGTGTGTGTGTATGTGTGCGCGTATCTGTGTTTGTGTGTGTGCGTATCTGTGTGTGTGTCAGGAGAGAAAGATTAAAGAATGAGATTAAGGGAAAGCGAGTGAGGTGAAGAAATAGAGAGAGGGAGAGAGAGATACAAAGAGAGAGAAATATGGAGACAGAGAGAGAGGGAGATCCACTCCTCTGTGTATTTTGGGAGCAGTTGATTCTCTGAGGTGTCAGATATCCGTCATCTGAATTCTCCATCATCCTGAAACACCATTGGCTGGTTGTTTACCGAATCCTCTGTCATGCTGAAATACCATTGGCTGTGGTCTTGTGAGCTGTCTGTGGTGCTGAAATGCCATCTTATGAAGCTGTAAGCTGAACTGGTGAGTCTGTACAGGCATGAGAAGAACTCTGAGCCCATGGTGCTCTCCATGGTCCTGAAGCCGCAGTCACTTAGACCAGAACTGCAAGAGCTTCATGGCAGTTTTTTGGAGGTTGGAGTGTGATTGCACACCAGTATCCATGTGTGTGTGTGTGTGTGTGTTTGTGTGTGTGCGTGTGTGTGCATGTTTGCATGTGTGTATCTATGTGTGTGTGTGAGTGTGTGTGTCTACAGCTGTGTGTGTGCATATCTGTGTGTGTGTGTGTGTGTGTGTGTATGCGTGTGTGAGTGTGTGTGAGAGATGTCAAGTGATGTGTGTGTGTGTGTGTGTGTGAGAGATATCAAGTGATGTGTGTGTGTGTGTTGCCTGGTCCTTTGACTCAGCTCAGCTCAGCTTCTCAGCAGGATGATGTCATAAGGCCACCCCCCTTTGACCCTTCAACAGCGCCACACTAAATCTGATTGGCTGCAGGGTCAGAATGCTAGTTCTGTACAGAATCTGATTGGCTTCAGGGTCAGAGTGCCAGCTCTGCATAGAATCTGATTGGCTGTGGAGTCAGAGTGCCGGTTCTGCACAGAAACTGATTGGCTGCTGGTTCAGAGTTCTGGAGGCGCCTTTGACTTGTGAAGGAACAGAGTGTGTATAGCTGTGTGTGTTTTGAGTGTGTGTGTGTGTGTGTGTGTGTGTGTGTGTGTACAGGGGGCAGGAAGGTGACTCAGTGGTTCAGTGGAGGTCTGAATACTTGTCCTCAGAAAACATGATGTGTACGCAGATACACTCTGTGGACTCACACACACACACAAACAAACACACACACACACACACAAACACACATACACACTCACATATTCTGTCAGAGGACAGAATACATAATATGTGCATAAATGCACACACACACACACGCGCGCACACACACACACACACACACACACACACACACATACACAAGTTACACAAGATCTTTTTCCACATTAAAAGGTAATTTTTCTTTCTGTTCTTTCTGTCCAGCTGTTGGTATTCAGATGACCTTGGACATGCTGGAGAAGAGATTCTTTTCCGTAGCCATACAGGTGAGTCACACACACACACACACTCACACACACTCTCTTGACTCTCTAACTCTCACACACACTTCACAAGTGTACTCAAAGACTCTCCAATATCACCCTCACAAACAAAGGGGACACAGAGCAAAAGAGAGAAGAAGAGAAGAGAGGATGAAAGAAAAGAGGATGAAAGAGGAGAGGAACAATGAGATTCTGCATCTCCCATTATTACTGCTTCATTAGAGACACCAAACAGGTGTCATGATAAACTGATCTTCACACACACACACACACACACACACACACACATTCTACAGTACATACACTCTCTCTTTCTTTCTCTCTTCCTCTCTCTGTCTTCCTCTCTCTCTCTCTCTCTCTCTCTCTTTCTCTCTCTCACACACACACACACACACACACATTCTACAGTACATACTCTTTCTTTCTTTTTCTCTTCCTCTCTCTGTCTTCCTTTCTCTCTCTCTCTCTCTTTCTCTCTCTCTCTCTCTCACACACACACACACAAACACACCCTCTACAGTACATACTCTCTCTCTCTTTCTTTTTCTCTTCCTCTCTCTGTCTTCCTTTCTCTCTCTCTCTCTCTCTCTTTCTCTCTCTCTATCTCTCACACACGCACACAAACACACAGATTTTCTCTCCTTTCCTTTTTTGTCCTCTTTTTTATGCACAGACACAGAGACACAGAGACCACCACACACACATGCACACACACACACACACACATATTTTAATTACACCCTCTGCAGCGGTAATGACTGATGATACAAGCTTCCCTAGAAGAACTGAGCTGAAAATGTCATTGAATACACACACACACACACACATTCTCTCTCTCTCACACACACACACACATTCTCCCTCTATCTCACACACAAACACACCTACACACACACACACACACACACGCACACGCACATGCACGCATACATGCACACAAACACACTTACAAACACACTTACACACACACACACACACACACACACACACACACACACACACACACATCACAGTAGAATGGTGTTTATCATGGGTTTTATTACTGTAGTAACACATTTGCATTGCATACAGCTACAGGGTGTTTCAAATAGTTCTCTGAGGTCTCCAAAGATGGAATGTAACTTTAGTTGGACTGAAAACGGCCCAAGGAGAGATGAACAAACCACTGGCCCTCTGCAAACCACTGACATAGTCCTCCAGTGAAGGGCCTCGTTTTCTGCCTTTGAGCTGCGCTCTGATTTGCTGCTGTAGCTTGTCAGCGATGCATGGCTCTGATGGCACAGTGAGGGAATATATTTACATTAGTTCACTAATGTCAGAATTGCAAGGGAAGAAGAACAAAAAATTTTGGAATATTGAATTTCGGAGGAAGCGGGGGAAGAAATAGTCTGTGACGCGCACATCCACCAATTGCATGGAGACACTTTGCAAAGGTAAGCTTGTAATGTGTTGGGTTTAACAGTAGCCAACACAACCATAACTGCTTTGTTATGGCAAGGTTACTGTTACAATCACGGCTGAAACCTCACAAAGCTTCTGTATTCTCCAACATTGTCAAGGGATTCTTTTATAAGCGCTGGACACAGAGATAATAATTGACTTGAATTAAACTGCAGCCATTTGTCCCTAAGCTGCTGTTATTGAGGTATAAAACTAAAGACGAGACGTTGCTGCTCTGCCTGTTATCTTTAGTTCACCGATATTCAGTGATCTGGCAGAGCTAGGATTCTTTGGGGCACCAGTCAAATACAGGAGATAATTCAGTGCAATCCGCCAATGGCTTAAGGCCAATTCAGACCGAAGATTCACAACGAGACAAGACAGTGTTAGACAGGTGTTGCGACGGTGTAAATCAAATGTTTCATGTCTTTGCAAGTAGTTTCAAGTCGTTGCTAAAGATCCAACATGTCAAATCACAGTTCAATGGGTCTAGAACGTTTTTACCTCACAGCTTTTAGGACGCGACGTTCTCCAACAGTCCAGCAGAGATGTCAGGGAAGAGATTTGGAGCTGGAGAGAAATGCCGATTAGCTCCCTTCAGTGAAACACCAGCGTCTGCTCAACTTTAGGCATAACGGATATGCTTCATTAGACACACAAATGAACATAATTGTCTGGAGAGTTTGACATTTAGCTAAATGCGGTAAGCTTATTTGCTAACTTGCCAGCTTGCTAGTTTATCTGGACGTTGTTATAGAAACCCTGGTTCTGTTGCAAGTTGTTGCATTGGTGTGAATGCTTCAGTTTTTAAACAGAACATCTCGTGACATGTCATCTCATATTGTTATGGAAACCCTTTATGTCATCTCATGTTGCTGGTTTTTAGAATTTTGCAGTTTGTCTCGTGGTGAATCTTCTTTGAACTGGCCTTCCGAGATACTCAGTTTTACACAGTTTAACTGGTCCTCCGAGATACTCAGTTTTACACAGTTTAACTGGTCTTCAGAGATAGTCAGTTTTACTCAGCACTGAACTGTTCATATTGGCCTGATTTCTCTGTTTATTTCTTTCTATTGGTTATTGCAGACAGGGAAGATAGTATTACATTTTCACATGCACCGTAGAACACACACTCATATAGACCCATCATATTAAATATACCAAACTCATATAGGTCCATCATATTTCATATAACTCAAACTCATGTAGACCCATCAGATTTCATATAACTCAGACTCATGTAGACCCATATATCCATCTAAACTCATATTTCAAAAAGAACGGGTATTTTTGGCAGGGCACATTAATTGGTCAGTACCACTGGCATTGATAATGAATTGGTCAGTACCACTGACACTGATAATGAATTGGTCAGTACCACTGGCATTGATAATGAATTGGTCAGTACCACTGGCATTGATAATAAATTGGTCAGTACCACTGACATTGATAATGAATTGGTCAGTACCACTGGCATTGATAATGAATTGGTCAGTACCACTGGCATTGATAATGAATTGGTCAGTACCACTGACATTGATAATGAATTATTTTTGCTTTCATAACATTATTGATTCTGTAACTGTGTTTAATATTACAGGTTATACTATTCAATTCAGTTAAATTCAATTCAATTATACTTACACAGTGCCTCTTACAATACTATTGGATTATATTTATACAGTGCCTCCTACAATACTATTGTATCAAGGCGCTTTAAAGAAAGGAGCACCCAAGAGCAACAGGGTTACAGAGCTACAGGTGGTCCATGATTTTAGCTGAGCATCAGAATAATTCCAAAATGTTGTCTCACAATATGATATAGTAGTCAAGCCAGAGGTGATTGTCAAAAGTTCTGAAAAGTTATGGCTGCACAGAGTAGTAGCAGCCAGACATGTTAAAGTCAAAGAATGAGATCGATCATGGGGGTAACATTGGGAGGCTCCATTTTCACAGGCCATTGTGAGGAGGGGTCAGTTGCAGGGCCTCTAGGAAGGACAGTTGATCCTAGTCTGAGTGTCTAGGATGGGCCCCTATGAGGGAGAGTTGATCCTGGTCTGGGCCCCTATGAGGGAGAGTTG
>PYXC01001808.1:167500-170000 GCA_015244755.2 Tenualosa ilisha | reverse complement strand
TTAAGCTGCCAGTGATACTCTGTAATACTCAACTGCTTCTTGGCATTATCTTACTGTACTCTGACATGGTCCCATTCTGAATAAACCTCCCTTTGACAACACTATGCCTCGTTAACTAATTAACCTGCTGCACCACTTACCTGTAGAGTTGTGGGGACGGCTAAGGTGTCTCAGGCCCAGCACTCTGAGATGGACACGTCTAGGGTTTTAAAGCCCAAATATGGACAGTCTGCTTGCTGCATGACTAGCATTCTACACAGACACACACAAAGACACAGACAGACACAGACACAGACACAGACAAAAACACAGACAAAGACACAGACAGACACAGACAAAGACAGACACAAAGACACAGACTAAGACACAGAGACACAGACACAAAGACACAGACAGACAAAGACACAGACAGACACAGACAAAGACAGACACAGACACAAAGACACAGACTAAGACACAGAGACACAGACACAAAGACACAGACAGACACAGACAAAGACAGACACAAAGACACAGACAAAGACACAGACACACACAAAGACACAGACAAACACAAAGACACAGACAGACAAACACAAAGACACAGACAGAGACAGACACAGACACACACAAAGACACAGACAGACACAGACACACACAAAGACACAGACAGACACAGACAAACACAAAGACACAGACAGACACACACAAAGACACTGACAGACACAGACACAGACACACACAAAGACACAGACAGACACAGACAAAGACATTTCCCTGAAAGATAATTGTGTGCTAACAGCATGTTTTTGTTTGCTCTGTTGTTTTTCTTATTTCATGTTGGTCTCATTACTGTGAATACTGTTGTGTGGTTGCTGATGAGTCCACAGCCCTTCAGGTGAACGCAGGATACAGAGGCAGTGAAACATTTGGAGTTTTTATTATATCAGTACAAGAGTATGAGTAAGACACATGCGTTCACATCCTGCCAAACAAGCAGCTCTGAGCTCACTGGTTTACTGTTGCAGGGAGCAGAAGCTAACCAGTTAGCAGCTAATGCACTTAGCAGTTAATCTGGGGAACAGATTTAGCTTTTATCTGTTTATACATGTTAGCATTAGCCACTAGCTGACAACCAATGTTCTGCTAAAGCGTTAGCTGCTAGCTAACAACTGATACTACTTTTAGCATTAGCTGCTAGCTAGCTGGGAGCTGATGCCAGTTTTTAGCATTAGCTGCTAGCTGGGAGCTGATGCTTGTTGTAGCATTAGCTGGTGACTTAGCATGTAAGGATGCATGCAGGGATGGAGCACTGGCCCAGGGGCCCAGTGGTGCAGTGGGGTGATGCTCCAGAGGGAAGGCCCTGCATTGGGATACTATCAGGACCATGCAGTGCTTCCTTCCAGCTGTACACACACACACACACACACACACACACACACACACCTTCCAGCAGGTACACACACCCCTTATAGCAGGAATACACATTTACACACCATAGTTTCTACAGGCTGCACACACATTGCTGATGGAGTCTGACGCTTCAAGTAAATTCATCATGAAACTGCCCTAAGTAAACGCACACACAAGCACACACACACACAGACACACACACACAGGCACACACACACTTTTCCTTTAGCCCTGTGTTTAACTGCAGCATGAACATGACATAATCCATCCAACATTTTCCTAATGCTACACTTTTAGAAAACAACAGTCGATGTAAAAACCTTGTAAGGTCACACAGACACGCACACACACACAACCATTTCAGAGCACATGGCTCACTGCAGAACCACTAGCTGAGGGTTCTTCACCTGAAAACACTGCAGAACCAAATTTCACAAAGAATCTTTGCAGACTTTATACAGTACATAAACACACACACACACACACACACGCTTCATGTTGCTTCAAGCATTGTTTAACACAGTAATCACCTTGTACAAATAGATGCTCACTAATACATTCCACATATTTCATGTTTATGTCCGAGGCTGACACCCACCGGAGCGTCAGATGCAGGTTCTGGAACGCATCTAACATTCTTATATTTCCATTCACAGTGCTGCCATCAAACCTTCAGATTGGTGATGTCTTTGTGGACGTTACTACGCAATTAAATTGTCATTTTTATCAGCCAATTATGAGCTAGATCATCAATATTGCATTAGTTACTTTTGTTTACCCATGGCAACGGTTACTAAGGGAAGTAAGGTCTTGTTTTTAACCAATGGTATCGCGAACTTCAGCCCAAATGGTCCGAAATAGCAAGTGGAAAACCATGCTGTTTCTACGGGCTTGACGCACAGGTCTCAGAACAGTTTTCTGAAGCGCTGCAGCAGATGTAAGGCAGATGCCTCTAGAGGGCTTTGCTCCAATGAGTTTTCTTTTTTTTTCTTGTCGCATCACCCTGCAGACATGTCTGGTGGGCGCTGACCTTAATGGTCCATACCTCTGTATCAGTCTGTAACCATGCCTTTGGTCTCTCTGTGTGTGTGTGTGTGTGTGTGTGTGT
>PYXC01001808.1:145000-157500 GCA_015244755.2 Tenualosa ilisha | reverse complement strand
AAGACAGTGTTTAAACAATTATCCTCTCAGCTGTAGAATAGTGCACATTCATGGATTTAGTGGTATAGTGTTTAAACGGTAGTGTACTATTTCTAGAGTAAAGTAGGAGTATAATATTTAGACAGTAATGTAGTGGTGTAGTATTAACACAACAGTGCTAGACTGAAGTGGTAGAGTCGTGTAGAGTAATGGATTCAGTCGTGTAGAGTAATGAATTCAGTCGTGTAGAGTAATGGATTCAGTCGTGTAGAGTAATGGATTCAGTCGTGTAGTGTGCAGGATGAACTCTAATGTTTCTAGACTAATGGATTAGTGTGGTGCTACAGCAGTTATGTAGTATAGAGTAATGCAGTAGTATAATATTTAGACAGCAATGTAGTTGTGTAGTGTTTGCATAGTACTGTCATAGTGGAGCACTAGGCTGTAGCAGAGTAATCTAAACTAATGTAGCAGAGTAGAGTAGAGATGAGCAGAGAAAAATAGAATAGAGTACAAACCAGAGTAGAGTAGAGTAGAGTAGAGTAGAGTAGAGATGAGGAGATATGAGGAGAGGAAAGATGAGTAGAGATGAGGAGAGTAGAGCTAAGTAGAGATTAGTAGAGTAGTAGAGATTAGTAGAATAGAGATAAGTAGAGAAAAATAAAGTAGAGTAGAGAGCAGAGAGTAGAGTAGAACAGAGATGAGTTGAGTGGAGATGAGATGAGATGAGTAGAGTGGAGATGAGTAGAGATGAGTAGAGTAGAACAGAGATGAGTTGAGTGGAGATGAGATGAGATGAGTAGAGTGGAGATGAGTAGAGATGAGTAGAGTAGAATAGAGATGAGTTGAGTGGAGATGAGATGAGATGAGTAGAGTGGAGATGAGTAGAGATGAGTAGAGTAGAATAGAGATGAGTTGAGTGGAGATGAGATGAGTAGAGTGGAGATGAGTATAATAGAGATGCTGATTCGTGTAAGGCTTAAAAAAACAACAGTAAAATTCTATTCTAGAGTGATGTCATCACGCTTCTTAGTTCCAGTAAGTAATCCAGCAGCAGCAATCTGAACCATTTGTAATCTAGCTACAGTAGAGCTGGGCAAACCAAAACAAAGTGAGTTACAACAATCGTGAATATTTCAGTTTTATTTTCATTAACTTGTAAAAAATTCCTTGCCATCCAGCTTTTGATGTCACTCAGACAGTAAAACAGGTTTACCAATGAACCAATAACTGGAAGGCAAAACTTGTATTTCTCAAAGATGGAGTGAAGGAAGAGCATGTATAATGAAAATAAAAGAGGGTCTAACATGGACCCTTGGTGGACACCACACTTGAGTGGAGCAGAGGAAGAGGGGTTACCTAATCTGACTGAAAAGGTTCTATCACTCAAACAGGACTTAAACCACTGTACTACTGTAGACCAACTTCAACCTCCAGTCTTTGTAATAGAATGGAGCAATCAATTGCGTCAAATGCTGCAATAAGCTCAAGGAGAACTAGAAGGGCCCCGGGTGAGTTCCACTGGTCGGGGATCGAACCAGCAACCGTTTGGTTACAAGCCTGAGGGCCTAACCAGCAGGCCATGGCTGCCCCTCCCTGAAAGAAGGACGCCATTGTGAACTTTGGTCAGGGTAGATTCAGTATAATGTATAGATCTAAAACCAGATTGAGTAGAGATCAGTAGAGATGAGATGAGTAGAGAGGAGATGAGTAGAGTAGAATAAAGTAGAGATGAGTAGAGTAGAAATGAGTAGAGATGAGATGAGTAGAGATGAGATGAGTAGAGTAGAGATGAGTAGAGATGAGTAGAGTAGAGTAGAGATGAATAGAGATGAGTAGAGTGGAGATGAGTAGAGATGAGATGAGTAAAGTAAAGATGAATAGAGATGAGTAGAGTAGAGTACACATGAGTAGAGCAGAGATGAGTAGAGATGAGTAGAATAGAGATGAGTAGAAATGAGATGAGTAGAGTAGAGATGAATAGAAATGAGTAGAGTAGAGATGAGTAGAGATGAGATGAGTAGAGTAGAGATGAATAGAGATGAGTAGAGTAGAGATGAATAGAGATGAGTAGAGTAGAGTACAGATGAGTAGAGCAGAGATGAGTAGAGATGAGTAGTTTTGGCCTCACGTTCTCGTGCTTCATGTGTTTGAGCAGTCTCAGCTCTCTGTAGGAGCGGCGGCTGTGGATGAGAGACTGGAAGGGCCGAGACAGTTTCTTCACCGCCACTTTCTGACGCAGCTTAACATCATATGCCGAGCTGGGGGGGGGGGGGGGTTGTATAGGAGAGAAAAAGAGAAAGAGAGAGAGAGACAGAGGTGAGGATAGGGAGATGGAGAGAAAGGGGGGGGGAGGGAATGAAAATGAAAGACACTCAGGCACAGGGGATAGGGAGACAGAATGAGAGAAACACACACACATTCACACACACACAGACACACTTTGAATACCAGTGTCAGACCTTCTGCTATATATCTGGCTTTAGGCCAGGAGCGATGTCTGTTCCTGACGGCCCTTCTGAGTGTATGTGTGTGTGTGTGTGTATGTGTGTGTGTGTGTGTGTGTGTGTGTGTGAGAGTGTGAGACAGAGACAGACAGAGACAGAGAGGTCTGTGAGCCTAACGTATTCCAGACATCTTGCACGTGGGCTCTACAGAGAGCAGCATCCATACATGGTCTCTCCTCCTCTCCTCTCCCTTTCTTCTATTCTCTCCTTCCTCTCTCCCCCTCTCTTCTCTTCCCTCTCCTTCTCTTTTCCTTTCCTCTCCTTCTTTCCTTTCCTCCTCTCTTCTCCTCCTCCCTCTCTTCTATTCCCTCCTTCCTCTCTCCTCATCTCTTCTCTTCCCTCTCTCTCTTTTCTCTCCGCTCCTCTCTACATGTGGAAAACACACCAGGTGATTGATTTCACTCTGAGCTCCTGGATGTGTAGGTGACTGAGTCGGCCAGACTCTGTGTGTGTGTGTGTGTGTGTGTATATGTGTGTGTGTGTAAGTGTGTGTGTGTGTGTGTGAGAGAGAGAGAGAGAGTGAGAGAAAGATAAATTATGTGTGTGTATGTGTTTGTGTGTATGAGAAAGACAGAGGGAGGGAGTGTGTGTGTGTGTGTGTGTGTGTGTGTGTGTGTGTGTGTGTGTGTGTGTGTGCTAAATGGGCTTGTTCTTGCTCTGAGCGTTTAATGCATTTCTGGATGGGAGCCTGTCTGAATGTCAGGGTTTCTTTTCCTTTCCCATCAGCAGGCCGAGATGACATCATACAGATGACATCATACAGATCTGCATCACAGCACAGTCAGGATAGCACTCAAGCCTTGCCCTGATCTGATCTGACTCTGATCCAGCTCTGATCCGGCTCTGATCTGATTTTCAGATGCCATCTGATGTGATCAGCATGTCCACAGCAGTTTGCAGCACAGGTTAACCCAACAACAGAAAGAGCCCCAAGGTCGCATCTGTGTGCTACAGTCCAACCTGCTGCTGCTGTAGGCTGGAGACCCAGAGGCAATACCCCCCCCCCCCCACACACACACACACACACACAGCTGGACTGAGAGCACACATGACTCCCAGTAGGACCACTAGAAAACGTGATGCCCATGTAGCCCAAACACTACACAGGACTATATTGCATCAAGTCACTTTTAAAATCAAGCAGAAGTGACCTAACGACACAGGATGTTCCTGAAATGAAAGTGAAGGGAAAAGACTGAAGTGAGAACGGAAAGGAGAAGAGAGAGTGGCCTCGTGGGTGCTGTGAGTTGTGAAACAGGGTGGCCACGACTCAGCCCATATGCCCAGGAGGCCAACTACAGTGTAGCCTCTGTTTTAGACACTCCAACAGGGTGGAAAACCCTTGAAGCTCCTGACTCCAGACTGTTGTACCTGGAGCTCTTCTGGAGCAGGAAAACGTAGCCCACTGAAGACAGCCTAGGGTTCCATGGGGTCATTTTTTGGAGAAGTGTTTAGTAACCTGTCAAACACACACTGTGATGTCCGCTATGACTGTGCTATCAAACTGAGTTGATCCAGTTGAACTGGGCCGAACAGAGTGTAACTGAATTAAATGACCGCGCACACTATCACAGAACTCGCAGTACCGAAAGCAAATACCTTCTCTTTGGATAGCCGTGATTAAGTATCGTCTTACCTCGACAAAAAAAATCACAAACCCTAACTTCACACCATACATTTTCTGTAGCCCGTTTCACAGCGGGGGGCGGCGATGGGCGCTGAGTCATATTGGTTCGACCCAGTTACCGCGCACGACCACCGCGAACTCAGCTGCATCTTACCTACCGGAGTTTCCCTGAGTGATTGTGCGTGCGTGCGTGGCGCACAGGTGCCGTGCATACTTTAAACCGCATCCTTACCACACGCAAGACAATGAGCTGAGGCAGTCGGACCTGACGCTCGCTTATAGGCTAAACCTGGGCAGGACGCCTCAGATCTGTCACGTATTACATTCTGCACAGATCAAACAATTAAACATCTTCAGACGCAATCACACTGAGCTGAGAACAGCTGACACCGTTCTTCGCATTTCTTTAAAATCTGAAGTAAAGCCCTTAGGGCCCGTATGGTTAAAACAGAAACGCCGCGTGTGTGTTTTGTTTGTCTGAGGTGTGGTGATCCGCCTGCCTCGCCCCTCTTCACACTCACCATACGGTCCCGTACGCCCCGGATCCAACCGGCGTCAGGTTTTGGTACCGCTCGGGAACCTCCCATACGGTCTTGTTGAGCTCCTGACGATAGAAGCCGGGTCTGGCTGACATTTTTCCGGCCCACAGTCTCTTCCTGAGGCAAGGCAAAGCAGTCCGGGGAGATGCTGACTCGGTGAGTGAGTGAGTGAGTGACACAGGCCGGCTGCTCTCCCTCTCTGTCTCTTTCTCTCCGGTGGTAGATCGCGCAGGAGAGGAGGGGGGAGGGTGGGAGCAGCTGATTCTGTGCTCCGCTATATGGGAGGATGCCGATGGGTAGTTAGAACAAGCAATGGCAACGCAGCGTCAGAACTGCCTTAAAAAATACATTTCTGCCGAGATTATCTGAGACTATTTCCGGCTCGGATGAACGGGGTCTTGAAAAGCCAGTGCTGAAAACACATGCGGCCCCAGATTGTAGACACAAGACAGCGCCCCCACACGCAGAACACGGTGAACAAAAGGATAATGTGAAGTTGCTCCCTTTGCGTGTTCTGGAATGAATATTGGCAAGGGCAGCCATCGAGACACTGGAAATAATGTTAATGCACAAAGCCAAGTAGTTTAGGCCTACACTCTCAGACCATAACATGGTATAGGCTTCCAAATAATAACATTTTAATCTATTGCCATTTTACATTTCATTCTTACCCTGTTTTTATAAGGTTTGCTTTGCTGTCTATTGATTGCTACGCGTATCTTGAATGTTGGCCCTCTTTACGCAAAGCATCAACCTTTGCTGCTGTCATCAAACCTGTACTTGTCAGGTGAAGATGCCATTACAGTACTACAGTACAGTACTGAGGCGTATTACAGTGCTATTCCATTATCCTACAGTATACTACTGCACTATTGCATTATCCCACAGTGTACTACTGCATTATTCCATTAGCCTGCAGTATATTACTGCACTATTTCATTAGCCTGCAGTATACTACTGCACTATTGCATTATTCTACAGTATACTACTGCACTATTGCATTATCCTACAGTATACTACTGCACTATTGCATTATCCTACAGTATACTACTGCACTATTGCGTCCTGGAACCAAGCATGGCCTATGACAGCCATCTTATTATGGTGAGGAAAGAGGATCTGAAACCGGTAAAAAAATGTCACAGGCTAGGAGGAGGAAGTAGAAAAAAATAGACCTATACTGAATAAGTGAAAGGACAACTGGCCCACACTGAGACTGAATAAGTGAAAGGACAACTGGCCCACACTGAAAGAAACAACTGTGTGAAAAAATTAAGAAACAATAGGCTCTGATATTTACCCTCTGAAGAAAAGCAAAGTTTGTGAGATGAAGTAATGACACATCTGCAGAGAGAGTAAGGATGTGTGTCAAGTAGATTACTAAGTAGTACATTAAAAAAGAGGAAGATTAAACGAATACAGTGAATTCTGCTTAAATTCAATTTTTTATTGTTATTGCCATTTTATGAGATGCCTCATCCTTCCTGAAAAACACGACATTAGGGGTCATCTAAGATACAAACTCCTCTTGATCTTATTACTTTCCATATTTCAGTGTAGCTTCAGAAATTACTCTTTGAGGTGAATGGAATAGTTGGTCTTCAATGTGCATTTTGAGAGTGTTAAGAGGTGTTATCAGTAAGTTATACTGTAAAAAAATGGTCAAGAGGTAAGAGAGAACTGTTGGCTACTCATTGTCCCATGGACATTCATTCCTGCGTCGGCAGGGGGCATAAGAGAGCCCGTTCCTTTTATTTAGCGTTTCTCAGTTTCGCATTTCTGAGTTTTTATGTATTGCAGTTAAATTAAATTGAATGTGTAAACCCTTATTAAATCTGGGTACGTGGTCATTGTCAGCGAAAACACATAGGATACATTAAAAAGTGACAGACATATTTGAAAAACTTTTAGTTTAATGATAACCGGAAGTAGTATTGGTGTCTGCTGTAGCCGGATTTGCGGTGAACGGAGCTGGGCATGGTGCTGAAAAGTTAAAGTCTTCGACAGCAGTCCTCTATTACTGTGGAGAGTCGGTCCACACGTTTTGTTGCTTTTACAGCATAACATGTTATAGCCTCTCTCGTGATAACGGTTGTTTTGACTGATGTTTGTCACTTGCTTTGGAACTCATGTGGATGTATAGACCATGATAATGAAACGTGAAAATGCAGTAAAAACAAAACTTTGATGTGATACGGTCTTCGTTAACATGCCTGCCCATTTTCACAGATCTATAGCCTAGATTGTATTTAGTCAAATCTGATAACTCACCTGTGGACAAATGTAGACTTAGACAATAAATTCAATCTATCTAAATAGCCTAAGTAGAAGAGGTAAGTATCAGCACTTGAGTTGGTGTCATTCTGTCAACTTTTACTTCACAGTATTTCTTGAGTTCACTGCATACTTTCACTCCACTGCATTTCAGTTCAGTCCAATGAGGCTTTGATGAAACCAACTTGTTGGTCTACCTGCATTAAAGTCTTGGGGAAGCTCACTTGACATTGGATAATTAACTAAGTGCAAACAAAATCTTCATTCAGCTTGTAGTGTGTGTGATGTAGACATCTTTTTATTATTCCAACAGCTTGCCTTTTTGTTCCACTGCATTAGTGTGTCATAGGTTTCCAAATATGTCAAGGTAGACCTATGATGCAGACGTCATCTTTAAGGGTGATAGATAAACTTAGACACACAATAGCAAGGTGAGATTCTGGAGGGAGTGAGCACTATTTGTCTTTTTTCAGGCTTTTAAAGGTTGTTGTGGCCCCATTGTTTTAAACAAACTTTGTAATAAACTTTGTAGTAAACTTTGTTTCCTTCCGGATCAATAAAGTGGCTCTTTTGTTCTGACCGTCTTCTTTTTATCAGCTTAATTACTTGTAGTATACTACTCTCATTACTTCAGTACATAATTACTTGTAGTATACTACCCTCATTACTTTAGTACATAATTACTTGTAGTATACTACTCTCATTACTTCAGTACATAATTACTTGTAGTATACTACCCTCATTACTTTAGTACATAATTACTTGTAGTATACTACTCATTGTTTCAGTACATAATTACTTATAGTATACTACTCTCATTACTTCAGTACATAATTACTTGTAGTATACTACCCTCATTACTTTAGTACATAATTACTTGGAGTATACTACTCTCATTGTTTCAGTACATAATTACTTGTAGTATACTACTCTCATTGTTTCAGTACATAATTAGTTGTAATCTACTATTCTCATTATTTCAGTACATAATTACTTGTAGTATATTACTCTCATTGTTTCAGTACATAATTACTTGGAGTATACTACTCTCATTACTTTAGTACATAATTACTTGTAGTATACTACTCTCATTGTTTCAGTACATAATTACTTGTAGTATACTACTCTCATTACTTCAGTAGATAATTACTTGTAGTATTCTACTCTCATTGTTTCAGTACATAATTAGTTGTAATCTACTATTCGCATTACTTCAGTACATAATTACTTGTAGTATACTACTCTCATTACTTTAGTACATAATTATGGATTATTTGTCCTACAAGTAATCTAGACTTTTACTTCTTGTTCTCAGTAGGTGCACTTGAGCCTCTGTCAAAGGCTGTATTTTCAAGATTCAAGATTGTTGTTATTACATCTGATTATACTAGTATAAGAGAGTAATATTCCTGTGTTTTGTGTGTGTGTGTCGGAGGGGAAGGGTCTAGTGCAAAGACTGACATCTCATTACACTAGTATAAGAGAGTAATATTCCTGTGTTTTGTGTGTGTGTGTCGGAGGGGAAGGGTCTAGTGCAAAGACTGACAGGCACAGGCTTAGGCTGTTTTTGTTTCCATGTTCATGATTCTTATAGTTTGGTAGACAAAACTGTTCTAGAGTCAGGGGGTCCGAGCCGTAAGACTTCGATATTACTTTCCAGATGGTTGCAGCCATGATGGCTGGAGTCCATACTGCCTCTTCTGGCCAATTGATGTATGGCCTGTTATATAAGTCGTGGGTGGAGGGCAGATACAAGCCACAGATGCCTTGTGCTGTGTGGAGGGCAGATACAAGCCACAGATGCCTTGTGCTGTGCTCACAACTCTTAGTGCTTTTCCTGTGGTTGCAGAGAAGCTTCCCAACCATGGATTGATGCCTCCAGTCAGGATGCTCTCTGCTGTGCCTCTGGAAAAGGCCATCTAAGGTGGAAGAGACACTATTGGGCTTTCTTAGCAGACTGGTCAGTGTGACCATCCCAGGTCAGGTCTTCTGTGATGTTAACACCAAGGAACTTGAAGTTGTTGACCCTTTCCACAGTAGCACCACTGATGGTAATGTGGTCAGACTGATCTCCTTTCCTCCTGAAGTTTACAATGAGCTCTTTGCCATGTTGAGAGACAGGTTGTTCTCCTGAAACCACTGCGTTAGGTTGTTAACTTCTCTGCTGTAGGCTGTCTCATCATTGTTGGTAATCAGACCAATTACAGTAGTGTATTATTAAGCAAACTTAATGAGCGTATTAGAGTTATGCACAGCCACACAGGCATGAGTATACAGGGAGCAAGATACAAGGTTCATCATACAACCCTGGGGGCTCCTGTGTGGATGGTCCAGGAGGATAAAGTGATAGAGCCCATTCTCACCACCTGGCGCCTCACTGACAGGAAGTCCAGGATCCAGACTGCGGTGTAGACCAAGACTCCTGAGCTTTCTGTCAGGTGTACTGGGGACAATGGTGTTAAATGCAGAACTATAGTCTATGAACAGCATCCTTACATAATATTATATAATATTATTATATAATGGGAGCTATCTGTAGCCCTTAGTTACTGCCTTAGATGTAGAGTCCAAAAAGTAGGCTGTTTTGACAACCCGCTTTAATGCTGTCTCTGACAGGCTATGCAGAATGATAGAGGCCGAGTTCTTGTTCAGAATATGTCCCTGCAACACACAGGCAATTACCCTACAAATAATTATAGGCTATATGTGATGGACAGGGTCGACATTTTTGTGATTCTGGCATTTATAATAATAGCACGCTATAATATAAATACTCTAATTCTGTATCGTTACAGGATACATGGTTTGGAGGGCGTTTCGATAAATGCTTTTATTTTGACGATGTATTTCACCCGGAAATAAAGATCATGCAGCATGCTATTACTGTTGCCAGCGAACAAGTGAGCGAACGCGGATGTTGGAAGCATGGGTTTGGGGCACTAACTAAGCGGAAGCACACAAAACAAAGAAACCCCCCTTAAACAGGGCTAGTGGGCGTTTTGGAGTTTGTCGGAGCCAACAGCAGTTCAGTAAAGCTTATGTTTAAGGGCGAACCTCAGTCAAGTGAAGGGAGATCCGATAACCACATCACATTACAGCAAAGACATAATCAAGATGATGCAACTGAAGCTTGCTACTTCTAAGGTGAGTTTGTGGTGCAACCGGCAATTTGGTTAACCTTCGATAACCTTCTCAATGGAAAAGTGTATCATTGTCGGTGTGCTGGCAATAGTATATTTATATGACATGTATTCTCATATATTCTAACTTCAAATCACACTAAAACACAACCTTACTTCTAAGTCCTGATCCGTGAAATATAGCCAGCTAGCGATAACGATGTAACGTTAACGAAGCTCGTGTTTGTAACGTTAGAAAGCAAGTGTTTTGAAACCCGATGAAGGTTTAGGTGAAGCGCTGGCTGTCACAGCTCGAGTTCAGATCGATCAGGAGCAGGACGCGCATCAGCTTTCAAACGCAAGCCCTTGGTAATGTAACGTTGGTCACTGTGTGAGTCACACTAGATGTAGTGGTGGCAGAATTGTGGTGTTTTTGATCCTGTGTTGCTTGGTTTGTGCTGTCAGACAATGCGGATAAATCCATCATCAGTAGCCGACTGATGGATCTCTTACCAAGTAACTTTAATACTGTATCGTGAAGCGTGCATGGAAGGCTGGTCGGGAATAGGCTTGAGGTCATACTCTTTTTCAAGGACATAACTTGAGAGATATCTCCCGCGGGTTCACCCGGAGATGTATTATTGTGTGAGTGGATGTGGCCAGCTTGCCGCTCCTGCGCCTCCGCAGCTTTAGCCCCAGTGTGTGAGGCGGATTAACCCACATCCAGTCGGATTGTGTGAGTGACGGAGCGGCGTTGGCCAGTCGCCCCACTGTAAACTGACCCGGATCAGTCTGCTAGCTCGCCAAATATCCTGGCAAGCCACGAGTGACCACAGCTGTCAAATCCAACCTCAGCGGAAACTGACAGTCCAGTCTTAGTCTTTGCTCTCGCCAGCTAGCGGTCGTGTTGCCCCTAGCGCAGGCACATTGACGTGCCGCTGTGTGTGTGTGTGTGTGTGTGTGTGGTACACCGATGCTGTTACACCGCACCTTCCAGCTCAGATTGCTGAATCGCCCCATCCTCCGTCACGATGTCCGCAGATAGCACCCTCTCTCTCAGCCGATTCACCGCGAGGGGAGGGGTGCGGTGCGGCGCGACGCGGCGCTTAACCTTGTGATGGCGAGAGAGGCTGAACTGACGGCGGCATCGGCTACCGCTACTTTTAAGTACAGGCAGTTTGAACATTGTTGAAATGGTTCATAGCACCAAATAACATTGATCGAATTATACGAATAAATGAGAGAAAGAACACATATACAGTACGATGATAATAATCCTTTTAATTTCTAATAATGCCAGTGAAGGTGGTGGCCATAAGGACTGGAATGTGATGAGAAATGGGTGCACTCTGATGCTGCTGAATTGGCCGGCAGTCGTAGCGTCATTACTGGGAGACGGGCTTGTCCGGGGGATTAGATGGCCCATCTCCTCATCAGTTTGCCAGTCACTAGAGCCGCTGCACTCCTGCTCGCTAAACGGCTGTTGTTTGGAGGGCGATCGGCAGTGCTTTGGAAGCCCCCTCCTCCGGGCCCCTACCCCCGGCGATCCACTGGCGGTGCTGGGGCAGTGTGTTTTCCCCGCTTGCCTCATGAATATTCATGATGTCACCGTCTGACCTACTTCGACTTGGTTTAGGACAAGGCTGGTTCTTAATTACAGAAGAAATCGCAGAGTTGAATAGTGAACACCGCACAGCTCAGCTCAGCTCAGCCCAGCTCGACTGAACACGGCGTCTAGGACAGCGCCACCTACAGCTCTTATGAGGTGGTGCTCCACAGGTCCACTGCCGTTCTTCAGAAGAGTCTGATATAGAATATCTGCAGAGCAATTGTGGATATGGGAGTGAAGTGCACAGGCCACTGCTGAGACGTGCAGGCGTGTTTCACTGGCACATTAACACATTGAAACACTGGACACACACACACATATATATTCCCACCCCCACCTGCTGGCCCTCAAGCACAGTTCATCTGCTTCCCTGCTGTGGTCATAAGTCTGCAACTGCGACTGCAACTGCAACACACACACACACACACACACACACACACACACACACAGAGCCCTTCATGGGGTCTGTAAATCCTTTGGCCCCCCGTGACCCTCCACAAATATCCTTTCTGGGAAACAGTTCACTCAGAAATGGTAAGACAGTCTCAACCTGCGCGCATGTAGGTACACAAGAGCTATTCTGCTCTTTATTCATCTGGGATGAACACACACACACACACACAAACTCTCTCTCTCACACACACACACACAAACACACACACACACACACGGTTATATTTATATATGCCGACAATCCCCCCAGTTTAACCTGTGGGTTCAGCCCCTGGAGCGCTGCTGGATAGACCCCACTGCCCTGAGAGAGAGAGAGAGAGAGAGAGAGAGAGAGAATAATAAGGGATAGAAAGAAAAGGGGGATCACAGAGGAGAGAATGAGGAAAGAGAGGA
>PYXC01001808.1:132500-140000 GCA_015244755.2 Tenualosa ilisha | reverse complement strand
AGAATATGAATGATGGTGTAAAGTATTTGAATCCAGGTTTAGGTTTCATATTAGGCCTGTCTTCTTTTCAAAGCAGTAGACATTCTTCTTCACACACACACACACACACACACACACACACACACTGCTAGACTACAGTCTATATGGCTGTCATAACTGTCATAAACACATTTCACACACACTTACACACACACACATAGTTTGACTCTTGAGTGGTCAACCAACTGGAGTAACACTCTACTATTTGTAAATCGCTAGACTACCTCCAGTCACCACGGAGCGACGCATAAGACATGTGACCTCACGTTCAGCTCGTCAGGTTCAGTTAGGAAAGCTGCATTTTGGCTTTACTGTTTCTGTGTAGTAGTTTGACCCGGAGATCAACACAGGCAGTGTTAAAGTGAGATTGTGTTCAATTGTGTTCAATTAATATCTATTAGAACTCTCTGTGATGAGGTAGTGGAAACACACACACACCCCCTCCCCATTCTCTCTCTTCATCTGTGTGTGTGTGTGTGTGTGTGTGTGTGTGTGTGTGTCAGTGTGTCAGTGGAAAGCAGAGGGATGAATTATTGACTCAGCAACAGCAGACACCAAGCACACAGATCAGATGGCCGACTGCAGAGAGAAAAGGGGGAGGGATGGAGGGAGAGAGAGGGATGGAGGGAGAGAGAGGGATGGAGGGAGAGAGAGGGTGTTTTTGTTTGTGTGCCAGGTGGAGAGGGGTGGTGTGCGTCGACTGTGCTTCCTGTCCTCATCCAATAGAGGTCCTCTGCCTCTGTGTGTGTGTGTGTGTGTGTGTGTGTGTGTGTGTGTGTGTGTGTGTCCTCTGCCTCCAGCTGTTTACACTGGAGAATTTAGAGGAGCTTAAAAACTCCGAATACCTCCAAGCAGTGCATTGTCTACAGTACACACACACACACACACACACACACACATACACACACACACAGACAGACAGACAGCTTTAGTGATTGGTTGGTTGATTGATTGCTCCATTGATTGGTGATTGGTTTGATGTGTCTACTAGGCATTGAATGTGATTGATTGATTGACTGACTGAATGATTGATTAATTGGTTTTTGTGGTAGGCACCGTGGCTGGCTTGCGAGACGGCTCAGCTATGTTCTGTTTGTTCTGGAGCGAGACGTGCAGAAGGACATGTTTGCTCGGAACGTGGTGGAGAACGTGTTGAAGAACAGCAGGTGAGTCAGGGGACGTCAGTCAGAGTGACCACTTTCACTCACACACACACACACACACACACACACACACAGTGACCTCAGAGTCATTGACCTTCCCTCTCACACACTGTGACCTTTGACCCTGTGACCTTCCTCGTGCAGGGTGGAGGGTGCCATCCTGGAGGTGGCGTTGCAGGAGGAGGGGGCTGAGGCAGGGGAAGAGGCGGACC
This sequence comes from Tenualosa ilisha, assembly GCA_015244755.2. NCBI lineage: Eukaryota > Metazoa > Chordata > Actinopteri > Clupeiformes > Clupeidae > Tenualosa > Tenualosa ilisha. The sequence goes on along the minus strand of PYXC01001808.1, from coordinate 138,586 downwards.
AGAAGGCCGTGCAGAAAGTTCAACGCAAGGCCCGGAACCTTCTACAGGAGATGGTGGCCAACATCTCACCCGGCCTCATCAGGTCAGTCTCATCCTAGGTGACCTCAGGTCAGAGGTCAATCAGCCGTCAGTGCACATACGTAACTTCCTGTTTTCAGCCCCAACCTGTCAGGGGCTGGACGGATCACTTTTAATGGTGGTGTTACTGGGTGCTGATTGGTCAGTGCTGGTCTCATACTAGTGCTGATTGGTCAGTGGTAATGTTAATGAGGGCTGATTGGCCAGGGCTAATGTTACTGAGTGCTGATTGGTCAGTGTGTGTGTGTGTGTGTGTGTGTGTGTGTGTGTGTGTGTGTGTGTTCCAGGCTGACTGGCTGGGTGCTGCTGAAGCTCTTTAACGGATTCTTCTGGAGCATCCAGATCCACAAGGGCCAACTGGAGATGGTGAAGAGGGCTGCCGCAGAGGTACACACACACACACATACACATACACATATGCGTACACGCACATATGCACACACACACACATGCACACACACACATATGCACACACACACATATGCGTACACGCACATATGCACACACACACACATGCACACACACACATATGCGTACACGCACATATGCACACACACACACACGCACACACACACACATACACACGCGGAAATGGAAATGTGATGTGATGAAGAGTATATACTTGCCTCTTCTTTGTGGAGCGACAGGTGATGTCATATGACCAACCCAGTTACATTTTTGGCAGTTGTGTAATGTGTGTGTGGTGTGTGTGTGTGTGTGTGTGTGTGTGTGTGTGTGTGTGTGTTTCAGAACAATGTGCCTCTGGTGTTCCTCCCTGTGCACAAGTCTCACATTGACTACCTTCTCATCACCTTCATCCTGTTCTGCCACAACATCAAAGCTCCGCACATCGCCGCCGGCAACAACCTCAACATTCCCATCTTCAGGTGAGGGAGAGAGGAGTGTGTGTGTGTGTATCTGAGCATGCTGGGTCTGCTGTGTGTGTGTGTGTGTGTGTGGTGTGTGTGTGTGTGTGTGTGTGTCTGTGTCTGTGTCTGTGTGTCTATGTGTCTGTGTCTGAGCATGCTGGGACTGCTGTGTGCGTGCATAAACATGCAGGGTCTGCTGTGTGTGTGTGTGTGTGTGTGTGTGTGTGTGGCGCGCATGCGTGTGTGTGTGTGTGTGTCTGAGCATGCTGGCTCTGCTATGTGTGTGTGAGTATGTGTGTGTGTCTGAACATGCTGGGTATACTGTGTTTGTGTGCGCTTGCCTGTGTGTGTGTGTGTGTGTGTATCTGAGTTTCCTTGCTCTGCTGTGTATGTGTGTGTATGTGTGTGTGTGTGTGTCATTGGGTGTGTCACTGAGATATGGATTGCCAGTGTATTCATGTGTTACGCATATGGGTGTAATTTGTTTGTGAGAGTGAGTAAATGTGTGTGTGTGTGTATGTTTATTTATGGGTATGAGTGTGTTACAGGGAGCTTGCCCATCTATGCGTGAAGGGTGTGTGTGTGTGTGTTGTGTATGTGTGTGTGTGTGTGTGTGCTTTGTGTTTGTATGTGTGTGCGTGTGTGTGTGTGTGTGTGTGTTTTGTGTTTGAATGTGTATGTGTGTGTGTGTGTGTGTGTGTGTGTGTGCTTTGTGTTTGTATGTGTGTGTGTGTGTATGTGTGTGTACTTTGTGTTTGTATGTGTGTGTGTGTGTGTATGTGTGTGTGTGTGTGTGTATGTGTGTGTGTGTGTGTGTGTGTGTGTGTATGTGTGTGTGTGCGTGTGCATGTGGTGTGTGTGTGTGTGTGTGTCTCACCATCAGTCTGTCTCTGTTCTGTGCAGTACGCTGATCCGTAAGCTGGGCGGGTTCTTCATCCGCCGCCGCCTGGACGAGACTTCAGACGGCAAGAAGGACGTCCTCTACCGCTCCCTCCTGCACGCGGTACGCCTGCCGTTGCCATGGCAACGCACCCACACTCCGTCATACTCAGGGCAGCGCTTCCTGAAACGTTGACCTCTCACGCGACACACTGAACAAACCTCTCAGAGCACACACACACACACACACACACACACGCTGCCTGTAGGACCTGTTCGAAGGACAGGACCTGTTGTGTAGGCTGAGAGTACCGGTAAGGCAGTGGATCCAGTGAGTCTGCATGCCTGTAGTCTACACACTAGAACGCAATAAATCTGTGTGTGTGTGGTGTGTGTGTGTGGTGTGTGGTGGTGTGTGGTGCGCGTGTGTGTGTGTGTGTGTGTTTTCTGGACTGATGACAGTACACAGAGGAGTTGCTACGGCAACAGCAGTTCCTGGAGGTGTATCTGGAGGGCACTCGCTCCCGCAGCGGCAAACCGTCTCCGGCGCGCGCAGGGATGCTCTCCATCGTCGTGGATACGCTCTGCACCAGCAACATCCCTGACGTGCTCATCGTGCCCGTGGGCATCTCCTACGACCGCATCATTGAGGGCAACTACAACAGCGAGCAGCTGGTACACACAAGCGCACACACACACACACACACAGGCACAGACTAACAGACAGAACCATGTGACTATGAGCATGTGACTATGAGGCTATGCTTACACACACACACACACACACACACCACCTTACACACACACACACACACACAACAATGAGAATGCTTACTTTATTTCTGCCCATGAAGTGCAACAATGAGAATGCCCACTTTATTTCACACAGTATCTGTTCTGCTATACTCCACACACACCACACACACACACACGCACACGCACGTCATAAATATCCTTTGTACATCTGAGGTTAGTTTCACCCATGCGGACACAATTTTCCTTGGTACGTGTGTGTGTGTGTGTGTGTGTGTGTGTGTGTGGGTGTGAGACAGAGAGAGAAAGACAGCATCTGTGTTATTGTTGACTGAGCAGGTATGTTACTGGGGAGAAAAGAGCCCTTTGTTTTTATTAAGAATTTGCAATGAACCATATCTTTCTCTCTTTTTCTCTCTCTTTCCTTCTCTTCCTTCCTGTCTTTCATCCTTCCTTTCTTTCTTTCTTTCTCTCTCTGTCCCTCTCTCCTAGGGGAAGCCCAAGAAGAATGAGAGTTTGTGGGGCGTGGCCTGTGGAGTGTTTAGAATGCTGAGAAAGAACTATGGGTGTGTCCGTGTCGACTTCACCCAGCCCTTCTCCCTCAAAGTGAGTGTGTGTTTGTGCGTGTGTGTGTGTGTGTGTGTGTGTGTGGTGTGTGTGTGCGTGTGCATGTGTGTGAGTATGACTCAGATTCTAGCTTTCTATTATTCTGTGACTATGATTGTGTGAGTGTGACTCAATGCATTGTTTAGTTGTTATAGGTGTTAATTGGTGTGTGTGTGTGTGTGTGTGTGTGTGTGTGTGTGTCGTCCGCAGGAGTATCTGGACACCCAGCGCTGTCGGCACCTCCCGTCTCCTCTGTCTTTGGAGCAGATGCTGCTGCCAACCATCATAGACGCACAGTACGCATCACTTCCTCTTCCACTTCCTGTTTTCAATTACCACACTCTGTGCCACACTCACACACACACATACAGACACACACGCACACACATACAGTCTCACACAAACATATCGCCCTTCTCGCACTCGTACACATGCATGCACACACACACACACACACACACACACACACACACACACACACACACACACACACACACTCTCACACAAACATATCGCCCTTCTCAAACTCAGGCACACCATTACAAATATTCCAAACTATGAACTGTTATTGTAGACGGAATTATTATTATTTTAGTCCAGATTTAGTAGTTTTAGTGCATTCTGAGGAAGTTCAGGTGAATAGCTGTGGCCATGTGTGGTCCATAAGTTAATTTGGCTGGGTTGACCTTTGACCTTTGACACATGGCCTAGGCTACTTCACAGGAGGCAGTGTTCCTGTACATTCTTCTTCTTAATATTTCAAAATAAAACACAATTTAACTGTCAGTTTTGGCAAAGATAGGCCTTTTCAGTACAGAAGAAACTAATGAGAAGATAGCTTGTGGATACCAGAACACAATGAACGTAGCCTATGAGACAGATACCAGAACACAATGAACGTAGCCTATGAGACAGATACCAGAACACAATGAACGTAGCCCTGAGTAGCCCTGAGTAGTCCTGAGTAGTCCTGAGTAGTCCTGAGTAGTCCCAGCAGTCTAATGTTGCTCCAGATGAATGTAGCTCTCACTCAGAAATGTCATCAGATCTTCAAATGAGTGCAGCTGACTTTTTTGCCATCACTGACATCACTAATTCCACTTATTACTTAAGGGCACTAAAATGTGTGCATTATATTTCAGCAAAGTGTTTTTTGTTATGTGTTGTCTGCCCAGTACCCATAGCCCATAAGTGCCCTGGCCTCACATGAAGAGCCCTTGCTTCATTCATGGCTTCAACCTAGAGTCATCAGTGACTAAAAAGGTGTTTGTGAGGCGGGTGAGACTGTGTCTCATGAGGGGTCATAAGCATCCTGTTTTACTGTGCTGCCAGGCCCACACACACACACACACACACACACACCTGTAAAGTTGTTGCAGTAGCGTCCTCACACACATCAGCTGCTGTCCTCTCTTGCAGAGAAGCTGCTGGAGATGCAGATGTGATCCAGATGTGGTTTGTGACGTCACTCAGTAACCAGAGCCGTCGTTTAATCACTGGGACAGACATTAGTGGTGTTGATACAGATGCAGAAATAATTCAAACAATTCACTTTCAGTCACACTGATGAAGCTCAGTGATGATGATGATGATGATGGGTGGTGGTGGTGAAGGTGATGGTGAAGGTGGTGGTGGTGATGTTGATGATGATGATGATGGGTGGTGGTGAAGGTGAAGGTGGTGGTGGTGGTGGTGATGAAGGTGCTGTGATTCCTCTAGGCCAGACGAGGCGCTGTTTCGGGATGAAGAGCAGCCGGTGTCCAGAGACCTTCATGACGAGTCCTGGAGGAGGCAGGTGATCTCCAACCTGGCCCGCCACGTCCTCTACAGTAAGCACTACATTTCCCATCAGCCACTCGGCACCTGCTCAGGGAAGCACTACATTTCCCATCAGCCACTCGGCACCTGCTCAGGGGCTTGTCCGACTTGGCTGTCTGGTTTAAAGCAACGCGTTCTGGGAGGCAATCAGGCTTTTTCATTGGACGAAAGCTCATGCTGTAAGCACTCAGTTCCACCCAGTTAGCCAGCCAGCCAGTCGAGCCCAGTGGGGTGTGCAGGACCCACTGGGAACTGGGAGAGAATGCTAGTGATGTTTATGACCCACTGGGAACTGGGAGAGAATGCTAGTGATGTTTATGACCCACTGGGAACTGGGAGAGAATGCTAGTGATGTTTATGACCCACTGGGAACTGGGAGAGAATGCTAGTGATGTTTATGACCCACTGGGAACTGGGAGAGAATGCTAGTGATGCTTAGTCATTGGAGGCCACTGAGTGCTGTCAGGATGATATAAAACCACTTTGGTACATCACAGCCCAGATAGCCCCCATAGGTGCACTTCAGCTGCCATAGCCCCCATAGGTGCACTTCAGCTGCCAGCCCCACTGTTTGGCCTTTGTTTCATTTGTCCTGCTGACTCGATGACCTCAAACAGCGGGGCTATGAGCTGGAGATGGCCAGGGTTCTCCTTTAAAGGAACAGGGTACATGGCTTGGAACAGGGCTGCTTGTTAACATGAATGTTTTACACATCAAACACTGTGGAGTCAGTCAGCCCAGGCCCCTGTTCTCTGAGGCTGCCGAGTGCTGTTGGTAGGTATGAGAGCGACAGCATTTGGTACGACGTAGACCAATTAGCAAACTGGCAGCTAACGCTAACAGACGAGGGCGTAAGAAAACAAAACCCCCCTGCCCTCATGACTCAGTGCTGGCTCCCGCTTCGCCACTTGGGCTACGATGCACCAAGTTCTGTGTGCCTACAGACAGCACACGGCAACGTGAAACAACAGGGCTACGGGTTGATTCACTCCAGATAGTCCCTTTAAGGGCTTCTTGTAAATGTGTGTGTGTGTGTGTGTGTGTCTGTTTGCAGCGGCCAACAAGTCCTCAGCAATCATGTCC
>PYXC01001808.1:115000-127500 GCA_015244755.2 Tenualosa ilisha | reverse complement strand
TCTATCCAGGGCTTCAGTCTGCTGTAGACACACACACACACACACACACACACACACACACACACACACACACACACGCGCACACACTCTCAAACAGCAAACTGCTAGCGTCCACATCTATCCAGGGCTTCAGTCTGCTGTAGACAAACACACACACACGCGCGCACACACTCTCAAACAGCAAACTGCTAGCGTCCACATCTATCCAGGGCTTCAGTCTGCTGTAGACAAACACACACACAGATAAATACACCACACACACACACACACACAGATACACACGGTTACACACACCTTCAGACCACAATCTATTGCACTACAAGGCTTGAGTCTACTGTAGAGCCGCACATACACAGATGCAGAGAACACACGTACACACACACACACACACACACACACACACACACACACTGTACATACCCTTAGCGTACTATACTGTATCTGCACTCATTTATAGATAAATATACACCTTCGTAAACACACACACACACACACACACACACACACACGGACGCACATCTGGACAGGCTCTATCCACCTCCTGTTTAAGGGCTTGAACTGCCTTCTCTTATTCATCAAGAGGCCACTGTGAAGATGTTAACCTGGACGTGCCTTCCTTGCACGCGCACGCACGCACACACACACACACACACACACACACACACACACACACTCACACACACACACATCATAGCCTTTCGGTTTGCCAGTGAAAGTCAAGCGGCATTAAACAAGTTATTCGGAGTTGGGGGACTGAATGAATTGTATGACACCCCCTCTTTATAAGGTTCTAGTGATAACCTAGTCACTCCCTCTCCATAGTGACTGTAGAGGTACAACTTATAACCTTGAGTCCAGCGTAAGAATGTCTACCTTCACACAACCAGACTGGCCATTAGAAGCACGGACGCCCATAGGCAGGACTCAGAGGACTCCTCCAGTGTAGTTATGAGCATTTGAACTCTCTGCCGCAACTTGAAAATAGTTTGATCTATTACTGTGTAATTAATGGATGTTTCGATATGTCTGTATGTCTGTATGTATGTCTGTATGTCTGTATGTATGTATGTGTGTGTGTGTGTGTGTGTGTGTGTGTGTGTGTGTGTGTGTGTGTGTGTATGTATGTATGTATGTATGTCTGTGATCATGGTCTGTTTCCTTAGGCTTTTCTTAGGCATTGGTGGTACTGAGAGGAGATCAGATGATCTCTCTGAGTTCATGCCCTGAGCTAAAAGGTCACACAGGGGTCAACGAGTTCAGTCCTGTGCTTCACAACTAGTCTCTTCTCTTCCGTTATAAATTTCTCAGAGTTGACATTATGTGTATTTTGTTTTGTTTGTTTTGTTGTTTGTTTGTGTTGTTTATTTTCATCAGTGTTCTCTCTGATTGTAAGTCTGCTCAGAGAGGCATCATGTGTCACATAAGTGGTCATGTGACCAGGAAGTTATGACGGACAGGAAGAGAGAATAAAATAGTTCTCTGAGTGTATAGTCAACAAGTGCAGACCTCCTCTTTCTGCTGTGCATCTCCTGAACATTACTCACACAAACTGAATCTGCTAGATTAACTCTCATCTGTATGTTAGATTAGTGCAAAGTGTGTTAAGTTCAGACTTAGCCATGTTAAGATAATATGTATGGGTAACACACCTGTGAGTTAAATACCCATTCAACCCAGTGTTATACCACCCAATTTTGAGGTAGGCTAAAGTTTACCTCTGGACTACGCCAGTGCTCGGGCTGTGCTAAAGCATAGTGCTTATCTGTGGAATAAGCTAGCAGTTTCCCGTTGGCTAGGCTAACAAATAACTGTGGGCTAGACTAGTGCTTAGCTGTAGGCGAGGCTAATGTTTAGCAGGAGGTTAGGCTAGCACTCAGCCCTGGGCTAGACTAACACTCAGCAGTAGGCTAGGCTAGTGCTTAGCTGTTGTCTAGGCTAATGCTTCACTGTTGGATTGGTCATTAATGTGAATGCTCCCCTGTGAATTGGGCTAATATCCAAGCAATTTGTAGAAATTAAGTCTCTAGACAAGGCACTTAGAAGCGTCTGATTCTATCTGTTCCCGTTTGAAGTGAATAAGTGAAAGTGTGTTGATAAAGCAGAGGCATGTGTGGCATGAGTTTGCTGGTGTGTGCAAAGGTATGTGAATGATGAAAGTGTGTGGAAGTGTTGTATAGTGTTCAGTGTGCTAGAGTGTTTCTGTGTTGGGAAATCTAAGCATACTGAGACATAAACTAAGATGTGGTGGCCTGTGCTGAAGAGTATGGGTCAGATGCTTGTTTGTATGTGCGTGCATGCGTACGTACCATGACGATGTATATAGCCTAATTGAGTCTAATATGAGTCTAATATGTTTGTCATTGGACTGTGTCCTCTGCAGTCCTGTGGAGGGAAATGGCCGTGACGGCCAGTAAGGTGCTGTGCTGTGCTTTGTCTGTGTAGATCACCTGAGGTTCTGTGCTGTGTCTGTGTAGATCACCTGAGGTTCTGTGCTGTGTCTGTGTAGATTACCTGCATGTCTGGTTGTTGGAGGCAGGAGCCTTAAAAACTGATTCTTCTCGCTCCTACACCCTATTCTTTACCTGGACCATCAGATCAATACTCACTCTCTACCTGAACTACCAGATCAATAATGACTCTACCTGAACTACCAGATCAATAATGACTACCTGAACTATCAGATAGTTTATGATTCTTGACCAGGACTATCAGATAGTTTATTATTTTTGACCTGGACCATCAGATGATTGATGAATGACTCTTAAGTGATGGTTCTAATGCTGGCTCCTCACAGTCCTGCTGTTTGGAAGTGAGGCTGGGTAGACGTGCACTGCTAGACCGCCACTCTTCTTGGTTCACCTGGTTAGCTTCTGTTAGATGTGCTGCACAGCCAAGCCATGTACCATGTTGCATGTAGCATAGCTGAGTCATATAGACTGCAGCAGCAGTCATGTAGTAGTGTAGCATAGCAAAGTCATGTAGCCTACTGCAGCAGTCATATAGTTACAGTTAGTGTAACATAGTTAAGTAACATAGCTAAGTCATGTAGCCTACTGCAGCAGTGACACACTAGTGGTGTAGCATAGCTAAGTAGATGTGGGCTACATCATGTAGCCTACTGGAGCAGTGACACACTAGTGGTGTAGCATAGCTAAGTCATGTAGCCTACTGCAGTAGATACACACACACATACACACATCTGCCTGTATCAGTGATGTCTGTGTGTGTGTGTGTGAGGCTAAGCAAAATTAACCAGGGGGCCAAAGTCCTGTGTATAAGAAAACAAGAGAGAGAGTGAGTGAGTGTATGCTATTGCTATTGAGACACAGGACTACAGTGAGGTCATTAACTTGTGTGCGTGTGTGTGTGTGTGTTTATTACCTAGTTAGGGGTTTATTAGGGGCAGCATGATGTTGCATGTCGGTTAATAAAGAACAGGTGAAGGGTCACAGATTGGAAAAACAGCAGAAGTGTGTGTGTGTGTGTGTGCTCTCTGCTCCTCTCTTGGTAGTGCCTGTTTTGTTTATTTATTGTTTAACCTTTTTATTTTCTCAGTTCCATCTGTCACTCTCTCCATCGCACACATTCTCATGCTAACACTCACTTCATGTTTTTACTCAGTTTTGTATTTTGTTGCAAAATCACAAATTGTGAAATGTTTTCTTTCAGACCGATGTTAGTGAATGAACTGGTGTATTTGAATGTGATTGACAGTAGAATAGTTTCTGCAGCTGGACGAGGTGTATCGCCCTAACAAGCAGGCTTAGTTATCTTCTATTATACACTCATGAGGCCCTTACTAACAGCCTGCGTCCCCTACTGATGATGTGGATGTTTTGAATGAGGCCCTTACTAACAGCCTGCGTCCCCTACTGATGATGTGGATGTTTTGAATGAGGCCCTTACTAACAGCCTGCGTCCCCTACTGATGATGTGGATGTTTTAAATAAGGCTCTTACTAACTGCGTGACTGTACAGTCTGCGTCATCTACTGAGTGAGTCCTCACACTGACTGGAGGCCTTCTACACATAGGCAAAATAGCAATATATGCAGCGTACAGTAACATATAGTCAACATAGGCAGCTTACTGTAACACAGGCAATATATATGCAGAACATAGTAACACAGGCAATACAGGTGGCGTACTGTAACACAGGCAATACAGGCGGCGTACTGTAACACAGGCAATACAGGTGGCGTACTGTAACACAGGCAATACAGGCGGCGTACTGTAACACAGGCAATACAGGCGGCGTACTGTAACACAGACAGTACAGCAGTTTAGCCCAACCCTCAACCCTGTGGCAATATGGCCTTTCAACCTATCACCAGTGTAGTACTGCAACTCAATGGCAGATGTACAAATTACATAAGAGCACAATCTGTGTGTGTGTGTGTGTGTGTGTGTGTGTGTGTGTGTGTGTGTGTGAGGTTCATAAACCCTGACCTGTATAATACTACAACTCGATTACTAAAATGGAACACAGACATGAGCACAATTCTTCAGCTGGTGTCGTGTGTGTGTGTGTGTGTGTGCTGACCGCATGTGTGGCTGTCTAGTGTAGGATGAACTGGAACTCCCTGAGTTATCATAGGAATGTGTTGATTTTATCGCAGTGACCTCTTGACCTGGAAATAATTCTCCCTCTAACCCAGGCAGGCAGGAAGTGTAGGCTGTTCAGACATGGGGCCAGCGCTGACTCATGCATGTGACAGACATTAGGAGGGGGTTGCCCTCCACATACACACACACACACACACACACACACACACACACAGTCATGTCCATGCTCTACTGATGGACTAGAGGCCCTCTGCCTGAATGTAGTCTAATCTAATTTAACGTAATCTATGTACACCTAGGGTCATGGAGAGGTCACGTAGAGGCTGCCTAGATGGAACAGGAGACTTTTATTTTCAACAGATCCATCATTTCATCTTTAGTGTGCCAATGGGAGTGGGTCCAGTAGGCATAAACCTAGGCTAACACAAACACACACACACACAGATGTTTTTTTGTGGATTTTGTGTAGATAACACTCTCACAGATGAGGGTTGTTAGATACACACACACACACAAGTGTGTTGCAGTATTAGTCCTGGTCCTCCTGTATTCCTGTATTCACAGTTTCTTTGCAGCCATAGAGTTGCTTAGACCAGGTGCCACCATGTGAAGACCATGTGAAACACACAGTGCTGTAGATTGCTGCCCCCATGTGGAGACCATGTGAAACACACAGTGCTGTAGATTGCTGCCCCCATGTGGAGACCATGTGAAACACACAGTGCTGTAGATTGCTGCCCCCATGTGGAGACCATGTGTAACACACAGTGCTGTAGATTGCTGCCCCCATGTGGAGACCATGTGAAACACACAGTGCTGCAGATTGCTGCCCCCATGTGGAGACCATGTGAAACACACAGTGCTGCAGATTGCTGCCCCCATGTGGAGACCATGTGAAACACACAGTGCTGTAGATTGCTGCCCCCATGTGGAGACCATGTGAAACACACAGTGCTGTAGATTGCTGCCCCCATGTGGAGACCATGTGAAACACACAGTGCTGCAGATTGCTGCCCCCATGTGGAGACCATGTGAAACACACAGTGCTGCAGATTGCTGCCCCCATGTGGAGACCATGTGAAACACACAGTGCTGCAGATTGCTGCCCCCATGTGGAGACCATGTGAAACACACAGTGCTGCAGATTGCTGCCCCCATGTGGAGACCATGTGAAACACACAGTGCTGTAGATCGCCAGTGCCATCCTCTTGAGCTTGACTGGTCAGAGACAATGCTTTTAGTTTGCAAGTGTGTGTTTGGTGAATAGAGGCTCTGATTTCTGACTTAAATGCATTACGTACAACACACACACACACACACACACACAAATTATTCTTTTAGTTTATTTTAATGGTAATGCAGTGACGACTGCAGCATTTTAATGGTAATTTTAGTGGTTTTGGAGACCTGTTCCCATGATTGTTAACAGACATCTCCCCTGATGGTCTGAGACCACACACACACACACACACACACACACACACACAGGGAGGTAAAGCTTTGGAGCCTTTGTTACAGAGATGTACTTACTGACTGTATGTCTCGCCCACACACACACACACACACACACACAGACACACAGATGCACAGCTCTGAGTTATCCAGCACATGAACAGTCCCTTGTCTTTTGCAGAGATCCTATCTCTGGTGTGTGTGTGTGTGTGTGTTTCCCCTGAGATGGCTGAGGGGCTTGGTCCACTAGGGAGATGGTGGGAGGAACATTGCAGAGCTGGAGAGCTACAGACTCACTGTAGAATTCAGAACAGTTGAACAGATCCACTGATTGCCTGCCAGAGCCTTTGGGAGTGGCAGTCTACTGGTGACTCCCAGTGCTACACTTATGTCTCACGACCAAAGGAGACAGTGTGGGAGAGATGGAACTGATGATCTAGTGTGTGTGTGTGTGTGTGAGAGAGAGAGAGTAATACAACAGGTGTAGAGTGTGTGGGTGTGTGACTGCACCCTATCTGGATCGATGGATGATGGAAACCAGCTCTCATACATGATAACAAAGACCAGCAGATGGGAAGTAGCTGTAGTTGTCTTGGACCAATCAGAATGTAGCTCCTCCCCCTTATGTGCCAGTCAGCACAGGCATGCGGCTGATTGGTTGGGAGTTGAGGCCAGACTCTAGAATCCCTTCCTGTTCTCGTGGTGACGGACATGATTGATTTGAGAGTGTTGCAGGCATCTGTCTGAGCCTTAGCAGCTTTCTAAAACTACATTTCCCATAGTTCCCCAGTCTTTTATCAGCTTCTGCGGCGGAGCAGAATGTGTTGTCAGTGTGGGCCAGGCTTTCCCGCCCACAGCACCAATGTGGGTTTCAGTGATGGTGGAGTGTGTGTGTGTGTGTGTGTGTGTGTGTGTGTGTGTGTGTGTTAGCAAGAGAACTTGAAGCAAGAACTATATTTAGATGGTAGATGGAATTCTCAGTTGCAGAATTTATTTTATGCCACACTGTAAGCAGTCTGCAGAACACCAGCAACGGAGTGTGTGTGTGTGTGTGTGTGTGTGTACTGTATGTGTCATGATGCTAACTAGTGTGTGTGTGTGTGTGTGTACTGTATGTGTCATGATGCTACTGTGTCTACCATACACAACTACTGTGTATGTGTGTGTGTGTGTGTGTGTGTGTGTGTATGTGTGTCTGTCTACAATCATAGACCCTTGTTAGTATTAGTATAGTTGTGTATTAGTGTGTGTACCCCTGTACTGGCCCTGGATGTGTGTGTGTGTGTATGTGTGTGTGTGTATGTTCTGTTCCTGGAGTGTTCACTGACAAACCTGTTTTCCATTCAGTTTAAGCACAGATGTCTCTCTGCTCTGTTTGTTTGTTTGTTTGTTTGTTTATAAATAAATGAATGATTAATAACATACTACACCCCTGTCTCTGCCTCTTGACTCCTTTGAACAGACTGAATGTAGACTGTGTGTGAAAGGTTCCAGTAAGGGTGTGTGGAAGGTTCTAGATGAGCAACTAAAGAGGACCAGCTGGTGTCTGTACAATGCTCCATGGCCCTGGGGGTTGAGACTGTGTGTGTGTGTGTGTGTGTGTGTGTGTGTGTGTGTGTGTGTATGTATGTTTTTGTGTGTCTCACGTGTTTTCCCTGTGTCTGTGTGTGTGTATGTGAGGTCCAGAGGGAGTAGAGCTTAAGTTTTGTAACTAGTCAGAGCACTGAGATCTCCTTTGGACACACACACACACACACACTCACTCTCACTCTGAACCTCACACATGCGCATACACACTGAACCTCACACACACTCTGAACCTCTCACATGCGCACACTGCGCACACAAATCTCTCCAAGGCCGATTAGGAAAAAACACCAGTTAGTCATTTGAAAATGTCTCCCTCACAAATTTGTACACACACACACACACTCTCTAGATTAGAACATATACGGAGATCGTAGTACCCCATCAGTGAATCAAACACATAAAACCACACACACACGGACAGTAACTCAAACACAAACATGTAAGGCCGTTCATCAATTACACCACACACACACACACACACACAGTATCACCAACACAAACATGTGGAGTGTTACATAATGTGATGGGGATCTAAACAGGGACGAGCCCCTATCAGATTGGGGGAGATCCGGGCCTCGGGTCCCGTGGCGTGGTCCGATCCGTATCCATGTCTGATGCGTATCTTCCCGGCTGTGTTTCCCAGCGGCCCAAGGCATTGGGATGCTAATGGGGCCTAAGTGCCCATTTGAGTGGCAGAATGGCCTCATCAGTGCCCCCCACCCTCCTATCTGTCTGCCACCCCGCTCGTCTTTCACCCGCTCAGGTTAACCTAGCAGCAGGGAAGATCACCTGTTCTACACACTGCCCCCGTCCACACACACACACACACACACACACGCCCCCACGCCCTCATTCATGTAATTGCCCCATTTGAGTCTCCCATGATTGTCCAGGCAGCAAAAGCCCCCGCCGTGGGGCAGGACAGCAGAGGGGCATGCTGGGTTGTGTGTGTGTGTGTGTGTGTGTGTGGAGGGGGGCAGTGCGTAGAACAGGTGATCTTCCCTGCTGCTACGTTAACCTGTGGGGTCAGGGGACATCAAGAGCCATGTGAGGGGCTTATCTGCAATCATTATCACTACAGGGGCCCCTGTGTGTGTGTGTGTGTGTGTGTGTGTGTGTGTGTGTGTGTGTATCTACATCTACCTTTCTCCTTGCTAACCCACTTCCATTCTCTTATCTGTCAGTATGCATCATTGCCCTCACTAAGGGCTTCAGTTACACCCCCAACTGTTCATGTATAGACACGGAAATGTGTGTGTGTGTGTGTGTGTGTGTGTGTGTGTGTGTGCTGTCTGTGAGGCCTATCCGGGAGATGGTTAGGTCTACGTGTTCCACCTGTGTAGCCACACTGAAAGAGGCGCGTAAGTGAGCCACTGAATGAGAACGAGCATAGCCAGTCCTCACATAGCATTAGTGTCCTTTAGCATAGCCAGTCCTCACATAGCATTAGTGTCCCTTAGCATAGCCAGTCCACGCATAGCATTAGTGTCCCTTAGCATAGCCAGTCCTCACATAGCATTAGTGTCCCTTAGCATAGCCAGTCCACGCATAGCATTAGTGTCCCTTAGCATAGCCAGTCCTCACATAGCATTAGTGTCCCTTAGCATAGCCAGTCCTCACATAGCATTAGTGTCCCTTAGCATAGCCAGTCCTCACATAGCATTAGTGTCCTTTAGCATAGCCAGTCCTCACATAGCATTAGTGTCCCTTAGCATAGCCAGTCCTCACATAGCATTAGTGTCCTTTAGCATAGCCAGTCCTCACATAGCATTAGTGTCCCTTAGCATAGCCAGTCCTCACATAGCATTAGTGTCCCTTAGCATAGCCAGTCCTCACATAGCATTAGTGTCCTTTACCATAGCCAGTCCTCACATAGCATTAGTGTCCTTTAGCATAACCAGTCCTCACATAGCATTAGTGTCCTTTAGCATAGCCAGTCCTCACATAGCATTAGTGTCCTTTAGCATTAGTGTCCCTTAGCATAGCCAGTCCTCACATAGCATTAGTGTCCTTTAGCATAGCAAGTCCTCACATAGCATTAGTGTCCTTTAGCATAGCCAGTCCTCACATAGCATTAGTGTCCTTTAGCATAGCAAGTCCTCACATAGCATTAGTGTCCTTTAGCATAGCCAGTCCTCACATAGCATTAGTGTCCCTTAGCATTAGTGTCCTTTAGCATAGCCAGTCCTCACATAGCATTAGTGTCCTTTAGCATAGCCAGTCCTCACATAGCATCAGTGTCCTTTAGCATAGCCAGTCCTCACATAGCATTAGTGTCCTTTAGCATAGCCAGTCCTCACATAGCATCAGTGTCCTTTAGCATAGCCAGTCCACACATGGCATCAGTACAGCATAGCCAGTCCTCACATAGCATCAGTGTCCTTTAGCATAGCCAGTCCACACATGGCATCAGTACAGCATAGCCAGTCCTCACATAGCATCAGTGTCCTTTAGCATAGCCAGTCCTCACATAGCATTAGTGTCCTTTAGCATAGCCAGTCCTCACATAGCATCAGTGTCCTTTAGCATAGCCAGTCCTCACATAGCATCAGTGTCCTTTAGCATAGCCAGTCCACACATGGCATCAGTACAGCATAGCCAGTCCTCACATAGCATCAGTGTCCTTTAGCATAGCCAGTCCACACATGGCAAGTCCATACAGATGCACATATATGGAATTCACTTTTATCCATCAGATGAGGATCAAAAATCATGGATCATGTTGACATAGCATAGTGCTCTGTGGTACGACTTCCACCCTCTAAAGATGTGATTGTCAATAACCTACTAATAAGCTAATCGATAGCACTGCTAATCAATAACGATGCTATCATTTGCTAGTGGAATCTTCAGGTCTTGGCCTGTCCTGTACATTGGACCACTGCATCAAATCTCAACTGGTTTGTTTCAGCGTTGAGGCTTTTTGTTTCTGGATCTTCTGTCTTCTTTCTTCATGACAGATGCACAGACACACACACACACACACACACACACACACACACATTGCTTAGTGCCAGGTGCAAACACACGCTGCTTTAGTGTGTGTTGGTGTCAAGAACAGCCTTAATTACTAACTCCTTTGCTCTCATCTGGTTGCGAGCCGAGCAGCCATTTACGCAAAGAGGAACTCACTAACCCAGGGCTGCTCACACACACATAACACACACACATGCACACACACACAGGCCAGCAGCTGTAGAGGCCAGTCTGGGACACAGGCGTCTGTTTGAGCCCAGCACACAATCACAGCACAATCACCAGCGCCGCACAATGTCCTCCTCTCCACCCGTTGAAACACTAACCCTGAGAAAGGAACAAGTGTGCCCTCCTCTCCTTTCCCTCCTCCTCTCCTCTCCTCTCCTTTCCCTCCTCTCCTTTCCCTCCTCTCCCTCCTCCTCTCCTCTCCTCTTACTCTCCTCTGCTCCTCCTCTCCTCTCCTCTCCTCTCCTCTCCCTCCTCCTCTCCTCTCCTCTCCTCTCACTCTCCTCTGCTCCTCCTCTTCTCCTCTCGTCTCTCCCTCCCCCTTTCTCTTCCTCTCTCTTCTGTTTTCTCTTCCTCCTTTCTGTTCTCTTCTGTTTTCTCTCCTTTCTTTCCTCCTTTCACTTCCTCTCATCTGCTCTTCCTCTCTTCTGCTCTGCTGAACAGATGTGTGTGTGTGTTTTTGTGTGTGTGTGTGTGTGTGTGTGTGTGTGCAACTGGAAGAGGACTGCAAGGTTCTCATGGATTTTATCAGGTGTCTTTTAAGAGATGTAGTCTCAGACAGACCAGCCATGCACGCAAGCACACACACACACACACACCGGCAACACTTTCCAGAGTTGTATTCAGAGACAGATCGGCCAAACACACACACACTCACACACTTCCAGGAATCTACCTTTATGAATGGTAACCTGTGTGTGTGTTTGTGTGTGTGTGTGTGTGTGTAGTTGGAAATAAAGTGCCTGTCTCAGGAGAGGCATGTCTCAGTGCTTGACATTCACAGAGGGCTTTGTCCAATGTTCAACACTGCTCTCACCAAACAGACATGCCACAACACAGCTAACATCAGGGGTGTGGCCCCCTTACCGGACCCCTCAACACACACACACACACACACACACACACACACACACACCTCCCCTCCCCTCCCCGACCCTATAAACTGCCCCCACCCTCACGGCTCCGTCACTCAGCTCCTGGACAAACATGGCATCACTCTACTGCTGCGCCTAGATGCTACCTGTGCTCACCTGATCGCCACACTGCTCTCTCTGGTAAGAACACACACACACACACACACACACACTCCTCATCACACTGCTCTCTCTGGTAGGAACACACACACACACACACACACACTCCTCATCACACTGCTCTCTCTGGTAAGAACACACACACACTCCTCATCACACTGCTCTCTCTGGTAAGAACACACACACACTCCTCATCACACTGCTCTCTCTGGTAAGAACACACACACACTCCTCATCATACTGCTTTCTCTGGTAAGAACACACACACATGCTTCATTGCGCTGCTCTCTTTGGTAAGAACACAAACACTCACACACACACACACACACACACACACTCTGGAAGATGTGTTTTTGCACTGCAGCTGCTCTTAGATGCTGGCTGTGCTTGCTTCTTTGTCACACTGGTCTGTCTGGTAAGAAGATGGTCACACACTAACACACACACTCTCTCACACACACACACACACTCTCTCACACACTGCAGGGAAGGTGTGTATGGAGATTTATTGTGATTTTCTTGTGCTGGAGTCAGTGCTGTTAGATGTGGGAATGCCGAGGTGGAAATTCTGTGGGAATGATGATGTGGGATGGGATTGATGTGGGAGGAATGATGTGGGAATGATGATGTGGGGAATGATGATGTGGGACGGGAATGA